>CM070781.1:103980983-104445983 GCA_036346955.1 Dipus sagitta | reverse complement strand
CCTTTGGCCCATATATAAATATTAAAAACGTTAAAAGCGAATTACCAATTGAAAAATAAAAGCTTATGTGTGCCACCACAGGGTCCAAATAAATACATCAGGAAACAAAGGAGTAAGATCCTAGACAGATGCTCTCCCCGGAGAAGGCTCTGAGTCTTTGCTTGTAGTAAAACATTACCTGCAAGGGTTAGCGAGGTCTTGAACCTAACCCCTTACCCGGAGGGGATCTCTGTGTTAAGTAGAAGGTGAATAAGGAACAGGCAGAAGTGAGCCTGTCACCATGACGGCATGTTGTGTAATCCTGTGATCATCTCAGAAATGCTGAGCCATCAGAACACTTGCCGCACTGTGGGAAATGTTGATGTGGTCTGGGAAGACAAGCTCTTCAGTTTTCTCCCCCCTTCCCTGCTTAACTTCAGAGATCAGACAGTCTCTTCCTCCCTCCCTCCCTCCCTCCCTCCCTCCCTTCCTTTTCTCTGTCCTCCCCTTCCTTTCCCCTCCCTTCTTCCTTTCCCTCTTTTCCACCCTCCCTTCCTCCTTGCATATGGTGTGTGTGCGTGGTGGGGGGTGGGTGGGTGTGGGTGCATCAGGGCTTCTTGCTGTTGCAAATGAATGCCAGGCAGATGTGCCACTTTTTTTTTGGTTTGGTTTTTCGAGGTAGGGTCTCACTCTGGCTCAGGCTGACCTGGAATTCAGTATGTAGTCTCAGGGTGGCCTCAAACTCACTGTAATCCTCCTATCTATTGCTGCCTCCCAAGTGTTGGGATTGAAGCTCAGATGGGCCACTTTTTGTGTCTAGCTTTATGTGTTTTTAAATTTTTTAAAATGTTATTTATTTGTAAGGAGAGAGAGAGAGAGAGCGAGTGAGCGAGAGTGTGCACCAGGCCCTCCTGCCACTGCAAATGAACTCCAGACACATGCACCACTTTATGTGGGTACTGGGATCAAACCTGGGCCTTCAGGATTTTCAAGCAAGTGCCTTTAACTGCTGAGCCATCTCTCCAGCCCTCAAAGCCATTTTTGACTCAAGGCAAGATCATCATAAGTTGGAACCAGCATGCAGCTGAAAATGTACGTAGTCCACACAACCTCCCAAATACCCCAGTTTAGCAACAGAGCACACGGCAGGGCAGGCTCACGATTTACTCTGAGACAAGGTCTTACTAAGTCATCTAAGCTGGCCTTGAACTGAATCTGTAGGCCAAGTACAACTTGAAGTTGTTTGCCATCCTCCTGCCTCAGCTTTCTGAGCATCAGGGATTTCAGGTTGTACCACCTGGCCTGGCCTTTTATTACGCATTTGAATTGGCAAATGATATATTAACTGGATACAGTTTTGGGAGTACATTGTGATGTTTCAAGTGTATACGTTGTGAATGAATTGAGCTCATTCATACATCCGTCTCACTAACAAGCTTGGGCTTTGATGCTCGCTGAAAATGACACCCTTTCCACTTTCAGAGTCATGAGATCTCCCTCAGGGGCATGAAAGACAAACAACTTGGAAACTTTCGAAGTGTCACATGTGGGCTCCCTGAGACAGCTGAAAAGATGTGCAGGTGTTGTTTGCCAGGGATGCCATCAAAGAGACATAAAGAGGAGAGAGGAGAAAGGACACACACACACACACACACACACACACACACACACATGCACGCACACACGCGCGCGCGCGAGGGAGAGGTTGAGTGGAACAGTGCTATGTTTCTGTGATATCTTTCCGTATTCACCCTGTTTGCTAGATTGGTATGGGGTGATAGTGATGGATAAGAATGACATTTCTCCTTTCAAAATATTTCCTCTACTCCTGGGTTTCCTGTTGAAGTCAAGAGAATAGATGGATTCTCATCTCTCTATCATCTATCTAATCTTTCTCCCCCCCTCTCTCCCTTTCTCCCTTCCCCTTTTTCCTTCCTCTCTCTCTCTCTCTTTCTTTCTTCACAATACTGAGGATCGCACCTGTACATGCCAAGCAAGCAAGTGTTCTACCACTGAGCTACATCCTTAACCTCTTTTAACTTCTTGTTTTTTAGAGACGGGGCTTCATGTAACCCGCCCAGGCTGGCCTTGAACTCTCTGTGTAGCTGAGGATGACCTTGAACTTCTAATGCTCCACCTTCCGCCTCTCAAATGCAGGGCTTACAGTTTGCGTACCACCATGCTTGGTTGATGTGGTGCTGGAGGTGGAACCCAGAGCCTTATGTGTGCTAAACAATCGTTCTACCAACTGAGCCACACCTCCAGCCCCAGATTCTATTTTGTTTTCTTTTTGCTGTCAGTAAGAATTCCACTTCAAAAAAAAAATCCAAATGCTGGCATTGTCCAGAAAAATTCAACAGGCTTATTTATAATTGTTATAAAGTTGAACTGTTGAAACTTGTTCACTGAAATACTTTGACTTGCATTAATGCTTTATATCCCAGATTCCATTTCTTTTTTGTTATTTTAAAAAACTTTTCGCCGGGTGTGGTGGCACACTCCTTTAATCCCAGCACTCGGGAGGCAGAGATAGGAGGATCGCCGTGAGTTCGAGGCCACCCTGAGACTACATAGTTAATTCCAGGTCAGCCTGGACCAGAGTGAAACCCTACCTTAAAAAAAAAAAAAAAAAAAGAAAAAAAAAACTTTTTATTGACAGCCTCCATCTATATACACACTATACCCTGATCATAATCCCATCCCCCACACTCTTTTGTCTGACTTCCCCTAGCCACCCTCCACTGAACCCCTTCTTCCCAACTAGTCCCTCTTTTGTTTATTTATTTTTCTAATATTCCATTTATTATTTATTTGTTATTTGACAGGGGGGGAGGGAGGGAGAGAGAGAGAGAGAGGGAGAGAGTGAGAGAGAGAGAATGACACAGAATGGGCATGCCAGGGCTTCCAGCCACGCATGTGCCACCTTGTGCATCTGGCTTATGTGGGTCCCAGGGAATCGAAGTGGGGTCCTTTGGCTTTGCAGGTAAGCACCTTAACCACTAAGCCATCTCTCCAGCCCCTCTTTTATTTTGATATCATCATTTTTTTTTTTGCCCTCATATTATGCAGGTCTTGTGTAGATAGTGTCAGCCACTGTCAAGTCATGAATACAATGGCCACTTAATGTTCAGACTCCATTTCTAAAAATTTTTTTTGGTTTATTTTTATTTATTTATTTGAGAGCGACAGACAGAGAAAGAGGCAGAGAGAGAGAGAGAATGGGCACGCCAGGGCTTCCAGCCACTGCAGATGAACTCCAGATGCATGCGCCCCCTTGTGCATCTGGCTAACGTGGGTCCTGGGGAATAGAGCCTCGAACCGGGGTCCTTAGGCTTCACAGGCAAACGCTTAACCGCTAAGCCATCTCTCCAGCCCCAGACGCCATTTCTGACACTTATTACCGATGTTCTTTTCGAGACACGGTATCCCCACCCTGGGCCTCTGTTTCTCATCTGCTTAGGCCATTTCTCCTCTTGCACTGCCTGCCTGGACTGTGGTTCTCTGACTTCTGTAACCTTGACGTCCTAGCCCCGGTGCAGTTCGCAGTGCCTGCTCTGTGCTCCTGGGGTCTGTGATTGCTCAGAGGTCTCTCACTGCGTCACTGATCAGGGCAGGATCTGTCCCTGATTCATGCTTGTTTCTCTGTAGTCCAGCCAAGCTTAGTAGACGTGGACTGTGGGCTGGGACAGGGCTCCGGTGAAACAGTCAGCCCATGTTGTCTGTCTTCTCTGCGGGCTTCCTTCTGGGAGGCCAACTTCCAAACCTCCTCTTTAAGAATCCGTCTTGGGCTGGGGAGATGAGCTGACAGTTAAAGGTGCTTGCTTGCAAGACCTGATGAGCCAGGTTCAATTCTCCAGCACCCATTTAAAAGCCAGATGCAAAGTGGCTCATGCATCTGTAATCTCAATGCACCTGCAACAAAAGGCAAAACTAGGAGACTGCAACTGGTCCAACTGGTCAGAGGCTGTCCCCTTGCTTAGTAACTTCCACGGCCCCAGAGTCTCTTCTCTCTGATATTCTTCTGGGATGATGGCTGTACTAAGCCAGTCTACCCCCAGTACAAGGCTGCTTTTGCCTCAGCTAGATCCAGGTAGGGTCATTAACTAGTCCAACAGCATTAGCCATAACAAGCCCTAGCTGAAAAATACAGATAGCAGGTTAGGATGGGTGGTCATGTTGAAATATATTAAAATATTTTAGCCGGGCGTGGTGGCACATGCCGTTGATCCTAGCACTCAGAAGGCAGAGGTAGGTGGATTGCTGTGAGTTCAAGGCCACCCTGAGACTACATGGTGAATTCCAGGTCTTCCTGGGCTAGAGAGTGAGACCCTACCTTGAAGAGCCAAAAAAAATTTTTTTTTAAATTAAATAATGTTTTGTGTGATGTGTGGTGGTGCATGCACATTTTTGTGTGCAGATGAACTGACCCAGAGAAGCTATGAAGAAGCCAGAGGAAAACACCAGGTGTCCTTCTCTATCTTCTTAAAAAAATTATTATTTATTTGACAAGAAAGAGGGGCCGAGAGAGAGAGAGAGAGAATGGGCGTGCCAGGGCCTCCAGCCAGTGCAAACGAACTCCGGATGCGTGTGTCCCCTTGTGCATCTGGCTAAAGTGGGTCCTGGGGAATCAAACCTGGGTCCTTTGGCTTTGCAGGCAAACACCTTAACGGCTAAGCCGTCCCTCCAGCCCTCTATCCTCTTTGGCTTTGTTTCCAGGAGATGAAGCTCCCATTGAACCTGGATCTGACATTGTGGGTCAGCCCAGCTGATCAGAGAGCCCCAGTGATTCTGTTCCTGTTTTCCACAGGACTGGGGTTGTAGGCCTTGTGTGGCTATGCACAGCTTTTTAGATGGGTGCCAGGGATTGAACTCAGGTCCTTATGCCTGTGCAGCAAGTCCTCTTGCCCCCTGAGCCATTTCCCCAGCCCCAGAGCCATTTTTTTAAAATCATTTTTATTTATTTATTTGAGAGTGACAGAGAGAGAAAGAGGGAGAAAGAGGGAGAGAGAGAGAGAGAGAGAATGGGCGCGCCAGGGCCTCCAGCCACATCAAACGAACTCCAGATGCATGTGCCCCCTTGTGCATCTGGCTAATGTGGGTCCTGGGGAATCGAGCCTCGAACCAGGGTCCTTAGGTTTCACAGGCAAGTGCTTAACCGCTAAGCCATCTCCCCAGCCCCCCAGAGCCATTTTTGACCCAGGGCAACAAAGCCCAGTTGTTACCATGATAAGCCCTGATTGCAACTGTCCTAAGACAGCATGGCGTTAAGCCGCACTACCTGGTGGCCCGCAGAGAAACTCTCTCATGAGCACATCCCCTTAAGATGCCTTAGTTTCCCCTTACTCTCTGGGTTACTGCTGTGCTTGCTGTTTCTGTAGTGCTTCTGTCTTTGATGAATTCATCCACAGCCCACGTCACCAGCCTGTGAACCCTGTCCCCTGCTGACACTCTGTTTCTTCTTTGACTTTTTGAATATTGACTTATTTATTTAAGAGAGAGAGAGAGAGCGGGCGAGCGCGAACACCTCTTGCTGCTGCAAATGAACTCCAGGTGCGTGTACCACTTTGTGCATCTGGCTTTATGTGGGTACTGGGGACTTGAATCCAGGATAGCAGGCTTTGCAAGCAAGTGCCTTTAACTATGGAGCCATTTCTCCAGTCCTCCGACTTTTCTTTTCTTTTCTATCTTTCTTTCTTTCTTCTTCTTTTTTTTTTTTTGTGCTTTTTCAAGGTAGGGTCTCGCTCTAGCCCAGGCTGACCTAGAATTCACTATGTAGTCTCAGGGTGGCCTCGAACTCATGGCGATCCTTCTTCTTCTGCCTCCAGAGTGTTGTGATTACAGGTGTGCATCACCATGCCTGGTTCCTCTGACTTTCAGTACAGGTGCTGGGGATGGGATAGATTGGCCTCTGTGATGGTATGTTGATTGTCAGCTTGATGGACCCAGACTCACCTATGAGGGATTATGCAGATTAGGTTAATTCAGGTCGGAAGGCGTGCCCTAACTGTGGGTATCATCAAACTTTAAATGAATGTCCTTCCTTCTTTAAACTGATTTAAAAAAATATTTTATTGGGGATGGAGAGATGGCTTAGTGGTTAAGCACTTGCCTGTGAAGCCTAAGGACCCCAGTTCCAGGCTCGATTTCCCAGGATCTGTGTAAGCCAGATGCACAAGAGGGCGCATGCATTGTTTGCAGTGGCTGGAGGCCCTGGTGCGTCCATTCTCCTTCTCTCTATCTCTCTCTGCCTCTTTTTCACTCTCTCTGTCTCTCACTCTCAAATAAATAAATGAAAATAAACCAAAAAATTAAAAAAATTATTTATTTATTAGGGAGAGAAAGAGGCAGACACACAGAGAGAATGGGCACACCAGGGCCTCTAGCCACTGCAAAGTAAGTCCAAATGCATGTGCCACCTTGTGCATCTGGCTTATGTGGGTCATGGGGAATCAAACCTGGGTCCTTTGGCTTCACAGGTAAATGCCTTAACTCATAAGCCATCTCTCCAATCCTAAACTGATTTCTGTCAGATATTTCTTCCCAGCAATGAGAAGGTACTAATACAGTCTCCTATGTGTTATTGAAGGGGAGAGAGAACTGTCATTTCTGGAGGCAACATTGAGAAGGAAGGAGGTAAAATTCAAGGAGGCTTCTGTCTTAGGACTGGGTTGTCTGGATGGCCATCTTTGACTCTGTGTCCTTGGGCAAGGACAATTTCTCTCCCTCAGTTCCCCCATCTGTAGGTGGAGATGGTAACCGTGTCTTACGATAGGGTTGCTAAGAAGATCAAGTGAGATACTTCATATCCAGACCACAGAAGGATGCATAGCACTTGGGGACCAGTACCATGATTCTCTCATATATGCTACATGTGGTGGTTTGATCAGGTGTCCCCCATAAACTTAGCTGTTGCTATGGTCTACCTTATGTGGGCCAGGGGGCGATATCCACCTTCTGCTCATGCCATCATTTTCCCCTGCCATTGTGGAGCTTTTCTTCGAGCCTGTAAGCCCAAATAAACCTCTTTTTCCCAGAAGCTGCTCTTGGTTGGGTGATTTCTACCAGCAGTGCGGACCTGACTGCAGCACCACACAATGGTGGGACCACGCTACCGTCACCACCACTAACGTTAGTGCCGTTAGCATGACTCCTATGTGAAATGCAGCCACGCATGAAAGTTGTCTGCCTTTTGGAGAATGATTCTCTATTTTGAATCAGGAGTTCATATATATATATTTTTTTCATTCAGTAGTTTCCCAACTTGGAATTTAGCCCTGGGAATTAATTTGAAATGTAGATAAGGTTTTATTCATCCATGTCTTATGACATCATTTCCAATAAGAGAGAGAAAAAAAGACGTAACTACAGGAAAAAATTGAATTAGCATGGCCATCGCCACACTCAGTCTCTTTTAAACTCTGATTTTCCTGTAAGCAGCAGAGCAGTGACAGGTTCCAGTGAGCAGACAATGTCCCTGAGGGGAGAATGAGGCGGAGATGGTTGGCTCAGTTTCACAACAGAGCTGGACCGCTGGCTGTGTGGCCAGGCACACGCCATATGCTGGGGTGACAGGATGAAGCAATATCAAGATCCCCTTTCTTTCCTCCCTCCCTCCCTCCTTCCCTCCCTCCCTCTCTCTCTCCCTCTCTCTCCTCCCGTCTCTTTTGGAGACTGCTGTGGTTACCTTTTCCTTGCTGGGATAAAGCACACAACTAAAAGCCATTAATGAGAGGAAAGGGTTCGTACAGTTTCCAGGGGAAGGTTCGTCATGGTGGAGGAAGCTGACTCACTTCACCCTCCACCCACAGCAGAGAGAGAACAGTAATGCCAGGTGGACACATGGGGCAGGACTCCACCCAAAGGTCCACTTCTGGTAATACACCTCCTCCAATAGGCTTCCACCTGCTGGAGACTAAGTAGGAAGCTTAATCAAAAATCCCTGAGGCTGGGTGTGGTGGCACATGCCCTTAATCCCAGTATTCAGGAGACCAAGGTAGAGTGTGGGGCCAGCCTGAGACTACATAGTGAATTCCAGGTCAGCCTGGCCTAGAGCAAGACCCTACCTTGAAAAACCAAAACCAAAACTGTTGGGCTCTGAAAGGCCCAGGTGTGAGGCCTAGTGGAACTTCCTGAGCCTAGCTAAAGTTTGGTGATCTGCCTCTGGCCAGACGTGACTCAGCAAGACGCCTAATGGCTTCTTGCCTGCTACTTCCGCATGGGATTTAGGATTGTCATCTCAATAGTCAGTTTACTATTGGCCCTTACCTTTCCCCACCGTCCTAAAATCCCCGCCTTCTTCCCAACATTATATAGGCAACTGTTCATAGCAATAAATCGAGTTCCTGCTTCGACAAGACTCCCGACTCAGTGTGGTTTTTCTCCGGTGGCCAGGAGAGGTCTGAGTCGTCGGACGCTCATCTCCTCCTCAGCCCCTCGGGAGGAACCAGCGGGCCTGGTCCTTCCCTCGGCACTACCTGCCCCCGCCGGCGGAGCCCGGCATCTGGCGCCCAACGTGGGGCTCTCGGAGCCCGGCACAAAACCAAAACCAAAACCAAAACCAAAATTCCCCTGAGGTTCTAGAGGACATTTACATACAAACCACCATGAAGATAGGGTCTTACTATATATCCTAGGCTGCCCTTGAACTTGCTACGGTTTCCAGGCTGGCTTCAAACTCACACTCTTCTTGCCTTAGCCCTCCTGAGTGCTAAGATTACAGATGTGTGCCACCATACCTGGCCCTTTTCTCAAGTCATTGTCTCCCGTTTCTTAGTGTGGTGGAACACAGCTTCATTTGCTAGACCATGCAAGACTTTTCAGGGGAGGCTGCTGTCCTACTAGTTGTGTGTCTTTTGGGGTGCCAAGGCCACCCAAAAGAAGATGGAGGACTTTGCAGCCAGAATGGAAATTTAGTGAAAACTTTTTGATTTCCTATCTTGAGTCCGGGCACCATCTCTACATGACTGGGCAGGTGTGTGTGTGTGTGTGTGTGTGTGTGTGTGTGTGTGTTTGTGTTTGAGAGAGATCTTAAGGGCTCCAACACTTTGAGAATGTGTCCAGTTGCTCTCAGGTCTTTCTCATTACCTTGGTAACCTACAATACAAGAAGAGTGAGAGGAAAGGTTTTTGATCTTATTCTGCCTGGGGCTTTTTTGTCTCCTTTGAAATTCCTTGAGACCCAACACCATCAGGAAGTTCACCATAGTGGATTAAAATCCCAGGAAGGGGCTGGAGGGATGGTTTAGAGGTTAAGGCATTTACTTGCAAAGCCAAAGGACCCAGGTTCAATTCCCCAGGACCCATGTCAGCCAGATGTATGAGGGCATATGTGGCGGCTGGAGTTCGTTTGCAGTGGCTGGAGGCCCTGGCGTGCCCATTCTCTCTCTCTCCCCCTCTCTCTCTCAAATAAAATAAAATAAAATAAAAAAGACAGAAGTAGGAAGATTTCCATAAGTTTGAGGTCACCCTGATAATACATAGTAAATTCCAGCTCAGCCTGGGCTAGAATGAGACCCTACCTTGAAAAACAAAAACCAAACAAACAAAAACAACACGATTAAAATCCCAGGCTACCTGGATTCAATGTCCCTGTGGCGATGGGTCCTCTCACAGGGCCAGGAAACATAACAGGAAAGTCTAAAGCAATTATCGAGAGAATATGGAAAAGTCATTATGAAAATTGTGGCATCATATCTTCCAAAGGTGGCTGCACTATATCTCCTCCGTTACATGCTGTTGTAGAACTCACTACCTTCACCTGTGGCTAGACTTTCTGTTGCCCTTGGGAACCTGGGTAGGCCTGGGTGACTGTCTGCAGCCATCTGAGCATAGCAAAAGTGGTGGTGTGGCAGCTTTTCAAGGCTGGGTCATACAGTGTCACATGTTTGCCTTGTGGTCGCTCTGGGAGACCAGCCACCGTGTTATAAGGAAACCCAAGGGTCCTGTGGGAGGCCAGAGCCCTGTCTAAGGTCCTAGCTGAAAGCATGAACCTGTTGACCCACGAGTTATGATCTAGCTCTGATTTACCAGAGAGTTGACGGAGAGTAACAGAGATGAGCTGCTTCTCCCGAGCCCTGCCCAAGGTAAACATCTGTGGATAAATGGCATCATTGTTGTTTTAAACTATTAACTTTTGGGGCTGGAGAGATGGCTTAATGGTTAAGCACTTGCCTGTGAAGCCTAAGGACCTTGGTTCGAGGCTTGATTTCCCAGCACCCACATAAGCCATATGCACAAGGTGGCGCATGCATCTGGAGTTCGTTTGCAGGGGCTGGAGGCCCTGATGCGTCCATTCTCTCTCTCTCTCTGCCTCTCTCTCTGTCTGTCTCTCTCAAATAAATAAATAAATAAATAAAGTGGTTAAAAATTACAAACCATTCACTTTTGGAATGGTATGGTGCTTGACAAGAGATACTTGAAACTAATGAATGTCTCATCCAGGGTGTTCTCCCTGCATTTCCAATTCTGCTTGACAATCAGAACTCCTTACGATTCTAAATAGTTCTCAACAACAAAGACCTGAATTCCAGTGAAGGATGATGGAAAAGGTGTTGGACGCAACAGGAAGTGCTTGGGCAAAGGAATTGTATGTAACTGGAGGAAGGTGTTGGACACAGAATTATGTTTAGGGGGTTCTGGAATGTGAGCAGAAGGCACAGAGAAACAGGGGGTGAGGATGAGCAGGACACAGGGGACACATCGTACCTGATGGGGATGTTGAATACGAGAGGAGCTTGTTGCTTGTTCCTGGTTACGAAGTAAGCTCAAGTAGGAGCAGCTGCTTATCCTGAGCCCCTGAGCCCAGCGCAGAACGGATGCGCTATTGTCAGGTCCACTACTGAGACGGTTTACGATTGCAACTCCCCCCAGACTCTTGTTTTGAACATTTGTTCCCCAGTTCTTGGTTTACATGTCAGCTTTTTGCTATATTGACCAGATGACATGCCAGATTTCAGTTTCTTTCTTTATTTTATTTATTTGAGAGACAGAAAGAGAGAGAGAGAGACAGAGAGAGAGAGAGGTAGTGTGCCAGGGCCTCTAGCCACTGCAAATGAACTCCAGACATATGTACCACCTTGTGCATCTGGGTTACGTGGGTTCTAGGGAATCAAACCTGGGTCCTTAGGCAAGTACCTTAACCACTAAGCCATCTTCTCTATGCCCTGATTTCAGTTTCTTTATTTCAAGAATAGGAGAGATGAGGGGCTAGAGAGATGGCTTAGCGGTTAAGGCATTTATTTGCCTGCAAAGCCAAAGGATCCCGGTTCAACTCTCCAGGACCCATGTAAGCCAGATGCACAAGGGGGCGCATGAATCTGGAGTTTGTTTGCAGTGGCTAGAGGCCCACCCATTCTCTCACTCTCTCTGTCTCTTAAATAAATAAATAAATAAAAAATATTAAAAAAATAGGAGGGCTGAGAGCTGGAGAGATGGCTCAGCAGGCAAAGTACTTGTCCCTTAAGCACGAGGACCTGCGTTCAGATCCGCAGCACCCACGTAAGATGTCAGGCATTTTGGAGTGTGGCTGTGATCCCAGAGCCAGAGAAGCAGAGATACGAGGATCCCTAGAGTTTATTGGTGAACCCCAGATTCAGTCAGAAGCCCTGGCTCCAACTGTGAGGAGACTCAAAACTCATCAAAGTGCTGAGAATAAGTGGCTGTTGAGTGCTCAGTGCTGAACGAGACGTCTCCAGCACAGCCTCCGAGGCTCGGGGAGCGTTGTGGAGGAGGAGTCCAGGAGACGGGGAAGAGCGCTTCGGAAATCTGTCTTCTAGACGCGAAGCGCACATTGCACCCGTGACCTCCACAGCTGTCACTACCCGCACCAGCTCTGTGCAGTTTTGGGTTCAATAATATTTTGCCTGGCGTGGTGGCGCACACCTTTAACCCCAGAACTTGGGAGGCAGAGGTAGGAGGATCTCTGTGAGTTCAAGACCACCCTGAGACTCCATAGTGAATTCTATGTCAGCCTGGGCTAGTGTGAGACCCTAACTTGATAAGCCAAAAAAAAAAAAAAATATATATATATATATATATAATATTTTCTCATGAATGATGAAGAAGGGCTTAAAAAAACAAAAAAGACATCAAAATAGAAAAAGGACTAGTCAGAAAGAAGGGGTTCGGTGGAGGAGGGACAGAGGTGGGGAGATAATGAGGGGAGATTGTGATCAAAACACATTATATACATCTTTAAAATTTTGCAATAAAAAAGTTATAAACAAGGGCTGAAGAGGTGGCTTGGCAGTTAAGCGCTTGCCTGTGAAGCCTAAGGACCCCGGTTCGAGGCTCAACTTCCCAGGACCCACGTTAGCCAGATGTACAAGGGGGCGCATGCGTCTGTAGTTCATGTGCAGTGGCTGGAGGCCCTGACACGCCCATTCTCTCTCTCTGCCTCTTTCTCTCTTGGTCTGTCCCCTTTCAAATAAATTAAAAAGTAAAGTTAAAAACAAGGTGGAGAGTGATTGAGAAAGACATTGAGGTTGGCCTCTAGCCTCCATACTCCCTTGCACACACGTCTGCTCACACGCAAACATGTATACATAGCACACACACACGTACCATACACATGAAAAGAATGGAGGTGATGATACAGGAATAGGATTTTTTTCATAAGTAATTAGCATGAACCCTTTAACACACTGTAAATAAATGTTCAACAGAGGTATGTGTTATAATATTTGGAAGTGGAGGTAGGTACGGTGAATACAATTAGGCTTGTAAAAAACCCATGAAGTGAGAAACAAAATTATTTTCCAATCACTACATGGCTTTTCAGATTTCTGAGATATTTCATGTTGAAAAGAATAATAGTCTTATTGTTATTACTTTTAGCATGGTTACAATTTATTACTGCTACCTTAAAAATAATAGCTTTTTTCTTTCTTTTTTTTTTTTTTTTTAAGAGGCAGGGTCTCACTCTGGTCCAGGCTGACCTGAAATTCACTATGTAGTCTCAGGGTGGCCTCGAACTCATGGTGATCCTCCTACCTCTACGTCCTGAATGCTGGGATTAAAGGCATGCACCACCACGCCTGGCCTAATAATAGCTTTTAAAATACTTTAAAAATAATCTTGGGAGGCCCCCAACACCTCATCACTGAAGCAGACCAAAAATGAACCCAACATGGCTCAGGGAAATTTTGCGGAAGAGGGGGCGGAAAGAATGTCAGAGCCACATGTTGGGTCATGATACGCAGAGAAATTTCTCCTACCCATAACTGTGGGCTAACTCCACAATGCATGACTCATATACCTCAACAAGGAGGGGTCAGGGGGAGGGGGTAGGACATGGATGAGTCTAACAGTGGTACCAACTTGACTGTATTCACTGAGTACAAAACTAATTAATAAAAACTAAATTAATTAAAAAATAATCTTGGGGTTGGGGATTTAGCTCAGTGGATGAGTGCTTGCCTAGCAAGCACAAGGCCCTGGGTCTGGTCCTCAGCACCGAAAAAGAAAAAAAAAAAATCTTGCTTGTGTTGTACTTTTGCATTTTTTTAAAAGATGGGCTTTAATTTAATTAATTAATTTATTCATTCTATTTATTTGAGAAAAAGAGAGAGTGAAAGAGAGTATATGGGCACACCAGGGCCTCTTGCCTCTGCAAACAAACTCCAGAAACATGTGCCACTTTGTGCGTCTGGATTTACATGGGTACTGGGGAATTGAACCCCTGGGCTTGGTAGACTTTGTAAACAAGTGCTTTAACCACTGTGTTATGTCTCCAGCTCACAGTTTCTATATTATTGAAGTCCTTCGATTTGCTTTCCTGCCAGTTCTTACATTTTGTTTTGCTTTGTTTTTTAGCCCAGGCTGGACTTGAGATCGTGATCCTTTGGCCTCAGCCTCCTGAGTGCTGGGGTCACAGATATGTGCCACCGTGCTCAGCCAATGTGGCATCAGCTCCTGAGAAGCAGCCGGCCCTTGCACAGAAAGGCTGTGCTTGTTAGCTTAATCTAGGTTGGACATGTGATATGAGGCCTGGGGTTTTCTCATTAGAGTGGCCTCTGGGGACGCCTGTGCTTTCTGGCCACTCTGTCAAAATGGAGTTCTTTAATGGACTTCTGTCGTCTGAGAAGAGCAATGGAATTCTTTTTGCACAAAATTGGAGGTGTGAGTCTAACTCACACCCTGTACTAAGCAGAATGTATTCCCTTGTGACTTCCCACTCCTGTAAGAATAGAAAACAGGATAGAAAAGTTGCCTGTAAACCTTTCATGAGTTGTGTTGGCAATGAAGGACTGGAGGGTGAGGAGGCACGCCCGAGTGAGGGAATGCATGACTGAGTCAAGGAGTGGTCAGTAATCCACTCGGACTGTTGCAAAGACCCAGAAGGAATGCTGCAGGAGTGCCCAGCTGCTCCCCCGTCCTTACTAGGCACTCCTTTCTTTCCAGCGTCTGTCCTTTCTTGTCCCCAGGAGAAAAGGAGAGGGCTGGCAGCGCTCGGACCACGTGCACGGGGACCTGAGGGGCCAAGTTTCTCCTCATTCTCTCTACTTGGCCATTGATTTCAGCAACACCTGCATTTTTTTGCTTCTTTTAAAAAATCAATACTCCATTAGCTAACATCTTGTGCAGCTGTCTGACGTGGGCACCTGTCAAGAGCTCTCTGAGGCTATGGGGCCAGAACCCAGGTTCAGTCTTAGCAGAAGTGGCCCATCTTGGAAGCACAGGTTGCTGATGTGAGTAGGTGAGTCTTGGGCTGCCTGTGAAGTCTCACCCCAACACCCCTCCCTTGGAACTCTTGCGGCCACAAAGAAATGTTGCAGAATAAACCCTTTAAAGGAATGCATTCATGAAATAAATAATGATGGAGTTCTTCCTCGGAAGGAGAGTGGATTTGGTGTGTGGAGGATTCTTATCCTGTTGAGTCTAGTGTGTGTGCCTGTGGTGGGCAGCAGGCACCCCTGGCACGTGCTGAGCCAACGAGTGTGTCTTGATTGGCCAGGCTCTGAACCTCGGTTCCTTCCTTCCTTCCTTCCTTCCTTCCTTCCTTCCTTCCTTTCTTTATTTCTTCCCCTCTCCTCCCCTCCCCTCCCCCTTGCTTCCCCTCCCCTTCTTCTCCCCTCCTTCCTTTTTTTCTTTCTTTCCATCCTCAGGGTCTGATGTAGCTCAGGATGGCCTCAAACTTGCTATGTATCAGAGAATGATCTTGAACTTCTGATCCTCCTGCCTCCACCCTCCAAGTGCTGGAACCACAGGTGTGTGCCACTACTCCTGGCTTTATACAGCTCTGGGGATTGAACCCAGGGCTTCATGCGTGCTGTGTAAGCGCTCTACCCACTGAGCTACATCCCCAGCTCTGAACCTCAGTTCTTTTTGAAAAAAATTTATTTTAGGATTGGAAAGATGGCTCGGCTGTTAAGGCACTTGCCTGCAAAGTGTAAGGACCCAGGTTTGATTCCCTAGTACCCACATGAAGCCAGATGCAAAGGTGGAACATGTATCTGGAGTTCATTTGTAGTAGACAGAGGCTCTGGCATTCTCTCTCTCTCTCTCTGCCTCTTTCTCTCTCTCTCACATAAATAAATAAAATAATTAAAAAATTATTTTATGGGCTGGAGAGATGGCTTAGCAGTTAAGAGCTTGCCTGTGAAGCCTAAGAACCCTGGTTCAAGGCTCAATTCCCCAGGACCCACCTTAACCAGATGCACAAGGGGGCGCATGCATCTGGAGTTCATTTGCAGTGGCTGGAGGCCCTGGCATACCCATTCTTGCTCTCTCTTTCTCTATCTGCCTCTTCCTCTCTCTGTCTGTCACTCTCAAATAAATAAATAAAAATAACAAAAAATTATTTTATATATATTGTAACAGGCTGTACTCTTTTATTCCCTCGCCCTGGCTCCCATTACCCTGGGGCCCCTCCTCAGTGGGGCTGTGGTACTCACTGTGGGGTCATGCAGGCCTCAGTCAGTCCCTATGGAACAGCAGGGGAACTGTGCCTTAGGGTACTCCTACCCACTCTATGGCTCTTAAAATCTTTTTGGCCTCTCTTCTGTAATGTTCCCTGAGCCATGGCAGGCCTGTTGGCACTCTGATTTAGTGTTGAAATCTCTGTAGCCTGGATTTCTGCTTTCATGGGTTTTGATTAATCATTGTGTCTGCCACCTTCACCCTGGGGCTGGTTGTCAGGCTAGCAGTAAGAGCAGTATTCGCGACATTGCTTCCTCTGCACTTTCTCCTGGGCCCTGGATGATGTAGTAGGGGTGGCATGTCTCATGGTAGGCAGTTGGCTATTTTCTTGTCTTATTGATGGGTCTAAGCCCTCCTCCATTCTCTCTGTAAAATAAAACAGATTCTCCAACCAAGTGTGAGAGAAGCTTGGGTTAAAGGGGGTGTGCAAAGTTGTTCGAGAGATTTTTGGTGTTCAAGCTCACTCTTCTTCTCCAGAGAACAGTGGGGGCTTCTCTCTGAAGTCTGAGTTTCCTGACCAGGGGATTCTGACTTGGTTTCCAGTACCAGATATGAGTTCTCTCCCACTGAGCGGGCCTCATGTCCAATCAGAGAACAGTTGGTTACCTGTAGAGGCTGTGTGCTTCTTGTCTGGTTGTTTAATTTGTAGTCTGCAGGGTCCCCTGCTGACTCCTGCTGTTGGTGACCATTGTCCTCGGAGGCTGCAGCTGGGCTCCGCAGCACCATGAAGCCTAGCCAGGGAGGAGCTATAGTTTCCCTTCTGGTTTCAGTGTGGTATTCTGACGTCCTGTGACCACAGCCTGTCGTGTCTTTAGAAGTAGGGTCTTACCTCTTAGCTTTGGCAGGTAATCAAGTGTTTTAACAACAGCCTACATAGTTGCAGGGGACCTCATGGGTCTCTCTGGCTAACAGCTCACTGTGGGGGAATCACCCAATTCTGGGCCTGGGATTTACAGGCCAGAGTCGGTGGTTTTAAGGTTAAGGTTTTTCTGCCTTCTGTCTGGATTGTCCCCCCTCCCACTTTATGAACCTCAGTTCTTTATCTCTGAAATGGGCTCCTTCTACCACAGGTCTGCACGTATGAAGAATGTCTACTGGACGTGTTCAGAGCTGGCAGGTCAAGGTGTCTCTAGAAGCAGTAGCCTTGACCACGAGGCAGTAGAAAACTATTGCCACCTGGAATGGTATTACACTTCCGTCTCATCGCTTCTGAGGCCAGTCATCCAAATTGTTTCTTCTCTTTCCTAATTACACCTATTTTCTTTCTCTTTCTTTTGTTACGTAAGCTGAGATATTAGACTCATTTGGCTGTGAGGGTTCAATTCTATTCTAATTATAAGAAAAACAACCTTTTCTTTCTTCCATTAGTTCTAATGGAAATTAGCTGCATAAATCTCCCAGCTCTGGTTTAAATCTCTAGGTCTCATGACGCATTGGTGAATGCAGGTTTGGCAAGGATGCCGGCGGCCTTGGCATGTGCCCCTCAGTGAGGTGGGATAGGCCTATGGTTTTGGAGCTGGGGGAACCTGAATTTCAATCCCGTTTTGGGGTTTCAGCCAGGGCAGGCCATCGCCACCTTACTAACATTGGTTTCCTTATCTGAAAAAAATGGGCCAGTGACTTCCTCATGCACTTCAGTGTGAGGGTTCTAAGTTTCTAAGATTAATAGCTCTGGGCCTGGTGGTGCAAGCCAGTATCGCCAGCACTTGGGAGGCTGAGGCAGGAGGATTGCTGAGAGTTCAAGACCAGCCTGGGCTGCGTAAATGGACTCTGACTCAAAAGTAAAACAAGGGCTGGAGAGATGGGTTAGTGGTTAAGGCACTTGCCTGCGAAGCCTAAGGGCCCAGTTTCATTTCCCCAGAACTCTTGTAAGCCAGATGCACCAGGTGGCATATGTGTCTGGAGTTTGTTTGCAAAGCCAATGGACCCAGGTTCGATTCCCCAGGACCCACATAAACCAGATGCACAAGAGAGTGCACACATCTGGAGTTCATTTGCAGTGGCTGAAGGGACTGACATACCTATTTTCTCTCTGTCTCTCTCTACCTGCCTATTTCTCTCTCTGACTCTCTCAAATAAATAAATAAAAATTAAGAAAAAATAATAAAATAAAATAAATCAGCGAATGAGAGGGAGTCCTGTTGTGTAGCCCAGGTTGGCTTAGAACTACAGATCTTCCTACCTCTCCTTCTGAGCCCCCTGATGGAAGGAGACCCCAGGAGGTCAGGCAGAGCTCTGGGGAGTCTTCACACCATGCTTCATACCTCTTGTCACTGACACCATGTCTGCACTGGGAAATATTTGTTGTCCCGGGGTCCTGAGCACGTTGTTAGGAGCGAGGCAAGTTCTTTATCTAGCATATGGGTAGACAGGAATGGCAGCAGGGATGGGGAGGGAGTCAGCTAGTGCTCATTCCTTTCTTCTGACACACTCGACGACCTCTGAGCTCCGAGGAGCTGCCTGGGCAGGGCTCACGTGGGCCGCAGTGGGGCTGCTGTGTTTGGTGCCTGTGTCAGTTACTTTTCTCGTTGCTTTGTCCAGATACTTGACAGAGCAGGAATGTAAGGGAGAAACGATTTAAGTTTGGCTGATACTTCAGAGGCATACGGCTCATCATGGTGGGGAAGGCGTGGTGGAGGGAGTGGCTTGGGTCCTGGTGCTGACCAGGGAGCTGAGAAAGGAGAATGCTGGCACTCATCTATGTGGCTTTACTTCTCCTTCTTTCCTTTTTTATTTGACAGAGAAAGAGGGAGAGAGAGAGAGAGAGAGAGAGAGAGAGAGAATGGGCGCGCCAGGGCCTCCAGCCACTGCAAACAAACTCCAGATGCGTATGCCCCCTTGTGCATCTGGCTAATGTGGGTCCTGGGGAATCGAACCTGGGTCCTTTGGCTTTGTAGGCAAACGCCTTAACCGCTAAGCCATCTCTCCAGCCCTCCTTCTTTCCTTTTGTATTGAGTCTGGGATCCCAGGCCCATGGAACGGTGTTACCACACACTCAGAGTGAATCGTTCCTCCTCTCTTAAACCTCTGGAAAACACCCTCACAGACACACCCACAGGTGTATTTTCATCACACTGACAGTGCAGACTGACTCCTGGTTTCAAAGGTGTGTGTGCGTGTGTGTGTGTAGATGAGAATGTTGCATACACAAGAGAGAACAAGGGGGAGTGGAGTGAAACAATGAGGGAGAGAGAAGGACAAGGAGAGTGGAGAATGGAGAGAGCGAATAGTGGACAGAGAACATCCCTCTCTTTGCTGTTTAACGGAGAGGGACCTTCTGCATGTCCTATAGCTGAGTGGGGACAGCCCCCGGGCTAACTGTTACACCTGCCGCCTCCGCTGCCGGTGATGGTCCTGCTCATTGCTATTCTGATCAGGAGAGCGCGCTGCAGGCTCCTGCAGAAAAGACTCCTCTACATCTGATGAGAACGTCCTGCAGGCTACAAAGCCACCAGTCCGACACCCTCACAGCCTTCGTGCTGGCTGAGGGACGGAAACCTCTTCCTGTGACGGTTCTGGGTTGCACAGCTCAGACGGTGGGAGGCAGCATGCACCAGCGGGGCTGGCCTTGCTTGTTGGCATGCATGCCCAGATGACCTTTCCCACGGGGCCTCCTTTATGGGCTGGAGAGATGGCTCAGCAGTAAGAGCTTGCCTGTGAAGCCTAAGAACCCTGGTTCAAGGCTCGATTCCCCAGGACCCACCTTAACCAGATGCACAAGGGGGCCGCATGCATCTGGAGTTCATTTGCAGTGGCTGGAGGCCCTGGCATACCCATTCTTGCTCTCTCTTTCTCTATCTGCCTCTTCCTCTCTCTGTCTGTCACTCTCAAATAAATAAATAAAAATAACAAAAAATTATTTTATATATATTGTAACAGGCTGTACTCTTTTATTCCCTCGCCCTGGCTCCCATTACCCTGGGGCCCCTCCTCAGTAGGGCTGTGGTACTCACTGTGGGGTCATGCAGGCCTCAGTCAGTCCCTATGGAACAGCAGGGGAACTGTGCCTTAGGGTACTCCTACCCACTCTATGGCTCTTAAAATCTTTTTGGCCTCTCTTCTGTAATGTTCCCTGAGCCATGGCAGGCCTGTTGGCACTCTGATTTAGTGTTGAAATCTCGGTAGCCTGGATTTCTGCTTTCATGGGTTTTGATTAATCATTGTGTCTGCCACCACCACCCTGGGGCTGGTTGTCAGGCTAGCAGTAAGAGCAGTATTCATGACATTGCTTCCTCTGCACTTTCTCCTGGGCCCTGGATGATGTAGTAGGGATGGCATGTCTCATGGTAGGCAGTTGGCTATTTTCTTGTCTTATTGATGGGTCTAGGCCCTCCTCCATTCTCTCTGTAAAATAAAACAGATTCTCCAACCAAGTGTGAGAGAAGCTTGGGTTAAAGGGGGTGTGCAAAGTTGTTCGAGAGATTTTTGGTGTTCAAGCTCACTCTTCTTCTCCAGAGAACAGTGGGGGCTTCTCTCTGAAGTCTGAGTTTCCTGACCAGGGGATTCTGACTTGGTTTCCAGTACCAGATATGAGTTCTCTCCCACTGAGTGGGCCTCATGTCCAATTGGAGAACAGTTGGTTACCTGTAGAGGCTGTGTGCTTCTTGTCTGGTTGTTTAATTTGTAATCTGCAGGGTCCCCTGCTGACTAATGTTGTTGGTGACCATTGTCCTCGGAGGCTGCAGCTGGGCTCTGCAGCACCATGAAGCCTAGCCAGGGAGGAGCTATAGTTTCCCTTCTGGTTTCAGTGTGGTATTCTGACGTCCTGTGACCACAGCCTGTCGTGTCTTTAGAAGTAGGGTCTTACCTCTTAGCTTTGGCAGGTAATCAAGTGTTTTAACAACAGCCTGCATAGTTGCAGGGGACCTCATGGGTCTCTCTGGCTAACAGCTCACTGTGGGGGAATCACCCAATTCTGGGCCTGGGATTTACAGGCCAGAGTCGGTGGTTTTAAGGTTAAGGTTTTTCTGCCTTCTGTCTGGATTGTCCCCCCTCCCACTTTATGAACCTCAGTTCTTTATCTCTGAAATGGGCTCCTTCTACCACAGGTCTGCACGTATGAAGAATGTCTACTGGATGTGTTCAGAGCTGGCAGGTCAAGGTGTCTCTAGAAGCAATAGCCTTGACCACGAGGCAGTAGAAAACTATTGCCGCCTGGAATGGTATTACACTTCCGTCTCATCGCTTCTGAGGCCAGTCATCCAAATTGTTTCTTCTCTTTCCTAATTACACCTATTTTCTTTCTCTTTCTTTTGTTACGTAAGCTGAGATATTAGACTCATTTGGCTGTGAGGGTTCAATTCTATTCTAATTATAAGAAAAACAACCTTTTCTTTCTTCCATTAGTTCTAATGGAAATTAGCTGCATAAATCTCCCAGCTCTGGTTTAAATCTCTAGGTCTCATGACGCATTGGTGAATGCAGGTTTGGCAAGGATGCCGGCGGCCTTGGCATGTGCCCCTCAGTGAGGTGGGATGGGCCTATGGTTTTGGAGCTGGGGGAACCTGAATTTCAATCCCTCTTTGGGGTTTCAGCCAGGGCAGGCCATCGCCACCTTACTAACATTGGTTTCCTTATCTGAAAAAAATGGGCCAGTGACTTCCTCATGCACTTCAGTGTGAGGGTTCTAAGTTTCTAAGATTAATAGCTCTGGGCCTGGTGGTGCAAGCCAGTATTGCCAGCACTTGGGAGGCTGAGGCAGGAGGATTGCTGAGAGTTCAAGACCAGCCTGGGCTGCGTAAATGGACTCTGACTCAAATGTAAAACAAGGGCTGGAGAGACAGGTTAGTGGTTAAGGCACTTGCCTGCGAAGCCTAAGGGCCCAGTTTCATTTCCCCAGAACTCTTGTAAGCCAGATGCACCGGGTGGCATATGTGTCTGGAGTTTGTTTGCAAAGCCAATGGACCCAGGTTCGATTCCCCAGGACCCACATAAACCAGATGCACAAGAGGGTGCACACATCTGGAGTTCATTTGCAGTGGCTGAAGGGACTGACATACCTATTTTCTCTCTGTCTCTCTCTACCTGCCTATTTATCTCTCTGACTCTCTCAAATAAATAAATAAAAATTAAGAAAAAATAATAAAATAAAATAAATCAGCGAATGACAGGGAGTCCTGCTGTGTAGCCCAGGTTGGCTTAGAACTACAGATCTTCCTACCTCTCCTTCTGAGCCCCCTGATGGAAGGAGACCCCAGGAGGTCAGGCAGAGCTCTGGGGAGTCTTCACACCATGCTTCATACCTCTTGTCACTGACACCATGTCTGCACTGGGAGATATTTGTTGTCCCGGGGTCCTGAGCACGTGGTTAGGCGCGAGGCAAGTTCTTTATCTAGCATATGGTAGACAGGAATGGCAGCGGGGATGGGGAGGGAGTCAGCTAGTGCTCATTCCTTTCTTCTGACACGCTCGACGACCTCTGAGCTCCGAGGAGCTGCCTGGGCAGGGCTCACATGGGCCGCAGTGGGGCTGCTGTGTTTGGTGCCTGTGTCAGTTACTTTTCTCATTGCTTTGTCCAGATACTTGACAGAGCAGGAATGTAAGGGAGAAACGATTTAAGTTTGGCTGATACTTCAGAGGCATACGGCTCATCATGGTGGGGAAGGCATGGTGGAGGGAGTGGCTTGGGTCCTGGTGCTGACCAGGGAGCTGAGAAAGGAGAATGCTGGCACTCATCTATGTGGCTTTACTTCTCCTTCTTTCCTTTTTTATTTGACAGAGAAAGAGGGAGGGAGGGAGAGAGAGAGAGAGAGAGAGAGAGAGAGAGAATGGGCGCGCCAGGGCCTCCAGCCACTGCAAACAAACTCCAGATGCGTATGCCCCCTTGTGCATCTGGCTAATGTGGGTCCTGGGGAACTGAACCTGGATCCTTTGGCTTTGTAGGCAAACGCCTTAACCACTAAGCCATCTCTCCAGCCCTCTTTCTTTCCTTTTGTATTGAGTCTGGGATCCCAGGCCCATGGAACGGTGTTACCACACACTCAGAGTGAATCGTTCCTCCTCTCTTAAACCTCTGGAAAACACCCTCACAGACACACCCACAGGTGTATTTTCATCACACTGACAGTGCAGACTGACTCCTGGTTTCAAAGGTGTGTGTGTGTAGATGAGAATGTTGCATACACAAGAGAGAACAAGGGGGAGTGGAGTGAAACAATGAGGGAGAGAGAAGGACAAGGAGAGAGGAGAATGGAGAGAGCGAGTAGCGGACAGAGACTATCCCTCTCTTTGCTGTTTAACGGAGAGGGAGCTTCTGTATGTCCTATAGCTGAGTGGGGACAGCCCCTGGGCTAACTGTTACACCTGCCGCCTCCGCTGCCGGTGATGGTCCTGCTCATTGCTATTCTGATCAGGAGAGCGCGCTGCAGGCTCCTGCAGAAAAGACTCCTCTACATCTGATGAGAACGTCCTGCAGGCTACAAAGCCACCAGTCCGACACCCTCACAGTCTTCGTGCTGGCTGAGGGACGGAAACCTCTTCCTGTGACGGTTCTGGGTTGCACAGCTCAGATGGTGGGAGGCAGCATGGACCAGCGGGGCTGGCCTTGCTTGTTGGCATGCATGCCCAGATGACCTTTCCCACGGGGCCTCCTGGGAGAGGCAATGAGACTCTAAGGATGTGGGAGTTGGAGGAGCAGGCGGGAGGCTCCTGCAGTTTGCTCATGAGCTGCAGGAAGCCTGCGCCAGCAACAAGCAGGCCTGCCAGGGAGAAGTGCACTGGGCTTCACTGCTGGCAGGCTTTGGGGCTGCCCCAGAGCCAAGGGAAGAACAGGGGTTCAAATCCCAGCTCTCTCGCCTTCCAGCTGGGCACCACCCTCGCTGAAGTCAGGTTTCTTCATGCGTCAAATGGGAGCCATCGTAGTGCAAGTGTTTTGCTGACACCAACTTCAGTTCTCATAAGTTTGTTCTGGTTACCCCCTGCTGTGAAACCGTCACGGCTTAAAACAACAGTTTACTGGGCTGGAGAGATGGCTTAGCAGCTAAGGCGCTTGCCTGTGAAGCCTAAGGACCCAGGGTTCGATTCCCCAGAACCCACGTAAACCAGACGCACATGGTGGTGCATGAGTCTGGAGTTCATTTGCAGTGGCTGGAGGCCCTGGCATGGCCATTCTCTCTCTTGCATTCATAAATAAATAAATAAAAATATTAAAAACAACAACAGTTGACTATGCTGTCCCAGATTTCTGTGGTTTACTGGGCTCAGCTAGGGTTCTGGCTGTAATCTGTCCTGCAGTTGTGAGTTTAGAAACGGGGGCTACAATCACTTGGAATCTCAGTTGGCAGAGCATCCAAGGTGGTATTCCTCCCTTCTTCCTTTCCTTCCTCCTTCTCTTCTTCTCTTCCTTTCTTCCTTCCCCTCTCTCTCCGTCCCTCCTTTCCAACCCTCTCTTTCTTTCTTGAGGCAGAGTCTAGCTCTAGATCAGGCTAACCTGGAACTCACCCTGTAACTCAGGCTGCCCTCGAATTTATGGAGATCCTCCTACCTCAGCCTCCTGAGTGCTGGAATTATAGGTGTGAGCCACCATACCCACTTCTCCCCATCCCATCCATTCCCTTCCCTTCCCTCCCCTCTCCTCCCCTTCTCCTCTGTCTTTCTCCCCTCCCTTCCCCTTCTCTTATCTTTTCTTCTCTTCCTTTCTCTTTCCTTCCCTTCCCTCCTCTCCCTTTCCCTTCCCTTCCATTCCCTTCCCTTTAATTCTTCTTTTTCTTGAGACAGAGTCTCATGTAGCTCAGGCTGGCCTCAAACTCACTATGTAGCTAAGGATAACCTTGAACTTCTGAACCTCCTACCTCCTGATCCTAAGTGCTGTGATTGTGGTGCCAAGTTTGCTCAGTGCTGGGGATGGAGCCCGGGGTCTCATGCACGCTACCCATCAGGCTACGTCTGCAGTCCTGGGCTGGGCCTTTTGACCAGGACTTGCAGGGACCTCCGTGCAAGTTCACATCTGCAAAGAGGAACCTTCTCTGCTTCTGCAGGCGTGCCAGACCAGGCTGCAGGTGGGCTGTTCCCAGAGCTGGGACTTCCAGCCTCCCTCCTTCATGTAGCCTTGGAGGGAGTTGACCAACGAGGTGTAGAAACACCCCATGAACGACTTTTTGCGTCCACTTCCTGGGTGGTCTTGGATTTGTGTCTGACCACTCACCCTGCCTGTTCACTTTTCTGCCTTTGTTGGAGCTCAGGAAATAATACTTCAGAGCACAGAGCTTTGACATGCTGAGCTCTTTGAACTAAAGGGCCCAAGGCCCCTCTATAACCTTCAGCCCTCCTGTCTCTTGCCTGCCTACGTCCCCGAAGCACAGTGAGTGGCTTTCCCTGCTGGCTTCTTCTCCAACGAGCGGGACCTCCTGCATCAGGAGCACATGTTCACAATGTGAACTTGCACGGAGGTCCCTGCAAGTCCTGGTCAAAAGGCCCAGCCCAGGACTGCTCCTCCAGCCAGTTCACGTCTAAGGGAAGGAAATGAAAGCTGCAGGCTGGCCCAGACACTTGAAACCTGTTACCCGTCCCCTGAGGCTGGGGATTGCTTCTTTTTTCAGACTTGAACTTTATATATTTATTTGGACAATCTCATACATGTTGACAATTTACTTTGCAGTCAATCACAGTTACCTTAACTTGTCCCCTCTATTGTTCCCTTGGAACCCTTTCTCCCTAAACTAGTTCTCTTTCTACTTTGATGTCTTCAAATATCTTTAATTAATATTACTTATTTGTGAGGAGAGAGAGAGAGAAAGAGAGAGAAAGAAAGTAGGGGAGAGGAGAGAGGGAGAGAGTGGGTGGCCCAGGGCCTCTTGCTGCAAACAAACTCCAGGTGCGTGCACCACTTTGTGCGTCTGGCTTTATGTGGGTACTGGGGAATTGAACCAAGGTCAACAGGCTTTGCAAGCTCCTTTAACCACGGGGCCATCTCTCCAGCTCCAGACTTTTGGCAGGAGCAGGACCCACTGAAGTTTAACTAAGACTGCTTGCATGAGAATGAGATAGGGTATTTACTGGAGAATGGGCTATACCACTGAAGAAAACATTTCCCACCCTCTCAGCATAAGTTGATGGCCAGTAGTCCTCAGGAAAGGGCACCACCTCATTGGCCACTGCATGGGGGCAGCTCTTAAGAGACTGCTTTGCCTGTCAGGACAAGCTGTATACCAGGAGAGGTCCTGTAACCCAAACTCTTGGAAGGCTGGCACAACATAATTGCTATGAGTTTAAGTCCAGCCTGGGCTACGCAGAGATACTTGCTTCAAAACGAAACGGAAGAGTCTGGCTTGCTCCCATACATTTATTTTCCTCCCTTCCCTCTTTGCAGAACTCTTTAAGTCCCCACTCTGGTCTTGTCTCTATAAATCCAGCCACCTGGCTTTTCTTTGAGTCTTACCTTTGTGACACTTTCTATACTTGCCATAAATGTGTCTGCCCTTTCTCCCGTTAATCTGTCTAATGTCAGCTCATCCCAGAGATTCCAGTGGTGGGAACTGCCGGGCGTGGAGGCACACACCTTTAATCCCAGCACTCGGGAGGCAGAGGTAGGAGGATCGCGAGTTCGAGGCCACCCTGAGACTCCATCGTGAATTCCAGGTCAGCCTGGGCCCTACCTCGAAAAACCGAAAAACAAAAACAAAAACAAAACAACAACATCAACAACAACAAAAAACAATGGTGGGAGCTTCAGGGAGTGGAGAGGAATCTTAAAGCTCCCCTGCACCTGGCAGACGAACAAGCAACACGAAATGTCAACAGTGCTTGATAGCTTCATGCATCATCTAGGCTAGGCTAGTCCCCAGCTAGCCCATCCAACCCATGTCTAGGAGAGCTGTGCAGGTGCTGTGTAGACGTGTGAATCCTCCTCAGCCCGCTTTCAATTGACTCTGAGGGCCTGGGGGAGATGGCTCTGTGTAACCACTGAGCATTTGCCACGGACCCGAGTTTGAATCCGCCGGCCCCACGTGGAACACGGAAGCTGTGGTGTGCTTCTGTAACCTCATCGGCCTACAGTGAGATGTGAGGTGGAGACCGGAGAGTTTCCCGGATGCTCATGGGACAGCTAGCTTGGTAACTGCGCAGGTGAAGAAGGGATGAGAGACCGTGCCTCACACAAGGTGGATGGTGAAGACTGACACCGAAAAGCTGTCCGCTTGTACGCCCGCACTTCCACGCATGAACACACACACACACACACACACACACACACACACACTCAACTCTAAAATATTCCTCTCCCTGTTACTTCCTTCTTGTGATACCATCTGTGGCCCAGAGACTTGGGCACAGCCTGGTACCCATCTACTCAAGCAGTGGGGTCCCATGGCAATGCAGAATTTGACGTCTGTTTGTCCACACATTTTTCTACCCACCTTTACATTCTCTAACCATAGAAAGGTTTCAAAACACTCTGCCTTAGGGTCAGCTAATTCTGCAGGTGGTGTTTGCATAGCTAAAACAACAAACCTTGAAGGGTGGAGCTGTGATGGGGGTACACAGATGCTAGTGTTGGGGGGCTGCCTGAAGCCTCCCAGTTGGGTCCAAACTGACTACGCCTCCCTGACAGCTGTGTGACTGCAGCTTAATGTATAGCCACTGCCTTTTTTTTTTTTTTATTACCCTAGAGTGGAAAAACAGAGTCTTAGAGATTCATGTAGGATTATAAAGAGGTCAGATTTACTATTCTCTAAAAATTTCCAGAGTGAAGAAGAAAGAAAACCACTAATGAAAAACGACATCATGCGGACTTAAATGGACTAGAGAACAGATTTAAAGAAAACCTTGCAAGCAAGTGGCTTGGCCAGCTCATGAACACTTAAGAAGACAAAAGACAGGGGCAGGAAAGGAAAGAGAAAGCTTCATCCCCTCTTTTGTGGGGGTCATCCAACCCTGGTCTTTTATTTTATTTACTTATTTATTTGACAGAGAAAGAAGGAGAGAGGGAGAAAGAGAGAGAGAGAGAGAGAGAGAGAATGGGCGTGTCAGGACTTCCAGCCACTGCCAATGAACTCCAGACGCATGCGCCCCCTTTGTGCATCTGGCTAACGTGGGTCCTGGGGAATCGAACCAGGGTCCTTTGGCTTTGCAGGCAAAGGCCTTAACTGCTAAGCCACCCCTCCAGCCCCAACCTTGGTCTTTAGAAAGGGTCTTGCTTCCTAGCCACACTAGGTGGTCCAGCGTCAGGGGTGGGTGCATCTTTGGAGGATGGAACTCTTTTCTCACTTCTTTCTCTTGGGTCTTTTCTCCTCTCTCCTTTCCCTATTCTGTCTCCCTTCTTCGTGTTTGTTGATGGCTGGCAATTTGACTAGCATCATCTCAGACCTGTGACTTGCCAGAGATGTGACTTTGAGCCTGTGACAGTCATGACAATCTCACTATGGTTTGGTTTCTTTTGTTCAGAGGACATGTGTAGGGACTGCATGATATGCTATAGCTAGCATCATTAGTGCAGTGTCTGGGAGTCCATTAATAAATGTTAGTTCTCCTTGTAACAAAATTAGCCAGCCCTTCATGCATCTAATTGATAAATGCGCATAATAATGATAGTGACGTGATGAATAAGGGTCCATGACTTCCTTTGTTGCTGAAAGGTGGGTGTCTGGATCTTGGAGTTGCTTTTTATATTTTATTTATTTATTTATTTATTTTTTAGCATTAAGGTTGGATAAAGATTTTTGTTTGAAGGTGTAGAGTAGGCAGAGGTAGTTTTTGAAATGCAAATCAGTATTGTATCGGTATGACAAGGATATTAAAAAGAAATGGAAAATCACAGAACTCCAGAGGCATAACAGACTTGCAAACAAAACCATTGTATTTTCCAAGCTCAGATTGGGACAGAGGGTTAGAAAGGTAGAGGCTTTCTTATGGGAGCAGCAGGACAAAGCCATCTCACCTAGTCTGAGGTGGTTTCTTTTAAACTCTTAACATTCTGAAATTAGAGGGTTTTAAAAGATGTTTATTTAATGAAGTTTTTCTTTGAAGACTAGAGGAAATGTTATGTAATATAGGTGAATTTTATAGGTAATAGTGTCTTTTTTTTTTTTTTTTGAGGTAGGGTCTTACTCTAGCCCAGGCTGACCTGGAATTCACTATGTAGTCTCAAGGTGGCCTCGAACTCATGGCGCTCCTCTTACCTCTGCCTCCCAAGTGCTGGGATTAAAAGCATGTGCCACCATGCCTGGCACTGTGTCTTAAAATCAAGTAAATGTGTTTTTTTTTTTTCCTTAAAAAATTTTTTTTTATTTGAGAGAGAGAGAGAGAGAGAGAAAGACAGAGGAAGAGAGAGAGAATTGGCACACCAGGGCCTCAACCACTAAAACTGAATGCCAGATGCTTGCACCACCTAATGGGCACATGCAACCTTGCACTTGCCTCACTTTGGCATGTCTGGCTTACGTGAGATCTGGAGAGTGGAACATGGGTCCTTAGGCTTTACAGGCAACCAGTGCCTTAATGGCTAAGGCATCTCTCCAGCCCTCTCTCTCTCTCTCTCTTTAA
Source organism: Dipus sagitta (assembly GCA_036346955.1). Lineage (NCBI taxonomy): Eukaryota > Metazoa > Chordata > Mammalia > Rodentia > Dipodidae > Dipus > Dipus sagitta. Next base: position 104,416,611 of record CM070781.1, on the reverse strand, counting down.
AACAGCCTCACTATGTAGTCTAGGCTGGAGTCAAAATCCTCTTGTCTTAGCTGGGATCATGGGTGTGTGCTCCCACACTCAACCATCATGTGCCTGTGTGTAGTCTTGACTGGTCCAGAACTTGCTATGTAGACCAAACTGGCCTAGATTGTATAGCAACCCTCCTGCCTCAGCCTTCTTTCTGCATGCACCAGTATTCCCAGCTTATAAATGTGATTTATTTAATTTTTAAAAAATTTATTTGAGAGGGAAAGAGATAGAGAGAGGGACAGTATGGGCACATCAAGGACTTTTGCCATGGCAAACAAACTTCAGATACATGCACCACTTTGTACATCTGGCTTTATGTGGGCACTAGGGCATTGAACCCAGGCTAACAGGCTTTGCAAGCAAGTGCCATTAACCACTGAGCTATATCCACAGTCCACCCAGTAAATGTGTTTTTTTTTTTAAAAAAATTTTAGTTTTGTTTATTTATTTGACAGAGAGAAAGAGGTAGAGAGAGAGAATTGAACCTGGGTCCTTTGGCTTTGCAGGCAAATGCCTTAAGCCACTAAGAAATCCCTCTAGCCCTAAATGTGTTTTTTTGTTGTCTGTTTTTTTTTTTTTTTGCTTGTGTGTATATGTGTGCATGTGTGGTCATGCCCAGCTTAAAAACATTTTTTTTTGCTTATTTTTATTTATTTATTTGAGAGTGACAGACAGAGAGAGAGAGAGAAAGAGAGAGAGAATGGGCATGCCAGGGCCTCCAGCCACTGCAAACGAACTCCAGATGCATGTGCCACCTTGTGCATCTGGCTTATGTGGATCCTGGGGAATCGAGCCTTGAACCAGGGTCCTTAGGCTTCACAGGCAAGCGCTTAACCACTAAGCCATCTCTCCAGCCCCCATGCCCAGCTGTTTTACTTGGGATCTGGAGATTTGAACTTGGGTAGTGTCAGGCCCCATCAGGCCCTCATGCACAGTTATGGGAGGAAGGGAGAGGAGATTGAAGATAGAGGGAAGTTCTGTACTGGCAGAAGAAGCTGACTGGCTTCCACAGGTCCAAGCAGAGAGAGAAAAGCCACCACCAACACACCAGCGCCATCAGCGAGCACACTTAGGAACTCCAGGCAAAGCTGAGGCACTGTGTGTATCTTTAGACTGGTGAGAGAGAGAGAGAGGAGAGAGAGAGAGAGAGAGAGGGAGAATGGGTGCGCCAGGGCCTCCAGCCATTGCAAACGAACTCCAGATCCATGTGTCCCCCCTTGTGCAGCCAGCTAATGTGGGTCCTGGGGAATCGAACCTGGGTCCTTTGGCTTTGTAGGCAAACTCCTTAACTGCTAAGCCACCCCTCCAGCTTTAATAATGTCCTGAGTCAGTTGGGGGCCATCCATTGGAACCACTGTAGGGAGTGAAGGCGATCAGAAGCAGCCCTCAGTCCCACGCGCCGGGGGTGAGCTTGGGAGTTGGTGGACGGCCGGCCGATCTCGCTCGTACACGGGAAACAGAGCCATGCTCCTCACAATGCGCCAGAGCTCCCAGTGATGCCGAGTCCCAGTTTGCACGGAGGGCCTCGTGCCCGACACACGCGCTTTATTACTTGCTCTTTCTGCTGCCCGGCTTTTTACCCTTCTCACCGACGCCTCCTGGGACGCCTTCCTGCTGGCGCCACCTGCACTAGCATCCCTGCCCTGGGACTGCTCCTGCGGCCCTATCCTGAGACAGTGGTCCCTAGGAGACCTCAAGGATGAGTCTCCATTGTAGGGGCAAGGTCTTTCTCTATAGCAGGGCTTCTTAAACTTTTCCCACTGGTGACCCCTTTTTGCCTGAGGAATTTATTTTTTGTTTTTTTTTTTGAGGCAGGGTCTCTCTCTGGTCCAAGCTGACCTGGAATTCACTATGTAGTCTCAGGGTGGCCTCGAACTCACAGCGATCCTCCTACCTCTGCCTACTGAGTGCTGGGATTAAAGGCATGCGCCACCATGCCCAGCTTGCCTGAGGAATTTTTACACAACCTCAAACATGTAAGTATAGAAAATAGGTACACAAATCAAACATTTACTGGCACTAAACCATAAAGAAATTTATTTTAGGGCCGGAGAGGTGGCTTAGCAGTTCAGGTGATTGCCTGCAAAGCCAAAGGACACAGGTTCAATTCCCTAGGACCCACATAAGCCAGATTCACAGGGTGGCACATGTGTCTGGACTTTGTTTGCAGTGGTTGGAGACCCTGTAGAGCTCATTCTCCCTCTCTCTCTCAAATAAATAAAAATAAAAATAAAGTATTAAAAAAAGAAATTTATTTTAGAATAATTCTTTGAAAATGTACCATCCAGGAGTTCCAGTGGCACAATTGGTTAGTGCACGGTACTTCTATGAAAATGTGCTATCCACACACAATAGAACTTTCTCAGCATACAGAAGAATGGAGTTATAGTGTTTGTAGGAAAATAGATGCAACTGGAGATGATGTATTAAGTGAATTAAGCCACTCACAGAAAGACAAATATTATGTTTTCTCTCATATGTGGTTCCTATATCTTAGTTTTTCTTTTTACTGTGTATATTTTGTGGTGTGTGTGTGTGTGTGTGTGTGTGTGTGTGTGTGTGTGTGGTATGCACATGTGTGTGCAGATGCATCCATTGTAGAGGCCTTATTTCTCTTATTTCTCACACTGAATCTGGAGCTGCCTTTCTCAGTGCCGGGAGACCAAGAATCTTCCCTTCTCCCATCAGCACTGGGCTTGCATGGCCACACCTGGTTTTATTTATTATTTATTTATTTTGTTTTCCGAGGTAGGGTATCACTCTAGCCCAGGCTGACCTGGAATTCACTATGTAGTCTCCGGGTGGCCTTGAACTCACGGCGATCCTCCTACCTCTGCCTCCCGAGTGCTGGGATTAAAGGCGTGTGCCACCACGCCAGGTTCACACGCGGCTTTTTAATGTGAGTGCTGGGGAGCAAACCGAGGTCCTCATAGTTGAGCAGTAAGAGCTCTTACCTACCGAGCCATTTGCCCAGCTATGGATTTTATATTTATATAGAAACATAGAATCGTGCGCGTCTGGCATGAAAATAGAAGCAAAACTGTCTAGGGGACAAGGAGGGACAGCAGAAGCAGGGGTGACAAAAGGGAAGGGGCTTGGGAGGAATATGCTAGAATACAATGTATACTTTCATCCGGTGTCCTTATGTAACGCAGTGCCATGTGCCGTGACCATATACAGCAAAAATTCTATACCCCACACATGAACAAAATGACTCTCTGCCATACATTTTATTTCATGTTTTTAAGGCAGAGTCTTTCTCTAGCTCAGGCTAACCTGGAACTCATTCTGTGGCCCAGTCTTGCCCCGTACTCAGTGTTCCTCCTACCTCAGCCACCCAAGTTCTGGAATTAAACTGTGCAGCACCACTCTTGGCTCTCTGTTACACACTTTATTTTGTTTTATTTCATAGTTTATTTTATTTTATTTTATTTTTTTTTGAGGTAGGGTTTCACTCTAGCCCAGGCTAACCTGGAATTCATTATGTACTCTCAGACTGGCCCTAAACTCACAGTGATCCTCCTGTCTCCACCTCCTGAATGCAGTGTTGGGGTTAAAGGCATGCGTCGCCACGCCTGGCAGAGAAGGGGTGGGGGGACTGGCACAGTAGGGCCTCTAGCCGCTGCAAACCAACTCCAGCTGCATGCACCACTTGGTGCATCTGGATTCACGTGGGAACTGGAGAATCAAACTCAGGTCGTTAGGCTTGGCAGGCAGACACCTTAGCCACTGAGCCATCTCTCCAACCCTGTTTTATGTTTTTAAAGCAGAGCCTCACCTGGAACTCCTGTAGCCTAGGCTAGTCTCAAGCTTGGTGACCTTCCTACCTCAGCTACCCAAGTGTTGGAATTAAAGGCATGTACCACCATACTTGGCTCTCTGATATGCATTTAATTTCACTGTTTATTAAAGATAAAAAGTTAATTAGCATGCTAACTATATAGATGTGCATATTTTCTTTCTCATAAAGAATTAAATCTTGGCTGAATATTAGCTACTTCAGGACACAGAGCATCGTCAACATTTTTCAGAGCTGACTGACATTTTGCTTTAATAATTGTCAGTGCTAAGCCGGGCGTGGTGGCGCACGCCTTTTATCCCAGCATTCGGGAGGCAGAGGTAGGAGGATCATCGTGAGTTCAAGGCTACCCTGAGACTACATAGTGAATTCCAGGTCAGCCTGGGCTAGAGTGACACCCTACCTCAAAAAGAAAAAAAAAAAAAAGAAAATAATTGTCAGTGCTGAGACTGCTGCATCAAATACATAGTACAACATGGCAGAAAATTATGTGTAGGACCATTTCAGAAATTGTTGGAAATTTTGTCCCAATCCCAAGCCAAAATTAGTTTTTTAAACTGGTTATTGACAACTTCAATACATATGGACATATACACATATAGTATATTTACCATGATCATAATCCCCTGCCATACAGTCTTTTTCCCCCCACCACCATGCCCAACAAAATATTTTTATTTTATTTATTTGTGAGAGGAGAGAGAGAGAGAGAGAGAGAGAGAGAGAGAGACAGAGAAAGTATATGGGCACGCCAGGATCTCTTGCTGTTGCAAATGAATTCCAGATTCGTGTGTCCTTTTGTATGTCTGACTTTACACGGGTACTGGGGATGGAGCCTGGGCTGGTAGGCTTTGCAAACAAGTGCCTTCAACTACTGAACCATCTCCCCAGCCCAAACACAAGAATTTAGAGGGCACTTTTGTAACGGGGTTTTTGGAGTCGAGTTACATTTTTCCTTAAACTCCAAACCTCAAGCTTGTGTTGGCTTTTACCAAACAATTGGATAGACCAATACTGAAAAGGAGTATTTATGCACCATTACATTTTTCATTCAGGAATATATGAGGGACAGGGAGGGCCTGTGAACCAAGGAAGGGAAAATGGATACACCCATGAAAAACGGATCTAGACAACTCCTTTAGTCAAGAGCTAAGGAGAGGAGAGATCCTTCTCTGACCTCTAGTAAAGTGGAGATTGCAAGGACACACTTAAGGACCTTCCTGCTTTTCACCTTAAACTACCTAAGCAAGCTACCTGACTCCTTCTCAGTTCGGTGGACATAATCGAGCCGTTTATCCAGACAACAAGAGTAGTTCCACCCCCTTGGGCTTGTGACCTCCCTAGCCATAGGTTTTCAGGACCAGGTAGGAATTCCCTCCCATGAAGCAGGCCTCAAGTCCACTCAGAGAACAGCTGGCTTCCTCCACAACAGACATGCCACCAGTTGCTCCAGTTGGCGCATTTGGCCTGGCTTGTCAGCCATAAAGCTTTCAGGGTTTACTGGTGGTTAAGACCGTTGATGGCTTTTCTTCAACAGGCTGCGCAGCCCTTTCCAGCAGCGTGACAGCAAGTCAACAGGGAGGCGGCCTCCAGCTCGGCTCAGCTTGACTTCTCAGTGACCTGCAGCCCAAGCATGTGCAGTCTTCAGCACTAGGGTCTTACCTTCTAGTTCTGGCGGGCAACCAAGAGCCTTGGCAGTAATAGTTTGTAATGTTTTGGTGGCATCAGAGGCCTCCCTGACCAACATCTCACTGGAAGATATCCCACCCTGGTACTGAAATTTTCCTATAACAATCTATGGCTTCTAAGCACAGCATTATCTACTCCCACAGGGAACTTCTGCTCAGACTCTCTATTTATTTATTTATTTATTTATTTATTTATTTAAGAGAGAGAAAGAGAGGAGAGAATTGACCCGCCAGGGTCTCAGCCACTGAGATTGAACTCCAGATGCTTGCACCACCTAGTGGGCATGTGCTACCTTTGTGTGTCTGGCTTATGTGGCATCTGGAGAGTCGAACATTGGTCCTTAGGCTTCATAGGCAAGCACCTTAACCACTAAGCCATCTCCCCAGCTCCAAACTCTCTTTTTTTAAACACATGTATTATTTAGCTAGTGAAGAAGTGTGTTTCCACATGGCTTATTCATAACATCTTTAATCTTGACTAACCCTCCTCCCCGCCCCCACTCCTCTCCTTCATCCCCTCTACTGACACATTTCACTCATACTGTACCCTCCACTTAAGCCCTTCCTTCTTCTTCATTGCAGGCAGGTTCGCATTGCTGGCAGAAAACACCTGACCAAGAGCAGCTTGTGTGATAAAAGGGTTTATTTAGGCTTACAGACTTGAGGGGGAAGCTCCACGATGGCAGGGAAAACGATGGCATAAGCAGAGGGTGGAATCACCTCCTGGCCAACATAAGGTGGACAACTGCAACGGGAGAGTGTGCCAAACACTGGCAAGGGGACACTGGCTATAACCCCCATAAGCCCGCCCCCAGCAATACACTCCCTCCAGGAGGCATGAATTAGCAAATTACCATCAGCTGGGGACTTAGCAGTCAGAACACCTAAGTTTATGAGGGACCTTCTTCCCTCAAGGCCTCTTTCTAGCTTCTTGGCTTCTACCATTGACTTTATTTATTTATTTTTTTCCGAGGTACGGTCTCACTCTAGCCCAGGCTGACCTGGAATTTACTCTGTAGTCTCAGGTTGGCCTCAAACTCACAGTGATCCTCCTACCTCTGCCTCCCGAGTGCTGGGATTAAAGGCATGGGCCACCATGCTCAGCACTATTGACTTTTACTCCAAATCCCTCTTTTATTTTGACGTCATCATGTCTTTTGCCTTCCTCCATCATCCACGACAACATGTTGATGGGTGAAATGTTATGCAGTTATTGTGCAGGTAGCAACAGCTGCTGTGGGGTCCTGAATGCACTGGCCTCTGTGTCTGGAAGAAGACAGCATTCCAAACACTCCTCCCCACCCTCTGGATCTTACATTCTTTCTACCTCCTCTTCCACAGAGGTCCCTGAGCTTTGGAGGGTGTGATAGCGACGTCTCGTCTCGTTTAGTGCTGAACACTCCACTGTCACTTCGCAGCACTTTGAGGAATTCTGATCTCCCCAGTGGTCACCACCATCTGAAAGGAGCTTCTCTAAGCAAACGCTAGAGCAGTGTTAATATGTGGACATAAACATAAATATTTAGAGGGCAACTTGATGGGCACAATAGATCCACTAGCCAAACAACAGTAGTGGTTTACTTTCTAGGGCCATGACCTTACCATCCGTAAACTATTGACTAGGTTTTTGATATCAGGCATGAAATTAGGCACTATCTTAATTCTGTGAGCCTCCATTTCTTCATATGCAATGAGAGGAGGCATCTCTTCCTCATGGGATCAGAGCCAGGCTCAGAATGACAATGTTCTTATACATGAAAGACTGTGGAAATAAAAAAAAAAATATTAGAGAGAGAGTGTGTGTCTTGTTGCTGCAAATGAACTCCAGACACATGTGCCACTTTGTGCATCTGGCTTTATGTGGGTTACTGGGGAATTGAACCTGGACCAACGGGCTTTGCAAGCAAGTGCCTTTAACTGCTGAGCCATCTCTCCAGCCCAGGACGACGGACATTGATAAAAGCACTGCAATGTTGTACTTGTGACCCGGAGCGGCAGGACCGTTAAGGTTTGGCTGTGTCCCTCGGAGAGGCTCACGGGCCTCACGACGCTTGGCCTGCAGCAGGTGGCGCTATTGAGAGGTCTGCCAGAGTCAGGCCACTGCACTGGTAAGAGGCCCGGCTTGTCAGCAATCTGAGGATCCACCCGCTAAATCCTACTGTATATTAGGAAAGCAAGTATAACCGGAGCACGATCTCTACCACGGTTGCTTTCCCACTGTGGGGTGCTGAGCGGAATTGATACCATGCTATCTGAAAAGCTGAAATATTTATTATCTTGCCCTTTACAGAAGAAGTTTGCTGAGTCCTGCTTTATTACATTAAGCTACTCAATTCTTTTTTTAAAATATATATAGGGCTGGAGTGATGGCTTAGCGGTTAAGGTGTTTGCCTGCGCAGCCAAAGGACTTAAGTTAGATTCTCCAGGTCCCACGTTAGCCAGATGCACAAGGGGGCGCACGTGTCTGGAGTTTGTTTGCAGTGGCTGGAGGCCCTGGCGTGCCCATTCTCACTCACTCTCTCTCTGTCTTCTAATAAAAATAAATAAATAAAAATAAATCTTAAAAATATATTTTATTGACAACTTCTATACTTACAGACAACAAACCATGGTATTTCCCTCCCCTCCCCTGCTTTCCCCTTCATAACTCTGCTCTCCATCATATCCCTTCCTGTCTCCATTAGTCTCTCTTTTAATTTGATGTCATCATCTTTTTCTCCTATTATAGGGTCTTGTGTAGGTATTGCTAGGCACTGTGAGGTCATGGATATTGAGGCCAATTTCTGTCTGGACAGTTGCACTGTAAGGAGTGATACCCTTCCTTTGGCTCTTACATTCTTTCCACCACCTCTTCCGCAATGGGCCCTGAGCCCTGGAGGGTGTGAGATGTTTCAGTGCTGGACACTTTTCTGTCCCTTCTTCTCAGCACTATGTTGCTTTTTGGGTCATCCCAGTTGTTACCATCATCTGCAAAGAGAGGCTTCTCTAACCAGAAGCGAGAGTAAGCTACCCAATTCTCACAACAACGGTATTCTCACCTCTATTATGCCAGATGGGACCCTGAGGCACAGAGAGGTAGAGTTGCTGGTCTGAGGTCACACAGCAGAGCTAGAGCCAGCCCCTCTGGCCACAGTCTGCTCTGGGGCCAGGCTCTAACCATCTCTCTTCACCGTCTTCCCAGTCCTTTCCTCGGGATCCTCTTCTGAGGTTTAATCCTTGCATTTTGTACAGAGTCAAGAGCAAAGGCACACCCAGGTACGGCTGAAGTATGAGACGATGCCAACGTATTTTCTGTGACTCCAGAGAAGTGTTTTGAGAAGGAAACACGAGTAGGACCAGAAGTTTCCATACTTTCCTTTGTGGTGACCACACGATGGGAGCTTAGGCAGCTAGCCCAACATGGTTTTTTTTTTTTGGGGGGGGGGGTCTGTTGAGGCTGTGAAGATGGCTGGCAAAGCAGAAGTGGCAGTGAAGTCCGTGGTAACATATCTCTATCATGCCAGCCTCGTGGCACACAGTGAGGAGAGATGCCAGGGTCCGTGCAAAGGGTCCAGGATGGCATGGTGCTGAGCAAGGTAGACAAAAGCATTTAGGTTTTTTTTTTTGTGTGTGTGTGTCCGTGGGAGCTTTGATCAAGGATAGCTTGGTGTGAGGCAGGATAAAAATATCGGAGAAATTAAGGGAAAGGAGCCCTCCACCCCGGGATCGAATTAGCATTCCCTGCTGACCGACAGGCAGGACACTTCATCAGGAATGGTGAAACCAAGACCGTCTACAGGGGTAACGTGTCCTTTCCTGACGACGTCCCCAACAGGCATTGGACAACAAGCTATGCGGGGGTCGGGGAGACGGCTCGGCGGGCGGACTACCGGCTGCAGAATCCTGGAGATCCGAGTCCAGATCCCCAACACCTATGTGTGGTGGTGTTGGGTGTAGTCCTGGCCCTGGGGAGGCCGAGATAGGAGGATCCCTAGTGACAGGAACTAGTGAGATAGAAAAGGTCAGAGCTGTACCTCAGAGGCAGAGTGCTTTCAAGGACTGAACCTTGGGTTCAGTCGCCAGTGCTGAAATTAAAAGGGAAGATCATCCTGCCACGTGCAGTAACACGGAGGGGCCTGGAGGACATGATGCTACTGAGCAAGTCAGGCCCAGAACTACGCCACGGTCATGCTCGTTCCTGACTAGCTTGAATTGGCAACCCTCCTGCCTCTGTCTCCCGGGAATCAGTCACCCGTGGCAGTCTGAAACAGCTGACTTCATGAAAGCAGAAAGTACTGGGACTGGCACTGGGAAGGAGGAAGGGCGAGAAACTTACAGATAGGAGAAACAAATTCAAACCTTCTGTTGCATGGAAGGGCAACTCTAGCTAACAATTTCATGTCATAGTCCAATGAATTGATTGTCAGGGAGGTTTTTGAGTGATTTCACACAAGGATGTAATAAACATTTGAGGTGATGGGGATGCGATGTGCCAACTCTGATGTGATCATTACACGGCGCATACGTGTGTGGAGATAACACCCTGTGTCCCATGTATATGAGCCGTTCTGTGTCAATTAGAAATAAAATTAAAAAAAATGCTAGCTCTTCTATACTGCATGCAGCCCTATAGGAGAGAGAAGTCATCAATTGTGGCCAACAGCAGTGGACCCTGCAAACCTTAAGATTGGCCAGCCATGCCAAATGTGCCAACTGGTGCAGTAGTGGCATGTCTGTTATGGGGGAAACCGATCACTCTCTAATTGGACAGGAGGCCTACTCCACAGGAGGAAATGCATGCCTGGTACTGAAAAGCTAGTCAAAAGTCCGTGACAGGGGAGGTCATGAGCCCTAAGGGAGTAACATCTGCTGTTGTCTGGTTAAATGCATATATTATGCCTGCCAAACTGCCCTGTAAGCACTTTTAAGAAGGATTATACATTAATGCTACTCTCTCTTGTGTCTGGACAAGCTTCTCTTTTCAGATGGCAGTGGTCACTGGGGTGACACAAAAGTCACCATGGTGCTGAGAAGAAGGGACAGTGGAGTGTTCAGCACTAAGACATCTCTATCACACCCTCCAAGGCTCAGGGTCCATTGCAGAAGAGGTGGTGGAAAGAATGTAAGAGTCAAAGGAAGGACTGCTTACAGTGTAATCTTCCAGACATGTAATGGCCTTGATATTAATGACCTTGCAGTGCCTGGCACTACCTACATAAGACCTTCATAATAGGAGGAAAAGATGATGACATCAAAAGAAAAGAGCGACTACTTGAAAGGTGGAGGAGATTTAACGGAGGGTGGATTTGAGAGAGGGAGAATCAGGTTGGGAAGGGAATTATCATGGTGTATTGTCTATACTTATGGATGCTGTCAATAAAATGTTAAAAAATGCTAGTTTTTAATGTTGCTGTTACTATCACTTAATTGCCACTACTCTACTTGGTACAGTATCATTGGAAGTGTTTTTTTTTTTTTCTTTTTATTTTATATTGTTTTTTGAGAGAAGCTCAACAGATTGGCCTTTTCTTATATGGGGGAGGGGGCTCAGAATTGACGTGCTAGGGACTCCAGCCACTGTAACTGAACTGTAGACACACCCTGAAAGGTGATCAAATTATGATTCATCAAAGGAGAATGAATGATGGGGGGCTTGCCTGCTCGCTCCCCTTTCCTGATGGCATCACTTATTAATTCACATATCATTGTTATGCAGGCATCAAGAGCCTGGGGACATGATGGCCACGCTTTCATAGGCCGAAATGGAGCACATTATGAGTGGAATAAATGACCTAATGGGCGGAACTCCCTTTGCATAGTGTCTGCTACGTGCTAGAGACTGTAAATGTCAGCTCTTATCCACTATGCAGAGTGGAAAGCGCGCTGGCCTGCGATGATTATGTTAGAACATCTGTGGTGTGTCACATGGTGGCCTCCCTAAGGTTATGTCCCTCCAGAACAAGCAACTGGGAGCTTGGTTGGAAGAAGGGATCTTGCAGGTGTCCTAGGAGTAGGAGCTTGAGAGGAGAGCATCCTGGATTACCTGGGCAGGATTTAAATCCAATGACTGGTGTCTCTGTGGTGGGCATGTGATGGTAGGGGCAGAGGTATCTACCAACCAAGGATTGTGGTCGCTCCAGAAGCTGGGACACACACGTGGGACGGAATTTGCCTTCGTCCCACAGGGAACCAACTCAGCTAATGCCTTGATGTCAGGCTTCTGGCCTCCAGAACTGTGAGAGAGCACATTTGGTTTGCTGTCATCTACCGAGTTTCTGTAGTTACAGCAGCTTCAGGGAGCATATACAGTACTCCACTTGGGAGGTGTTGTTTTATTCTTTCCTCTAAGCCCACTTTCTGCTCTCTGGAAGGTCACAGTGTCACTCATGTTCCCACAGTTGGATGGATGTTTGCTCATACCAGAAACTGAAGGGCATGTGATGAATCACCTTCGTTTTCACAGCTGAGGAGCCCGAAGCACGAGAGATTAGGCAAGTTGTCTGGGATCACACTGTGAGTAGGTGGCAAAGTCAGGATTTGAACCCAGATTTCTGGCATTAAAGTTCATGCCCCTTTTTTCCACAAGTGTGTACTATGTGGTGTGTGTGTGTATGTGGTACGTGCCATGTATGCATATGTGCGTATGGTATATGCCCGTGTATGTGTGTGATGTGTACACATGTATGTGTTGATGTATTGTTCCTGTGTGCTCACCTGCAGTAGCCTGCAGGCTCACCTGTGATGACTGACAAAATCTCTTCCTCATTCTGGAGCTTTCTGTTCACTAACCCCAGAAATTCCAGTCTCCATTTCCCCATGGAACTGGGGATACAGCTGTTCACAGCCATGGCCAGCTATTTAGGAGCGTTCTGGATATTTGGACTCATGTATTCTCAGGCTCCCTCAGGCCATTATGCTCATAACTACTGAACCATCTCTCTAGCCCCTCATACTCTTCACTACTTTAAAATGCTATGTGTTATAGGCTGGAGAAATGGCTCAGTGGTTTAAAGCACTTACTTGTGAAGCCTGATGGGCCAGGTTCGATTTCCCAGTACCCACATAAAGCCAGATGCACAAAGTGGTACATGTGTCTTGAGTTCATTTGCAGTGGCAGGAGGCCCTGGCGCACCCATTCTCTCTCTCTTTTTCTGTCAAATAAATAGCTAAGAAATACCAGATGCTGCCTCTAGAACACATATTGCCTCCAGAACTGTGAAAAACAAGTCTTTGTTGTCTAAAAGCCAGCAAGGGGTGCTAGGGATATAACTCAGTTGGTGAAATGCCTGTCTTGCAACCATGAGAACATGAGCTTGATCCCCAGAACCCAGATTTACAAATGGTGGCCATGGTGGTGCTGACCTGTTATCCCAGCACTGGGGAGGTGGAGAGAGGGTCATCCTTGTGGGTCATTGGCCAGCCAGTCTAGCCTAATAATCATAGCTGCTGTGAGGGCATGAATGCAATGGCCAAAAGCACTGCTTCCCGTCCTCTGGGCTTACATTCTCTCCTCCTCCTCTTCTGCAAGGGGCGCTGGAGATGTCTCATTTAGCGCTGAGCACTCAACAGTCACTCGGTCTCAGTACTTTGACAAGTTTTGAGTCTCTTAGTAGTGGCCACTATATGCAAAAGACCTTGTCTGACCCAAGGTTTGTGTGTGTGTGTGTGTGTGAGAAAGAGAGAGCGAGAGAGCAAGTGAGTGAGCGCACAGCACCAATCTATGGGTTAACAGGGTTTTACTATGTGTTCCAGGCTGGCCTTGAACTAGTGATCTTGCCTCAGCCTCCTGAGTGCTGGGATTACAGGGATGTCTGTTTACACAGCGCATGATTTACACAGAAAACAAAGCACATACAGACGCACAGATTGTATATGCTCTTTCTCTCAGCACCTTTATGTAGTTTGTGATACTGCACCCAGTGTCTTTACATGCACATGTATGGTATGCATGTTCATATGTGCATGTTCATGGTTGGAGGTCAGAAGGAGACATTAAGTATCTTCCCCTATCACTTTCCACCTCTTGCTGAAGTGTGACAATTTTTTTTGTTGCCTATTTTATTTGATGTAACATATCCTAGATCTTGCCATCTTGACATGTAATCAATATGAAACCATTACAGCAGTCTTTTGGATTCTTTTCTTCGTGTTGGGCCTTTGAATCCTGTTATCTCACGCTTACGATACATAGCACTGGAGGCTGCTCCCACCTCAAGGGCTCACAAACCTCACGCGTTTCATATCTGCCATGGCAGAGGAGCAGGTCTAACATTTTGGGGTGTCCCCTAATCCAGTCTACATATAGGGGACGCATGAATGGTGTGTCTTTGCAATCCCAGCACTGGGGAGCAGAGATAGGCCCACCCCACGCTGGCCAGCTAGTCTAGCTTAATAGGTGTGCTCCGGGCCAAACAAAAGACCCTATCTCAAAAAAGTCCCTGATATTTGAATAACACCTGAGATTGTCCTCTGGCCTCCTCATGCACATCTACGCCCTCTCACACACACATGCACCCACACATGCGCATACATGTGTACCCTCACCTGCACACACACACACATGCATGCAGTAAAGAGTTGACAAATAATTTAAAAAATAATATTTTGTGGGCTGGGGCCTATAATTCAGTGTGGTAGAGCACTTATCTAGCATGTATAAGGTCCTGCATATAATATCTCACACAATTTTTTTGGTGATAAATAAAAATTAAATAAAATTTGAAATCACTGTCCATAAAATTTTTATTGATATTTTATTTATTTCTTTGAGAGACAGAGAGACAGGATGGGGGAATGGGCATATCCGGGCCTTCAGCCACTGCAAACAGATTCCAGATGCATGTGCCACCTTGCGTATCTGGCTTATGTGGGTACGGGGGAATTGAACCTAGGTCTTTAGACTTTGAAGGCAAGTGCCTTAACTGCTATGCTATCTCTCCAGACCCATAAATAAAGTTTTATTTAGACACACACCCCCCCCCCACTCTATTCTGTGGAGTCCAAATGACTTCCTTGGAAGCTCCAGCTATGGTCTTCCTCTACTCTTTCCCTGGTGACCCTTAAGGGGCTTTGAGACAGGGAATTGCAAGACCTCCCTCCTGCAGAAATAGCAGCCTTGTGTAGTAAACATTTACCATCCTGGGCTCACGTCACTGGGAGGTGCTTATACCCCAAAAGACATGGTAGTTTTCTTCTCCAAGGCCTAAAGAGTATCTCTGCTGTTTAAAGTTTCCCAGAGCAGGATCTGAAACATATTGGATGCTGATGAGGTTCCAGGGTGAACATCTCTGGAGATCTCATAGAATTCTGTTTCTCCTGGTCGACAAACCTGAGGTCACAGCTCCCTTAAGTCAGCAAGGCTGCTCACAGCTTGGATGTAATATTGGTTTCAAGGAGAAAAAGAAGGCAAGTATTTCCTACGATGGCAACACTTAGAATAGCAGCAACAGTAAAACACACAGGGCGCTCTCTTCTCCAGATTCCCCAACAGCTCTAGTGTGTTTTTCTCCTTCATGGAGATGACGAAATTATGCCCAAGAGAGAAGTAGCTCATTGCAGGCCTCACCTTGGCCAGGGAGGAGCAGGAAGCGCTCTCCTGCCTCCAGCCAGCACCTACGTTCTCTCTTCTTGGAGGTCTGCCACCACAGAAACTCAGTTCTGCACCCCAGCCTGCCGCCCTCCCTCCTCCTCTCCTTTCTTTATCCTTCCTCTGTTTTGTTCTGCACTCTTTACTGTTGCAGTCAGGTTTGCATTGCTGGTAGAAATCACCTGACCAAGAGAAGCTTGTGGGGAAAAAGAGGTTTAGTTTGGCTTATAGGCTCCACGATGGCAGGGAAAAACGATGGCATGAGCAGAGGGTGGACATCACCCCGTGGCCAACATAAGGTGGATCATAGTAACAGGAGGGTGTGCCAAACACTGGCTTGGGGAAACTGGCTATAACACCCATAAGCCTTCCCCTAACAATACACTCCCTCCAGGAGGCATTAATTCCCAAATCTCCATCAGCTGGGAACCCAGCATTCAGAACACCTAAGTTTCTGGGGAACACCTGAATCAAACCACCACACCTCCTTACCTTGCCTATCTTTTTGAACTTTTGCTCTTTCCCCTCCGCTCTTTTGGCCTTCCTATCCTCCACCCCTCCCTCCTTTCCATTTTCGCTCCTCTCTTTTCCTTCTTCTCTCCCTCCCTCTCTTCTTTCAGTATTCCTTCTTTCCTGTCTCTCACTTCTCCCTCCCTCTCTTCCATCTTCTTTCCCTCCATCCTCTCTCTTGTGATGGCTGATTTTGGCTGCCGAGTGGATTGGCTCAAGAGCCACAGCTTTGGGTGCTTCTGTGAGGTCTCTTTCAGAAAGGCTTCACCGAGAAGCACCCTTTCTTGAGCGTGGGTGGCACCACGCACGGGGCTAGGGTCCCAGGCAGAATGAAAAAGAGAAAGTCCCTTAAGCGCCAGCAGCCGTCTTTCTGTGCTTCCCGGCTGCAGACTGAACGTGAGCTGCTGTGTCCTGCTCCTGCCGCCATGCGTCCTCATGACGCACTGTTTCCCTCGAACTGAGACCCAAGGAAGCCCTTCCTCCCCTCAAGCTGCTTGTTTACAGCGCCCACAAACGCAGCTACCCTGGGACGAGGAAGGTAACCACTGTGGCTTCATTCTTGCCAAGGGCTTTACCAGCAAGCCATGCATCAGGCACGACGCAAGAATCAAAATTTCCAACCAAACGCTATCTCATGTCACCCAACGTAGGGACTGATATGTGAGCACAGTATTGAAGAACAAGGCCCGACGCTTCCCAGATGGTAGAGTGTGCTCAGTTGTGGGCGTACAAAATCGATCGTCCTAAGTGGTCGCTAAAGCCAGCATCAAATAACGTGGAAAGCTATAATAGAGAAATCAATCCTCTCTCAATTTCCTCTCATGCCTCTGATCACTCAAAAGCCAAGGTCTCAATTTGATGTCAGCTGTGTTTGAGTCTTGCTGATTTACCTTTGAACAAGACAAAGTAGACCCGGGGGCTCAGGATGTCAGCATTCTGGCATGTAAGCCTTTATTTTTTAAATATTTTATATTTATTTATTTGACAAATAAAGAGGGAGAAAGAGAGGAAGAGAGAGAGAGAATGGGCGCGCCAGGGCCTCCAGCCAGTGCAAACGAACTCCAGACGCACGCGCCCCCTTGTGCATCTGGCTTACATGGGTCCTGGGAAATTGAACCTGGGTCATTTGGCTTTGCAGTCACATGCCTTAACTGCTAAGCCATCCCCACCCACCCCATAGTCTTTATTGTTTTTATTTTTACTGTGGATTATTTAAAATTATGCCAGCTTGTCATCAACAGTGATGAGAGGTTCTATGGGAGATAGTCCTTTCGTCTTGCTGAGAATGCAGCAATAGTGGGCCCTGTGTGGAGTGGCCTGGTCACATCAGTCAGCCTTGATCTGGGTGGGTGTGGGCCAGGTCGTCTGTCTGTGGGTCTGGGCTGGGCACACTGGAAGGTGAGAAGCCTACTCCATGGGTGACATCTCCCTGGGGAGTGTGACCATATGACCAGTGTAGGGAGGACCTAGTCTAGTTGTCCCTACTCAGGACTGTGATGGCAGGTGTCAGGGAAGTTAGGATAGCGCCAATGGGCTGATCCCCAGGGATCCCCATTCCCTGCTTGCCTGGGCCCGGGTTGTCCCTGCATGACTGGATGGGCATGGTGGAAGCCCTCACTTGGACCCAGGGTGGCTCCTCAGGGCCCATGCAGTCTCCACGTGGATCCGGACTGGGGAGCACAACCAGTACAGGGAGTGGAATGTTCTATTGGAAAAGTTGTTGATATAAGTAAAATAAAAAGAAATTTGAGGGTTGGGGATATATGTACCTCAGTCGGCAGCGTGCTTGCTTAACATGCATGAAGCCCCGGGGTTCATCCCCAGCACGACATAAACCAGGTGTGGTGGTGCACAACTGGAATCCCAGCACTTGAGAGGCAGAGGCAGGGGGATCAGAAGTGCAAGGCCATTCTCAGCTACGCAGTGAGTTTAAGGCTAGCCTGAGGAGCAAAGAGAAAAGAAAAAAAAAAAAGAGGAAAAAAAAATGATGTAAGTATAAATATTCAGCAAGTACAGATCCCACCAAAATGGTGAAGGTGATAGGACCCCCCGACGAGAGGCGCTGGCCTAATTAAAAGTGTGTGCGTACGCCCAGTCACGCAGCTCGGAAGTTTACTTTTCTTACCATAGAGGAAGTCCCTGCAATGCAAGTGTTTATGAACCAAGGTAAATCATTCTGAACAGCAAACAGCAGCGCAAAATTAAAATCCCTCAGCAATTAAAGGGCAAAGCTGTCACCGGTTATGAAACAGCCTCAGGAACCGATAAAACAGGATAAAGGTTGTTTCAGAAAAGCGTCCAAACTATGTCAACAGCTCCATCCCCAAGCACATTTTTTTTTTTCTTCTCTCCTCTTTGGGTTGTCAGTGGCCTACCATATGACCTTCACTCGATCTTGGACTAAACTCATGAGACTCCCCTTGTAGTTGGCAAACAATGAAAGAATCCCTCAGGGAAGAGATAAGTGCTTTGGATCCCTTTTTATTTTTTGGTAGTGGGGATTGAACCTAGGGTTTTGCATATGTATGCAAGTACTCCATCACTAGGCTTTTTCCTCTGTTCTTTAAAAAAAATCATTGTTAGGCGGGCGTGGTGGCCCACGCCTTTAATCCCAGCACTCTGGAGACAGAGGTAGGAGGACCGCTGTGAGTTTGAAGCCACCCTGAAAATACATAGTGAAGTCCAGGTCAGCCTGAGCTAGAGTGAGACCCTACCTCGAAAAACAAAAACAAACAACAACAACAACAACAACAACAACAAATCATTGTATTTTGAGCTAGGGTCTCACTAAGTTTCCCAGGCTGGCCTTAAATTACTGTTTAGCCAAGGAAGACCTTGAATTTTTGATTCTTGGATAGCTGGGATGATGGCATCAGCAACTACACCTGGCTTGATGGATCCATTAATTTTTTTTAAAAAAATATATTTTTGGTTTTTTGAGGTAGGGTCTCACTCTAGCCCAGACTGACCTGGGATTCACTATGGAGTCTCAGGGTGGCCTCAAGCTCACGGCGATCCTCCTACCTCTGCCTCCTGAGTGCTGGGATTAAAGGTGTGCGCCACCACGCACGGCTTAATTTTTTTAAAAATATTTTTATTCTTATTTATTTGACAGAGAAAGAGGGAGAGTGAGAGAATGGGCATGTCAGGGCCCCCAGCCACTGCAAATGAACTCCAGACGTGTGTGCCCCCTTGTGCATCTGGCTAACGTGGGTCCTGGGGACTGAAACCTGGATCCTTTGGCTTTGCAGGCGAATGCCTTAACCGCTAAGCCATCCCTCCAGCCCATGGAGCCATTAATTTAAATTTTTATTAATTAGAGAGGGGGGAGGGAGAGAGAGAGAATGGGCACACCAGGGCCTCTGGCCACTGCAAACGAACTCTAGACACATGCACTACCATGTGCATTTGGCTTAAGTGGGTTCTGGGAAATTGAACCTGGGTTCTTAGGCTTTGCAGGCCACTGCTTTAACCACTAAGCCATCCCTCTAGCCCAGTGGATCTAGTTTTGAGCAGAGCCATGTAGAGGCCACGGAAGCTCATCAAAGTCTCATCAGCACAGGTGGAGGGGTGGGGAGAGCCCTTGAATTACAGAGAGCTGGAAGCCAAAAGTTTTTTAAAAATTATTTTATTTACCTGAGAGAAAGAGGCGGCGGGGGGGGGGGGCATGGAATAGGAGCGCCAGGGCCTTCAGCCACTGCAAACAAACTCCAGATGTATGCACCCCCTTGTGCATCTGGCTTATGTGGGTCCTGGGGAATTGGGGTTCTTTGGCTTTGCAGGCAAACACCTTAACTGCTAAGCCATCTCTCCAGCCCAGAATTATTCTTTTTAAAATTTTATCTACTTATTTATTTAAGAGAGAGAGAGAATGAAAGAGGCAGATATGTAGAGAGAATGGCCACACTAGGGCCTCTAGCCACTGCAAATAAACTCCAGACACATGCGTCACCATGTGCATCTGGCTTACGTGGGTAGTGGTTGAACCTGGGTCCTTAGGCTTTGCAGGCAAGCGTCCTAACTGCTAAGCCATCTCTCCAGCCCTGTATTAGTTGTTTTTTTTTTTTTCGAGGTAGGGTCTCACTCTGGTCCAGGCTGACCTGGAATTCACTATGTAGTCTCAGGGTAGCCTTGAACTCACGACGATCCTCCTACCTCTGCCTCCTGAGTGCTGGGATTAAAGGTGTGTGCCACCACACCTGGCTTGTATTAGTTTTTTTTTTTTTTTTTTTGAGAAAAGGTCTCATGTAGCTGAGGCTGGTCTTGAACTCCTGACCCTCCTGTCTCCCCCTCCCAAATGTATTGAAGGTATTAGCCACTTG
The DNA here is from genome assembly GCA_036346955.1 of Dipus sagitta. Classification (NCBI taxonomy): domain Eukaryota; kingdom Metazoa; phylum Chordata; class Mammalia; order Rodentia; family Dipodidae; genus Dipus; species Dipus sagitta. The sequence continues at coordinate 104,396,697 of CM070781.1, read as the reverse complement.
CCCAGCTCAACTACAGCATTTCATCTCAGAGATTTGAGCATCCACAGAGTTTGGTATCATCAGGGGTCCTGAAACCAGCTCCCCATGGATAGATAACAAGGGATATTGGGGCTGACATGGAGGAGAGAAAGAATGATCTGATGTCGTCTTATAAGGGCACATATACTATTATGATGGCTTCACTCCCATGACCTAATTACCCCCAAGGGTTCTGTCTCCAAATATCTATCACCACAGTAGGTATTAAGGTCTCAGCCTATAAATTTTGTGTTGACACTAACATGCAGTCCACAAGGATATTTACAGACTGCTCCGTTTCTGAGGTTTACCCATTTCTCTGTGCTCTCATCTCTGTCCATGCAAGGTGGGGCTGCTAAGACCCATAGGTTTCTTCACAGGGCTGTTGGGAGTGACTAAGAGTCCATGCATGACACTTAGAATGGTGCTTGCCTACAGAAGGCACTATTTAGAGAGGTGACCACCCTTCTCTGGCTTGATTGCCTTCAGAGACAGGGTGCTCTCAGCCTCACCTTGTGGGAGGGAGTTCGGACAATACTCTTTTGCTTAAACATCAGCATGTGCAGAAATAACACCTGCATTTTGATACAGAGCATCTGGGGAAGTACATGTCCGTTTCACTTACCTTTCCCAAATGCCAGGCTCCTCTTGAAGGTGACCATGCAGATGGCGACATATGGATCAGTTTCCTTTGGCAGTATTTTTTTTTTAATTCCATCAGAAAGTTCTAGAACATTTAAAAACCTTCTCAGGCACTCTTGGTTATTAGACCTTGGGTTCTCACTGCACTACTTCAGTCAGCCCCCTGACTCAATTTTGATGTCACTATGGTGACCTCTGGATGGCCAAGTGCAATGGTCAATGTGGTTGATACGTTGCTATTCATCCTGATAACTCTTATCTCCTTAAGACATTTCTCCCATGCAAGTGCTAACCAGGCCTGACCTTGCTTAGCTTCTGAGGTCAGATGAGGTCAGGACATAGACTTAAGACATTTCCAGCTCTTGCCTTTAATGTGTACTCGTGGTCTTGGCTTTCTTTCTTGTCATTGGCAGAGACTTTATACTCCGCTCTTCTCCCTTCTCCACCAGTCTCTGTTTTCTCTCTGTGCAGAAGGGCAGGAAGAGGCCACAGTCCAGATGGTGGCAGTGCTGGGCCTAGAGGAGGGACTGTTGTGAATCCTATCAGCTATAACCGGCAATGCCTTTTCCATTTAAAAAATTTTTTTATTTATTTGAGAGAGGAAGAAAAAGAGGGAGGGAGGGAGGGAGAGACAGAGACAGAGAGACAGAGACATAGACAGAGACAGAGAGACAGAGAGACAGAGAGACAGAGAGGCAGATAGAGAATGGGCATGCCAGGCCCTTCAGCCGCTGCAAGCAAACTCTGGACATATGTGCCACCTTGTATATCTGGCTGACTTGGATCTTGGGGAATTGAACCTGGATCCTTTGGCTTTGCAGGCAAGTGCCTTAACTGCTAAGCCATCCCTCTATCCCAGCTTTTCCATTTTTGATATAATACATATTGTGTGCACATTGAGACCTGAAGTTCAAATTCAGTACTTGTCAGTTTTCATTCAATTTCTTCAATCTTACTGATGTTCCTTCTTTCTCCTATATCGAAATTCTTATTTTCCATGCTGATGAGGATGTGGGAGAAAAGGAACTCTTGTATGCTGTTGGTGAGACCCACGTTTGACTCTCCAGGTCACATGTAAGCCAGATGCACAGGTGATGCAAGTGCGCAAGATCACATGTGCCCACAAGGTGGCGCACGTGTCTGGAGTTCAATTTCAGTGGCTGGAGGCCTTGGCGCACCAATTCTCTCTCCCTCACTTACACACCAAAATTACAAAAACAAAAAGGGGAAAAAAAGAAACAAAAAATTCATGAAACATATATAACACGTGTTTATTAAATGAACAGCATGAATTAAGTATGAAGAATACAGCTTGGTAAGTATAATCCGAACATTTGTCATTACCAGCACCATGAGCATTTGATAACCTCTAAGCATATCCTCCTGCCACGCTCACTTATTTCATTTACTTGTTTATTCTTGGGGTGTGTGTGTGCACGTGCACTCAGGCTAGCCAGTCCACCAGGCTCCAGGCAATTCTGTCTCCACTTCCCCCTTCTTTCCACAGGTGTGCTGGGATTGCAGAAGCCCATCACAGCTCTCAGCTTAAATTTTTTTTAATTATTGACAACTTCCATAATTATAGACAATAAACCATGATAATTCCCTCCCACCCCCACTTTCTCCTTCACAACTCCACTCTCCATCATATCGCCTCCCCCTCTCAATCAGTCTCTCTTTGACTTTGATGTCATGATCTTTTCCTCCAATCATGATGGCCTTGTGTAGGTAGTGTCAGGAACTGCGAGGTCATGGATATCCAGGCCATTTTGTGTCTGGAGGAGTAAGTTGTAAGGAGTCCTACCCTTCCTTTGGCTCTTATATTCTTACCACCACCTCTTCCGCAATGGGCTCCTAGCCTTGGAAGGTGTGATAGAGATGTTTTAGTGCTGAACACTTCTCTGTCACTTCTTTTCAGCATTATCGTGCCTTTTGAGTCATCTCATAAGTCACCACCATCTGAAAATAGAAGTTTCTCTAACCAAAAGTGAGAGTAGCATTAACATATGGGAATGAACATTAAGAGAAGCGCTTACTGGGCAGTTTGATGAGCATAATGTATACATTTAGCCAGACTCCAGCAGTCATTACACCCCTAGGGCTCATGACTATCCCATCATAAGTTTTTCAGTATCAGGCATGTATTCCCTCCCATGGAATGGGCCTGCAGTCCAATTAGAGAGTGGTTGGTTTCCCCATAACAGACATGCAACTGTTGCACCCGTTGGCTCATTTGGCCTGGCTGGCCCAACTTAAGGCTTGTAGTGTCCACTGTTGTTTATCTCCATGGATGACTTCTGTCTCTCCCAGCGAGCTGTATGCAGCGTAGCTTTTTCCAGCTTTCTGTCAGCTGGTCTACAGGGAGGAGGTTTTCAGCTCAGCTCCAGTAAGATTTCTCAGTGGCCTTGCAGCCCTAGCATGTGGAGTCTTCAGCAATAGGGTCTTACCATCTATTCCTGGTGGGAAACCAAGGGCCTCGGCCATAGCCTGTAATGTTTTGGGGGCATCAGGGACCTCCAGCTCTCAGCTTTTACGTGAGGTCTGGGGATTTGAGCTCAGGTGCCAGGAGTTATGCAGCAAACACTTTATCCCCTGAGCTATGCCTCACTTATTTATTTAAAGAATTGCTCTTATCCTACAATAAGAACTGTTAACCTAAGAGCCACTCTGTTAGCAAAATTTAAAACACACAGCCTGTTATTGGTAGCTAGAGGCTCAGAGTAGTTGAATTTATCCTGCATACCCGAGGCCTGCCACAGCAGGCCTCCCCTTGTATTTATTTTTGCTTCTTCAGAACATGTTCCTGCAGTTACCAGGAGCTCTTCCGGCCAAATCCAGGCTTTGTGGATCCTGAGGGCTTATATAGTTTTGGAGACTTCTTTATGTAAAAAAGAATCCAGAATACAAATATCAAACTAGGTGGCAGGCCCTAGAAGGGACCTTTCTGAGTATGTGTGCCCTGAAGCTTAGCCCTTATTAGCTTCAGGGAAAAAACGAATCTGTCTCCAATGCTCATTACATGTCTGTGAAGGAATGAGCGAGTTCAGGGTAGATTTTGAAGAGTCTGACTTTGCTGATTTTTGGTGGGTAGGACCATAAGGAAAGAGACATTGGTGACACAAGATAATCTGCTGCATGGCATTCTTGCACATAATTAGGGTTTTGTTTTTGTTTTTAAATCCTCCCAGTTTAAGGCAGTTTCAAATTTAGGGTTGTAGGTAGTGGGAAAGAAAACAATCAGGTATGTGGCACGTCATCGAGGCCAGTCTGTCAGACAGAAGCCACGTGGGCTTCTTTCCCTCCATTTCTCATGCTTCTGCCAAGAACGTGTCCTTTTCCATGTGGAGATTCATCGCTTGCTTCTCCACTTCCTTGACCCGTGACTTAGGTCGGCAGATCCAGGTTTCAGGTCTGTATGCTCTTGCCAGATGTGTCCAAACCTAGTTCTAGAAGCTTTCAGAGTCTTGGGGTGGAGCTTAAGAAAGCTGCTATGTGGAAGAGAGTGGAGGAGTGGTGGGGACAGAAGCCAACCACAGATGCTGACATTGCCACCCCCATTCTGAGGCCAGAAATGAAGAGCAACCCTTGGGTTCCCACATACTTTATCACTAAGAGTCTCTCGTATGTGGCTCCTAAAATAGACCAGCTGTAGAGGAGGGAAAAAGGCAGTAAGAATTAAGGCTGTGGGTGTATAACTAGAACGAGACTAGGAAAAAGTGAAAACAGAGAGGGAGGAGAGGAGGGGATACCAGAAAAAACTAGTTAAGAGAAAGAATACTGGGGGCGGGAGGGTGGGTGGGTGGAAGGGTCAGGACAAGAGAGGGTAGAGAGGGGAAATACATGAAACTAAAGTCTACAGTAGTTAGTACACTAGCTACCTTCCTCTGGGAGAGCAGTATTCAAGGTATAACCCTCAATTAAGGGAGGCCATTGAACTGTACTGATATGCCAGTAGAAGGTAGAAAAATCTTAACCCTAAAGTCGCTGGCTCTGGCTTGTGAGTTCCAGGACCAGAATTGGTTACCTCCCATCTCCCCTGACACTGAGTAGTTGGCCAGGGAGACTCATGAGGTTCCCAAAATAATGTAGGCCATTGCCAAGCACTTGGTTACCCAACAGAGCTCAAAGGTAAGACCCTATGGCTGAAGACATCATGGGCTGCCTTCTCAGGACACCAGAAAACCATGTGGGAACTCACTGAACAGCCAATCCTCTCCTAGCAAACTCCCATGGGGCTGGAAAGTGCTATGGGATCTTCTGCGCAAGAATAAGCAGGAAATCCTGCAAGCTATGCAATCCACCAGGACAAGAAGCACATACTTGTGCAATAGTGGCACACAGCCTCTGTGGGTAACCAACTGCCCTCTGATGGGACATGAGGCCAGCTCAGTGGGAGAGAACTCAGAACTGGTACTGGAAACCAAGTCAGTGCCCCACGGGCAGGAAGCTCACAGCAACCCCAGAGAGAAGCCCCCATTGTTCTCTGTACAAGTTGAGTGAGTATCCGCATCAAAATGTCTCTCAAAATTACATGCCTATTCCCCTTAATGAGAGCTGCTCTCACCCTTGGCTGAAAAATCTGCATCATTTTAAAGATGGCAGAGAATACTGGGGAGATCCAAGATCCATCAATTCAACAAGAAAAGTCAGCCGACTGCCCACCACGAGATGTGCCGCCATATTCACCGGAGTTCAGAAGAAAGCAGAGGAAGCTGTGATGAGTATTGCTCCCAATGCCAGACTGACAACCACCACCAGGGAAACAGCAACAAACACACCGGAGAACTGAAACATATCACAACAGAAATACAGAGTCTACAGAGAGCTCATCACTACAAACAATTGCTAATACTTTCACCAAGACTTAGGGACTATTGCCGAAGAGAGGGCTTGAAGATTGTAGCAGCTTCAGGGTGTGTAGAAATATCCTGAGGTTCATCTCCAACCCCCCCACCCCCCCAGACTGACAGAGGCCCTAACTACTCCACAGAGAACAACAATGGTCCTACTGAGGAGGACCCTCAGGAAACTGGAGACTGTTCAGTCTATAATCTATGCAAAACATATGCAATATGTAAATTGAGAAAAAAAGAAGGGATTCAGTGGAGGAAGGGTTGGGGAGGGAAAAGGGAGGTCTGTGGGAGGTGAATATAATCATGGTATACTGTTAGTAGTTATAGAAGTTGCTAATAAAAAATAAGCCAAAAAGCGGGTAATGGAAGGGGATTATGATAAAAAACATTACATGCATGTATGAAAATTGTCAACCAAAATGTTTAGAAAATAAAAGTAACTAATACAAGTCTAAGTTCTGTTGGGCAGACTAGACTAACAGGCTGAAAGCTCAGGGCATAGTTTCAGTCCTGAACCTGAAGTTCACAGGGCAAGCCAAGGAGGCTGGGTTTCCATGTTGCAGGGATTTTTTTGGGGGGTGGGGTGGGGGAGTGGGTGATGTTAGGGCTTGGGTTGAAATACAGGACCTTGTGCTTGCTGGATATGGGCTCTACCACTGAGCTACATCCCCAGACCCTCTATGTTACACCTCAAGAGAGGTACAATTTTCTTTACTTGGGAAAACTTCAATTTTTGTTGTTAGAGCCTTAAAGTGATTTGCTGAGTCCCATCCATAAATGGAGGGTTATTTTCTTGGCTTAAAGTCAGTCTATTGTAGGTGTTGATACCATTCACAAAACACCTTCTCAGCAACACTGAGTCTAGTGTCTGATCAAACAACTGGACATCACAGCCTGGCTAGGTGGCTGAATAAAATTAACCAGCACACTTTCTGGGTCTCAGTTTCTACATTTGGTAAATGGGCAGCCCTTGCTTTAGTATTCGAGCTTCTCCTGTACAGGTGGGGACGACGAGTCAGGTGTGGCTGAGGGTGAGTGAGGAAACATCCTGGAATGCATGAGGATAATTTCTGGATGAGGCCACCTCCCTAGTGTGAAGTAGAAGATCCTGAAAGCAGGGAGAACGTGACACCAGGGCTTGAAGATGGTTGCTGGCATGCGCCAGAAATATTTTCATGACTTTCAGTTCTTCTGAGAAGTGGATTTCAGTGTCAGCAGGGGGAGAACACGGCTTCCAGGAGGGGCTTCCAGGAGGGGCTTCTGTGAGTGTGTGAACAGTTGGTCTTCCACCATCCTAGAGAGAAGTGCCCTTCATCTTTTTTTTTTTTTTTTCTGGGTTGGGCATGGAACCCAGAGAGCCTCAAGGATGCTAGACAAGCAATCTAGCACCGAGATCCAGCCCGGTTCCTGAGACAATGCTTCTCTTTCCTCCAATGCCCAGGGTGGAGGGAGAGCAGAGACATAGGAGAAGGGGGTTGAGAGAGAGTGTGGCTCGCTTTGTGGACAAGGGTATTGGGTATTGGGATGGTTTGAATACCTGGTCCCCAGCTGGTGGCAATTTGGGAGGCAGAGCCTTGATGGAGGAGGTATGTTGGTTGGGGCAGGCTTAAGGGTGTTATAGCCCAGTTCCCCTGGCTAGCTGCTTGCTGCTGTGAAAAAGTGTGACACGTGGCCTCTGCCATCCTTTCTTTGCCATGACGAAGCCATCCCTCAGGCATGTAAGCTGAAATAAACCCTTTCCTCCCATCAGATGCCTTTGGTCTTGTGTTTTGCCCCAGCAACAAGACATGAAGGTAACTACAACAGACAGACAGACACAGAGAAAAAGAGAGAGAGAGAGAGAGAATTTGCCAAGTGGAGACAGGGTTCTTTGCAACATGAAGACTCTCTGTTAAATGGAGGTGAAGCAAAAACCTTTGAAAGCCGTGGGCTTGCTGAGGTAGTCAGACAGAACTTGACTAACACTTCCTTCCTGTGTGAACAGTCAAGGGAACTCTGGGAGATGTGCTTATGCCACTCTGTCTGCAGAGATATGGCAAGAATGTGAGGCATAAAGCATGTGCAAGCCTTTCATTTCCTGTCTCAGTGTGGGCTGACTTGGCATAGATCCTAGATCAGTGCACCAAAGACTGGCCTCAAGGGAGACTGGGTCATGCCCATCACGTGGCAGCCTGCAGCATTCTGTGGCTAAGTTGGTTCTCAGTTACCGTGGGTCTCAGTGTTTATGTTTGTTTTTAGCAGGGGACTGTCATGGCCCAGGAAGAGGAGTGCTATTAATGAATGTTGCATTTAATAATGGGAGATAACATGGCAGCTACTATAATTACATTATGCATCTGTCACTTGAAGCTCATACTGAGAGTCAAGCTTGATGCTTGAAGTATTTTTAAGTGGGAGGCCAGGTTTTTCAAGTGAAAAGGGGCGGGGAAGGGAAATAATATTTACCCAAAAGAGGAAATATCAGCATCTTCCATTACTGGTTTTCTGGAGAGGCTTAGGGCTCTGCATTCCCCATGGGTAAGAGGAGGAGTTACAGTGTCCTCGTAAGGGGAGAGGAACTCCCACAAAGCAATTCTTACTACTGGAAAAGGGCAGGTGGTGAGCAAGAGTATTTCCTGATTGCTTTGAAGGTATAAGACACTTTTTACCTCTGTTGCATCTGATGTACTCAGTAGCCCTGTGAGGTGGGCATTGATTACTATGCCCACCAACAAGAAAAGATTCTGTGAGGCTCAGAGAGGTGAAGTGACTGGTTCTAGGGTTTTGGAGCAAGGACAGGGAGTTGCACAAGTCTAACATTAATCATAATCCAGACTTTTACCCTTACCCTAACCTTGATTGTAATTCTAGATCCTAACCATATTCCTAACCCTAACCTTGCCTTAACCCTAACCATGATTCTAACCTTAATAGCTATTCTAACCTTAACTTTACTTGTCACCTTGATCCTAACCAAACTTCCAACCCTAACCACAAGTTGGGACAATTTGCACAGAGACATTGCCTCTCTCCCATAATTGACTGCTATCCCCACAATGCATGACCACAATCCCCATGGGGTTGACTTGCAGCCCCAACAAGGAGGGCCTCTTTGGGAAGGGGCAGGGATGAGGGAAACGATGTGTTGTTTACATACTAAGTATGTCCATATCTAACAAAAATAAATTAAAAATATAGAGTAATTATTAAATTAAAAAAAGAGTTAATGATAGAAATGAGGAGATGGCTCAGACATTAATGGTGCCCTTACTAACCCTTACTTTGTTGCAATCCTAAACCAAATCCATCACTCTTTTCAGCCTTTTATTAGCAACCTCTGCAATATAGACAATATACTATGATCATATTCCCTTCCCCAACCCTCTCTTTTCCTCCTTCCCTAAATCCCCTCCATGAATCCCTCTTTCCAACTAGCCCTTCCATTTTGATGTCATTTCCCTTCTCCTATTAGGATGCCACCTCCTATTGTGTATGTAGTAGCAACCTGTGTAAGGTCATGCATGCTGTGACCATTTGTTTCTGGAGGATAGTATTACAAAAAACTTCTCTCCATCCTTTGGCTGCTACATTCTTTTTGCCACCTCTTCCAGCAATGGACCTTGAGCCTTGGAAGGTGTGATAGAGATGTCTTATTTACTGCTGAATGGTCCACTGTCAGGTATTCTCAGCACTTTGGTGAGTTTTGAGTCATCCCAGTGGTCACCACCATCCGAAAAGAGAAGCTTCTGTGACCAAAAATGAGATTAACATTAATATATGGGCATAAATATAAGTATTTGGAGGGCAGATTGGTGGTTGTAATATATCACTGAGCCAGACAACAATATTAATTCCCCCCTAGGGCATATGATCTATCTAGCCATAGGCTTTTGAAAATATTTTTTATTTGCATGTGTATATATGTGTGTAGGGATGCACCAGGGCTTCTTGCTGCTGCAAACAAACTCAAGATACATGTGCCACCTGTGTGTCTCACTTTATGTGGGTATGAGAGAACTGAGCCCAGGCCATCAGGCTTTATAAGTCAGCACCGTTAACATCTGTGCCATCTCCTCATTTCTATCATTAACTCTTTTTTAAAATTTAATAATTACTCTATATTTTAATTTATTTTTGTTAGATATGGACATACTTAGTATGTAAACAGCACATGTTGGTACCATTGTTTCCCTCCTCCCTGCCCCCTCTCCAAAGAGGCCCTCCTTGTTGGGGATGCAGGTCAACCCCATGGGGATTGTGGTCATGCATTGTGGGGAGCAGCAGTCAGTTATGGGGGAGAGGCAATGTCTCTGTGCAGAACGTCCCAACTTGTGGCTCTAACAATCTTCCTGTCCCCTTTTCCACAAAATTCCCTGAGCCACGTTGGGAACATTTTAAGTCTACTTCAGTGATGGGCTCTTAGGAGCCTCTGGACCTCTGCTTTGGTAGGTGTTGAGTGTCCTCAGGGTCTATCTCCGTCACCCCTGTGCTGATATCAGGTTCACCGAGCAAGCAGCGCTCTTGCTCAATTCCCCTTTTCCTCTGTGGTTTCAGCTGGGGCCGGGGTGGAGTGCGCTGGGTCGTTTATCTCCTCAGGTCCCACTCCTATTCCACACCGCTGCGCCTGCCTGCAACACCACCCAGCGCAGGGAACCCATCATTAACTCTTAATTCTCATTTTGACCCTAACCTTACTCTTAACCCTACCTCTCATCCTCCCCCTACCCTTGATTCAGCCCAATCCTAATCTTATCACTCTCATTGTCACCCTGATCCTAACCTTACTCCTAACCCTACCCCAGTTTTCATTCTAACCCTGTCCTTGACTCACCCAAATCCTTACCTCCTCACTCTTATTTCATACCCTGATCCTGACCTTAGCCTAACTCTCATATTAACCCTATGATTTTAACCTTAATCTTCACTTTAATCCCACCCTAATTTTCTTCCTGATCTTAATCTTACTTCTTACTTTAACTCTAACTCTACCCTAACCTTCATCCTAACTTTGATTCTAACCTTAATCTCAATTCTACCATTAACCCTGATTCTTACCCTGATCTTGACCATAACTCTAACCCTACCCTAACCTTCATTCGAGCCCCAATCCTAACCCTACTGCTAGCTCTCAGTCTAATTCTCATCCTTATTCCTAACCCTTATCTAGCTCTAGCCTCATCCCTAACCCTATTCCTGACTTTAACCCCAACCTGCTGAGGACCAAATAGGCAAGGGAGTAGAGGCATCTTCGATATGTGCCTTGGGAAGATCCAAACAGCGTTTCCAAGTTCCCTTTTCTGAACAGCCCGAAGCACAGAGCAAGGACCTGGACTGAGCCCTGATGCGCACGCGCTCTCCCTCTTTGTCTCTCTCTTTCTCTCTTTCATTGTGTCCCTCTGTTTCTGAGCCTATTTCCTCCTGTGTAGGAGCCAGAAGTCAGCGTTTCCAAAGGGTGTCAGCATTCCGCAGGGCATGAGCCGTTTGCGCTTGGTAAACCATTGCACACTCATGTTTACAGTAGCCTGCTATTTATGGCTAGCCATAATGGCTTTGCAATTAGGGTAGTGATTTAACTTTACAATAAATACATTTACACCCTTTCAGAGCACGTAGATCTGAGACATATTTAAATATATACCAGAGGTAGTGGCAGATGTAATAACAATAATTGCAAAGGTTTATTGAATGCTTATGTGGGCCACGTGTGACTCCAAACCCATCTATTCATTAGCTCGTTTAATCCCCACAGTGGCTGAGGTTGAAATCTTCTTTTACAGCTGAGCACGTGGAGGTACAGACACCCCAGTGTCAAGTGTAGGCTGGAGGACCTAAGTGGATGAGCCAGGATTTGAACCCAGATTTTCAACTCAAGTTCATGTACCTAAGCGCTCATGCTTGTAGGGGATGAATGAGGGGTGTTGAGGTTATGTTGGCCTTGGGTTGTGTGTAAGGTGACTGTGTCAGTTATCTTCACATCGCTGGCAATAGATACCGGAAGCAATTTATGGGAGGGCAAACATTTAGTTTGGCTTGCAGTTCCAGAGGGTAAAGTCTTTCATGGAGGGAAAGGCACAGAAGGCCTGAGTGGGGAGTCGTCACCCTGTAACCCTGACAGACAGAGGAGAGAGAGAGAGAGAGAGAGAGAGAGAGAGAGAGAGAGAGAGGACAGCACATGGGGCCTGGCTCACTCAGAGCCTGCCCACAGTGACTGTACTTCTCCCAGTAAGGCTCCATCCCGAAAGGTTCTACAACCTTCTCCAACAGTGCCACCAACTGGGAATTAAGTATTCAAACCAAACACGGGAGCCTATAGGGGGACATTTTACATTTAAACCACCACCAAGACTCATTTGTCTTGATTTTGCTTGAGATGTTCTCAACTAAAACTCTGGCATGGAGGGATAACCCCAAGAGCCAGGTAAATGGGGGCAGTGGACAAGTCTAGTTATACCCCAAGTCTTTCCCAATCGATTCTGAGACCGCATGACTGCATATGACAGTGACGTGAGCCAACCCAACCCAAATCAACCAGCCCAAACATGCCAGCTCTGAGGGGCTTGTGAGGAGCAAACACACACATGATCTCTCTACACACAGGACATGCAGACGCTCTCAGTGAAGCATCACAGAGGAAGTGCCTGATCACTGCAAATGTAACCAACAGTTACGCTTGCCTTATTCACGCACGTAACAGAGGGAAGATGTCCCACATCTCTGTTTACAGCAGGGTAAAGTGTCGTGTACAGGAGTGCCAAACCCCGGCGCGCTGACATGTATCGTTCAGAATAGAAGAGACTCTGCCAGTGTATCTGAAATAACCGTGAGAACAACCATAGCAGTAACAATAATAGTACGGGTGATTATGAAAGTGATGGTAATTAGGATGCTTGCCCTATTGTTGATAGCCCATTTTCCCCCAAGACAATGCTCAGCATTTAATGTGTATTGTCCTTTTTTACACATGAATGCAGATGTTTGTGGGCGCCCTTGGGTGTGCGGACATGCAGAAGCCAGAGGCTGAAGGTGTCTTCCTCAGGTGCTCTCCAGTCTGTTTTACGGAAGCAGCACCTTGCACCTGAACCCAGAGCTTGCTGGTTTGGCTAGCCAGCTTGTCCCGGAAGCCCTCTCTCCACTTCCTGAGCACTGGGATTACAGGGGGACTGAAATGCCTGCCCAGCATCGTGTGGGTGCCAGGGTTCCAGATTCCGGCCCCCACACTTGCGCAGCAAGCAGCTTATCCATACAACCCTTGTGGGACAGTGTCGTTATTACCATATGCATTTCACAGAAGAGAAACGGACTCACAGCTTTTCTTTCTTTCTTTCCTTCTTCTCTCTCTCTCTTTTTGGTTTTCTCATGTAGGGTTTCACTCTAGCTCAGACTGACTTGGAATTCACTATGGAGTCTCAGGGTGGCCTCAGACTCATGGTGATCTTCCTACCTCTGCTTCCCAAGTGCTGGGGTTAAAGACGTGCACTACCATGCCCGGCTTAGACAGCTTTTTAAATTTTTTATTTATTTATTTAAGAGTGGGAGAGAAAGACAGAGAGATAGAGAGAGAGAGAGAGAGAGAGAGACAGGGAGAAAACGGGCACGCCAGGGCCTTCAGCCACTGCAAAGGAACTCCAGACACGTGGGCCCCCTTGTGCATCTGGCTAACGTGGGTCCTGGGGAATCGAGCCTTGAACTGGGGTCCTTAGGCTTCACAGGCAAGCGCTTAACTGCTAAGCCATCTCTCCAGCCCTAGCTTGCTTTTTTTTTTTTTTTTTAAAGGTATACATACTGAATACTGGTTCAGCCTGAGCTAGAGTGAGACCCTACCTCAAAAAACCAAAAAAAAAAAAAAAAAAAAAAAAAAAAAAGCATGCTCCACCACGCCTAGCTTTTCTGATTATTTTTATTATTTATTTATTTATTTATTTACTTATCTATTTATTAGAGAGGAGACAGAGTAGATAGAGAGTGGACACACCAGGGCCTCTAGCTGCTTCAAATCCAGATGCATGAGGCATCTTATGCATCTGGCTTATGTGGGTCCTGGGGAATCGAATCTGGGTTCTTAGGCTTTGCCGGCAAGCACCCTAACCGCTAAACCATCTCTCCAGCCCTTAGACAGCTTTTTAAGGTCCCAACGTCATACAAGTAGGAAGTGAGGAAGCACGATTTCTAATTCAGACATCCTTTCTACAGACTTGCCCCTAGCCCCAGGGGAAGCCCCACCCAGGGGAAGCCCCGCCCAGGGGAAGCCCCGCCCAGGGGAAGCCCCGCCCAGGGGAAGCCCCGCCCAGGGGAAGCCCCGCCCAGGGGAAGGCGCACAGCGGGAAGCATAGCAGAACCTGATGTCATGGCATCGAGACTCTTGCCATTCACACGGCCCACAACCACATTTTGGGGAACCTCTCTCTCGATCTTCGCACCTTTGTGATACCTGCTGGGATCAAAGTCAGCACGAGCTACCAGCTGGATGGCAAAATCGCTGTGCCTCCTTCTCATTAGTGTTCTAGTTCCTCCTGTCTTTACTGGCCATCGACCCTCCTTCTCTCCCCGAGGCTCCAACCCCAGCCACGGGACAGTGCACACGTGTCTGGGACCCAGAAGGAAGTGACACATACCTGCTCATGTCTGACAGGGCATGGGTTACAGAGAAGGGGTCTCCAGCTTTCTGTTATGGTACATGTGGACACCCCTCCGTTCCTGCTGCGGCTATGCCTTCTCTTCTTTCCTCTCCCTCTGGAAGAGCCTCATCAGAATGCAGGGAGTTGAAGCAATATTTCATGGGAATAACCTTGAGTCTACCCGTACATATATTTGCAACGCTCGGCACTTTATTATTAGCAGCAGATTACTTGGTGATACACCTCACAATTGCTTGTAGCACACCACACCTCAGCTGGGAATTGCTAGCAGAATGTGGGCAGCAGGAGGGAGGGAGAGAGAGAACTAGAGATAGAGATAGACAGAAAAGGAGAGATAGCAGAATTTCCTGCCTGAACTCCCCAAGAGCCATGAGGTCATTTCCTGGGTCCCAGCTATTCCGACCTAACCCGTCAGGTTACACCTGCAGATTCTACACTACCTATAGATGAATACCTGAGGTCCCTCCTTTGGGGACCCACAGGGTTTTCCTTCTGTTGCCAACTGGGCTCTTCCTGGGAGGTGTTCTCAAAGTGAACTCTGGCCCTAAGAAGGCCTTTGCCAGATGATCAGAACCTTCAGACCCAGGCCACGGGCAATGACAGAGACAGCAACGTGACACCTTTGGGTAAGGTTCATAAAGATTTTAATTATTTTTATTTTTCAGAGAGAGAGAGAGAGAGAGCGAGAAAGAGGCAGAAAGAAAGAGAGAGAAAATGGGCGTGCCAGGGCCTCCAGCTACTGCAAATGAAATCCAGATGCATGCGCCCCCTTCTGAATCTGGCTTATGTGGGTCCTGGGGAATTGAACTGGGGTCCTTTGGCTTTGCAGACAAATGCCTTAATTGCTAAGCCATCTCTCTAGCCAATCATAAAGATTTTATTACAGTTTAAAGCTTTAGGAGGATGAAGAGAAGGGGGCTTAAGCCCAGAACGTAAGGGAAGGCAGCAAGGTAGAGCTCTTGCCCAGGGAGGCAGGAAGTATGGAAAGGGGCAATCTTCTCAGAGTGTTGATTCTTTAGGAAGGGAGTGGAAGGACTCCCTCAGGAGAGAAGTAAGGAAAGGCGGATCCTTCTGACATTTTTTTTTTTCGAGGTAGGGTCTCACTCTAGCCCAGGCTGACCTGGAATTCACTATGTAGTCTCAGGGTGGCCTTGAACTCACGGCGATCCTCCTACCTCTGCCTCCCAAGCGCTGGGATTAAAGGCGTGCACCACCATGCCTGGATCCTTCTGACATTTTTGACCTGTACTAAAGGATAATGACCTAGACATTTTTTTTTTTTTTTTTTTTTTTTTTTTTTTTTTTTTTTTTTTTTACAGGGTTCAAGGAAATTTCCTGCACTTAGCCAGGAGGAGAAGGCTATTCACTTTGGGGTCCGTCACCCCTAAGCTGCCTAGCCAGTTTCTGTCTCTTATCATTACAGGCATGTACCATCATGCCTGGCTTTTTTAGACCTTCTGAGTTTTGCTTGAGGAAAAAAAAATTCTGTTTCAAGCTTTCCAGTCTGTGGTACTCTGGTGACAGTAGCCACAAGAGACAACATCACCCACTCAAGGTCACAGGACTCTGAGTACTACCCTGAGACCCGGCCCAGGTCATCTGACTTCAGTTTCTGGGTTCTTTTCATATACCTTGTTGGAAGAACACAAGCGTAGCATCTGCAGTCACAAGTTTAACAGCCCGGGAGGGTCTGCGGGCCTTCCAGTGTGTGGGTTTTATAATCCTGTCAGCGGTGGGCCTTGTTAACCCAATTGTCCTTCCGGTGTGGACAGAAGGCAGCTTGTACTGAAGCTCTTAATTGGTTCATCCAGGGACACAGAGAAATTTATCACCTCTGTGTCTGACCCAAGGCAGGGAGGAGTTGATAATGTCTCTGTGGGGGACCAGGGCACACTGTGGCCTCTGGGGTAGGGGTGGGCTACATCTGGCCAGGCAGATGGTTGCAGGAGCAAGGAAAAGCCAGCCATTTAGCCTCCTGTACCAAGTGTTCACTGTGTGTAAGACTCTGCGCTAGGCTTTTTGAAGCCAGAAACAAGGGAAACAGCTAAGGCTGGCTGACAGTGACCACCAAAGCAAGGGACAGGGGAACAGGCTTGGACAATATTTTATTAAATCACTTCTTAAAAATATTTTATCTTTATTTGTTTATTTGACAGAGAAAGAGGGAGAGAGAGAGAGAGAGAGAAAGAAAGAAAGAAAGAATGGGCACACCAGGGCCTCCAGCCACTGCAAACGAACTCCAGATGTGTGCACCACCTTGTGCATCTGGCTAATATGGGTCCTGGGGAATCGAACCTGGGTCCTTTGGCTTTGCAAGCAAACGCATCCCTGCAGCCCTAAATCTTTTTTTTTTTTTTTTTTTTTTTGAGATAGGGTCTGTAGTCTAGGCTGGCCTCAATCTCATTATGTTGGAGGATGACCTTGAACTTCTGATTCTCCTGCTCCATCTCTCTAGTGCTAAGGTTAGAGGTGTGTGCCACCATGTCCCCTTTATGCAGTGCAGGGAATGGCTTTATGCACGAGAGGCAAGTACTCTACCACTGAGCTACAGCCTCAGCTGTTATTTGACTCAGTCTCACCATCACAGTGCCAGGCATCGTTATAAATTCTGAACATAGAAAATCATTGAACATTTGCTCAAAACAACCTCTGGCTCAGGTACAATGTTTTTTTTGTTTTGTTTCTTTGAGGTAGGGTCTTGCTCTAGCTCAGGCTGACCTGGAATTCACTATGGAGTCTCAGGGTGGCCTTGAACTCATGGTGATCCTCTACCTCTGCCTCCCGAGTGCTGGGGTTAAAGGCGTGCGCCACCACGCCCGGCTTCAGGTGCAGTTTTGACTTGTACTGTTCAAATAGGGAAACTGAGGCACAGAGAGGGTTAAATTGTGCTGCGTGTGTGCAGGTCACCTGTCTGTTGAGTCTCTGCTTTTCAAGCATGCTCTGGTGCAGGGTGGAGATGACAGCCCATATGTCACCGGTCATACTGGGTCTTAAGAGTGGGGAGGACCTTGCTGGGGGAACTGCAGGGAAGGGAAGGGGGAGTCGAGCATGCAAGGAATGGAAGTGAGAGAGAGCGTGCCATGCAGTGTCACGGCTTGAGCTGTCCTCACATTCCCTCAGGAGGTGAATGACTCAGAAACAGGCTCCGGCAAGAAACAACTACCCAAGTTAAAACGAGGTCCTTCTGAGTGGAGGCAAGGCCTTCTCCCACTATAATTGGCATCTTTTTTTTTTTTTTTTTTTTGAGGTAGGGTCTCAGTCTAGCCCAGGCTGACCTGGAATTCACTATGTAGCCTCAGGGTTGCCTTGACCTCAGGGCGATCCTCCTACCTGTGCCTCCCGAGTGCTGGATTAAAGGCGTGCACCACCATGCCCGGCTATGATTGGCATCTTTATAGAAATGGGGTTTTGGACACAGACCCATGCACACAGAGAGGGCATCGTGTGGAGAAGGTGAGGGTTACGGTGCTCCGTTGACAAGTCAAGGAACGTCAAAGATGCCAGCACATGGGCGGGGGCCAGGGAGCAGGCGCAGAGGTACTCCTCACAGCCTCGGGAGGTGCCGGCCTTGCCCGTGCCTCCTTCTTGGACTTCTGGCCTCTGGGGTGTGAGCGGATACATTGGTGTTCTTGAAGTCACATGGTTCGTGGTGATTCGTTATAACTCCAGGAAAGAAAGATAACTGTGAGATGAGCGATTTGGAAGAGATTAAGATGGGGGTCATCTCAAGGACATGAAGAGAGAGTGAAGAGCCCTGCATAAGGCAATCCCAATTAAACTCAGTGGGACACACACACACACACAAGTTAGAAGAAGGACTACTTGGGAAGAAGAAGGGTTCAGTGGAAGGGGCTGGCATGGGGGGGGGTGACAAGAGAAGGTAATCGGAGGGAATTACGATCAAAATACATTAAATCCACGTATAAAATTGTCCATAAAAATCCCAGAACTTAAGAAAAAAGGGTCCTGTAGAAGATTCAAATATCAACTGTCCAGTCACAAGAAAGGAGAATCACGGAGTAGAAGCAGTAGGAAGCCTTGGATTCGGACTCCGGTTCGAATTCTAGCCTTGCCGTTTGATCTTTGGACCATTCTTTGATGCCTCTGAGCTTTAGAACGCTCTCATGGCCCACGGCACCATGTGATCAATCAGGAGTTTACTCACGAGTCCTGTTCAGAGGCGAAAAATGCTGGACCTGTTCAGGCCCATGAGATAACACAGAAGTCCCTGGTGTGCTTTTACACGCTGTATTTTTACAGTTATCTGTTAAGGATCCTGAGCAAGGCAAGGTTATAAAGACTCTTTTGAGGCATCATTGTTTTCTTTTCCATGGGCAGGACCAGTGGAGCCATTACCAACTGGAAATCTGGGCTGGGGGGATGGCTCAGGGTTTAAAGGCGTTTGCTTATAAAGCCTGCTGGCCCAGGTTCAATTCCCCAGCACCCATATAAAGCCTGACACAAAAAGTGATACATGCATCTGTCACTTATTCACAGCAAGAGATCCTGGTGCACACACACACACAGACACATACACACAGACAGACATACAGACACACACACACACAGACCCAGGCACATACACGCACACACACACATAGACACAAACAAGACACACACATGCACACACAAATACATACACGTACACAGACAGGCACATACACAGACACACACACAGAAACACACACACACATGCAGACACTCACACACACACAAAATAAACAAACACAAAAACCAGGAATCTAAAGACAGGGGCTGAATGTGCAGCCTTCCTTCCCTGGATACTCCAGAGGAGAGCAAAGTCACCCCATGTCTATATTCCAGGAGTCTTTCCAGCCACCTGCAGAGGTAGGGGCGCCTATCTGGAAAAAATACCACCATCCAGTATAAGTTCAGAGTGGCAAGTGTTCAAAGGCGGGGGGTGGGGGGCACTGTCTCCATGGTGATGGAAAAACCAGTCAGCATTGAAGGTGTGAGTAGGTGGCAGTGAGCCCACAGTTGTGTTCAGACCTGGGAGGCCTGGCCACGGTCAGAGTGGACTCAAGTGTGTGAGGTGTGAGGGATCCTTGTTCCCAGGGGATGTGAGCAGGGCTCTTTGTCTCAGATGCTTGTGTGACAATCATGAGGGTCTTATGTGTATATATATCCATGTGTCTCTTGTCTGTGTGTGAGCATATGTCTGTACTCGACCCCTTTTTCTCTGTGTTTGTGTGCGTGTCTTACATGTCCCTATGAGTCTGTATATGTCTTAATATTTTAATTTATATATTTCTAACAGTCAACATTTGCTGAGTGCTTAGTGTTTGCCAATAACTGTGGCAACAGCTTTATGGGTATTACCTCATTTAATTTTCATCAGCTTCAAGGACAAAACAGGGACACAGAGGAGTGATTTGCCCACAGAGCAGATAACTTGCCCAGAAGGCACATTTTCTTTTCTTTTAAATTAAGTAGAAACTTCATATGGACACATGATGTGTTGGTACCATCCTTTCCCTTCTCCCTGTCCCCATTCCGCTGAGGGTCCTCCCCAGTGGGATTGCTGGTATTCACCATGGGGCTGTGGGTTATAAGATGTGTGAGCAGCAATAGTATTGGTGTGTAGGGGGGATATTCCCTCCCATCCGGTGGCTCTTACAATCTTTCTGACCCCTCTTCTGCAAAATTCCCTGAACCTTGGTGGGTGTGTTTTAAATTTACTTTAGTGTTGATCTTTCAGCAGTTTCTGAATTTCTGCTTTTTTTTTTTTTTTTTTTCGAGGTAGGGCCTCACTGTAGCTCAGGCTGACCTGAAATTCACTATGTATTCTCAGGGTGGCCTTGAACTCCTGGTGATTCCCCCTACCTTTGCCTCCTGAGTGCTGGGAGTAAAGGCATGTGCCACCATGCCTGGCTTGCTTTGCTATTAAAAAAATTTTTTTAAAAAATTTATTCATTGACCATTTCATCCATGTATATAATATATTTGATTGTGTGTCTTTCCTTTTCTCTTATTCTCCCACTCCTGCTCTTTCTTTTTAATTCTTTTTTTTTGTTTATTTGAGAGCGACAGACAGAAAGAGGAAGAGAGAGAGAGAGACAGAGAGAGAGAGAGGGAGAGAGAGAAGGAGAGAATGAGTGCACGAGGGCCTCCAGCCACTGCAACTGAACTCCAGACATGTGTGCCCCCTTGTGCATCTGGCTAACGTGGGTCCTGGGGAATCGAGCCTTGAACCAGGGTCCTTAGGCTTCACAGGCAAGTGCTTAACTGCTAAGCCATCTCTCCAGCCTTGCTTTGGTACTTTTTAAAGTTATTTTTATTTTTTTACATTAAAAATTATTTATTTATTTGCAAGTATATATAGAGAGAGATAGAGAGGAGATAGTCAGAGAGAGAATGGATATGTCAGGGCCTCTAGCCACTGCAAACGAACTCCAGATGCATGCGCCCCCTTGGGGAATTGCCCCACTGGGGAATTGAACCTGGGTCCTTTGGCTTTGCAGGCAAGCACTGTAACCACTAAGCCATCCCTCCAGCCCTAAAGTTTTTTTTTTTTTAAATTTGAGAGAGAGAGAGAGAGAGAGAAGGAGAGAGGGAGGGAGAAAATCATTGTACCAGGGCCTCAGCCACTGCAATTGAACTCGTGATGCTTGCCCTGCCTAGTGGGCACGTGCAACCTTGGGCTTGCTGCACCTTTGTGCATCTGGTTTATGCGGGATCTGGAAAGTTGAACGTGGGTCCTTAGGGTTTGCAGGCAAGCACCTTAACCACGAAACCATCTCTCCAGTCCCTTTGATATTGAGTATCCCCAGTGTCTATCGCCATCACCCTGGCCCAGGTTGTCAGGTTCACCATGGAGAAGGCAAATTTTCTTATTGGTTAATGAGTAAATAGTATTGCTCAGACCATCCTCCTCAGGGCTCTGTGGATCTGTGCGTGA
This sequence comes from Dipus sagitta, assembly GCA_036346955.1. Classification (NCBI taxonomy): domain Eukaryota; kingdom Metazoa; phylum Chordata; class Mammalia; order Rodentia; family Dipodidae; genus Dipus; species Dipus sagitta. The sequence goes on along the minus strand of CM070781.1, from coordinate 104,375,650 downwards.
ACACGTCTACCGTGTCCTTGTGTCTCTGTGTGTCCCAGTATATGGGTGTGCATGTCCTATGGTGTGCCTGTGCATATCTGTGTGTATGTGCATATTAATGTCTCCCTGTGTGCACATGCCTATATGTTTTTTGTATGTGTGTGTGCATCCCAGTGTATACACACATATGGACACACGATGCCTGTGGGCACCATGCGTTTATTCATGTGTATCTATGTGTGCATGTTTACAGTGAAATGTGTGTATGCATGCATAGATTCACGTGTCTGTGTCTCTGTGGGTTCATGGGTATGAGCATATTTGTGTTTGACTTGTGTACATGTGAATATAGACATGACCGTGCACGTGTGCATGCGTGTGCACCTGTGTGTCTCTGCATGTATGTATGCTTATATAAATGTAGGTACCTGTGTGTCTGTGTGTCACTCGGTGTGTCATGTGTTTGCACATGTGTGTGGCAGCCTCTCAGGGAGGGGTGTGATTGGGTTCCAGGCAATGGCTGTGCTCAGCCAGGCTTGTCCATCCCAATGGCTGGTGGTAGAAGCTTCTAGAGCAAAGGGAATGGAGGAGAAAGCACAGGGCTTCTGAAGACCTTAGTTTCCATGATGCATTGTGGACGGTGGGGCAGGAATCCACCATGAAGTGGGAATATGCATGTGTCCACTCTCTGAGGCTCTCACCCACGTTCCAAGCATGCGCTGAAGGGCGGGAGAGAGGCTCAGTCAGTAACGTGCTTGTAGCAGTCGGCCATGTCACTGGGCGAGCTTCCAAACCAGGCACACGTCATGGGAGGAAGTGATTTATTGAAGCTTACCGATAGAGGGGACCTTCCATAGTGGCAGAAGAAGTTGGCCCCCTTTTCACAGATCCGTGCAGAGAGAACAATCACTACTAAAAGCAAGCAAGCACACTTCAGAACCCCAGTAAAGCCCAAGCACTTTGCATATCTTTAGACCAGAATTCCCCAAACACACCTTAGGGCTGGACCCTAGGTTCTGCCCACAGTGACACCTCCTCCAGCCAGGCAGCTGGAGCTGCACCCTACAAGCTTTAATAAACTCTTGAAAGTACTGGGGGACGTCCATTCAGGTCACCCCAGTGCTCGCTGAGGAAACATAAGGACTCGTGTTCAGATCCCTGGCATTCTTGTAGAAAGCCAGTCATGGTGGCACACACCTGTAATCCCAGTGCTGGGGAGGGAGAGACAGAGGGATCCCTGGGGCTCACTGGTTAGCTGATCTTGCCAAACTGGTGAGCTCTAGGTTCAGCGAGAGACTCTGTCTCAGACAATATGGCAGAGAGTGACTGAGGAAGCCACCCGATGCTGATCTATGTTCCCTACACAGACATGTGCACGTGAACATGAATACACAATAAGAAATGTGTTGAGGGAACATGTTAAGGCCATTCCAGTGTCTCTGTTCTGTGCTTTACTGTGCCTCACAAATACCTTGTAAGTGACATCCAGAAGTTTCCCTGACTAACAGAGGAATGTGTGCAGTGATAATGTCTACACGGGCCTCTGGCCGCTCCCCACCTGTCGTGTGTGGTAATTCAGGATTAAATAGGCAGCTATCAAATCACTACTGCTCACTCCAGTTTCTCCTCACGCCGACTCTCCCATCGCTGCTTCCTCCAAGTATTTGAGCAAATCCAAGTTATAGGAGAGCAGAATTATAGTGAGGGAGGGAGAAGCAAGCACGGAGTTCTGTGGAACTCTTGAATGAGGTTATTAGAGTGGAAAGGCCGTTCGGGGAGAGGACATAACTGTGGAAATGTGTTAACCAAGTCTGGCTGATAAATCAGGTTGGCTCTTTTCGGTTCCGTATTTTGGAGAAAATGCCTCTCACAGAACCCGGGCTCTGCTTCGGGTTGCTACTTGGCACACGATTGCCCGTTAGCATCCCTGCTGATGCACTCTGTGATCCACATGTCCCCTCCAAGACTCGTCTTGAAATTGAATGGAATTTTAACAGCACTAATAAATGATTAGGTGATTAGGACTTAAGGCCGTGATCACTGAAGACTTAGTTATCATACGAGTGGGATCCTGACAAAAAGATGAGTTCTGCCCCATTTTTCTCTGTTTTACACACTCACTTCTGCCTTGTACCATGGCGCCCTGCCTGCCCTTGGGCTTTGTACTGTGAGCCAAAGAAACCTCTATTGTTTACGAAGTGACCACTCTGTGGTGTTGTGTTATAGCAGCGGAAAACAAGCCATTTGGACACTTGCAATGACCCATGTTGGTCACAGCAGGGATACAAGTCTAGACTAAGCGGGCGTCTATATTTTATTCCTACAACGAAGGCAGACATCACTAATTGATTGCAGCAACTCCTCTCTGCTGCTTCTCTATCCTGGTAGCCATCAGCTAAAGATGCTCACAAAAGAAAACCAATGTACCCTGCAGCGGCAAAGATGCCCAGCCTGGCATTTGCCCCTTGCCAGAACCTGTCTCTTCATTTCCTTCCAAGAAGCTATCTGCCTGTTCCAGTTCTCTGAACTCCAGAACGTGGATTCCTCCTTGGGCCTCTGAACGCTGTTCTTCCTAGCTAAGAGGGGAGCTGCTAAGCGCATTGCTTCTGGGGCCAGACTTCGTGAGTTCAATGCCTGGTTTGCTACCTCTGACGAACCATTTATCTGTACAGTCTACTTTCCTCATGTGCTGTGTGTAGGTGATAATAAATGTCTCGCAGAGTTGGTGTGAAGGGATAGTAAACTGTTCTGTGTGGGGCCTTGAGCACACAGTGAGCCCTGCATGAGGTCTTTGTGTGCTGAAGCGATCTGGTATGTTATCTCGGTTTGTAGCTGACCCTCTCGCTGTTGTTTATGTCTCTAGTTGACATCTGTCCACTGAGTCCAGTATCCATCCCGATCACTCGTCGTCTGTCCCTCACCCTTTGCGCTTCTCTTTCAGGCACAGTTAAGGCCCCTGCTTGCTTCCACTTTCTAGTAGTTCAGTGACCACCATATTGGCCAAACCCAGAGAACCAATATTCACCTGCTTTTCTGGACCTGTGCTGTGTGTGTGTGGGGTGGGGGGGGGGTGGGGGGAGCCGGATAGGCAATTCCATGGACCACAAAGTAAGAAGTGGCCCCCTGGACTTGTAGCACCTGGTGTCTTATTTTATGTCACATGGATGGGGGGTGGGGGGCAGGAAACAAAGTTTGCCTTCTCCAGTAGACTAAATTCTCCCTTCTCGTCACCATTTCCAATGCCCCACACAGTGCCTGGCACAAAGTAGATCTTCACCACTGTTGGTGGGTTGACAAACCGGGGAAGATAGATACTACTCAATATTTCTCAGGTTGGTGGTCAGTGATAGGGTAAGAACATGACAAATTATAGGAAAACCACTGTGGTAAAGTAGAGATAAAGTCAGAAGAGCTCACAGTGCCATCTGCCCTGAAGTTTATCCAGGAGGGTCTCTGAAGGGCTCGGCAGTTTCCAGTGGCCAGCTGCCTCAAGCTCCTGCCCACTGAAACCTGGCACTAAGAGCTGAAATCAACCTTTCCTCCCCAAAACTGATTTTTTTGTCAGGTATTTTGTCCCAGTGATCAGAAATTGATCAAAACATACGCCCTCAGGTCCCAGCCAGGTGACAGACATAGGGAAAGAAGGAAAGAGATGGGGAAGGTGAGCCTGCCGTCTTAGCTGTGATTCAAGAGTCATTTGGACTCTTCCAATGGGTCAATCAAATGAGTTGTTATTGCTAGTGGACATCATTGAGAGGCAGAGGGAAAATAGAGCATTTTGCGAGGGGCGCTTCAGGGAGGGGGAGCAGTTGGAGATTTGAACAGTCTGGAAAGCCTGACCTTTGCATTGGGTGATACACTCAGGGCACCAGCTCGATCTCCCGAGTCCGCCTCTCTCCTTTCTTTCCGTGTCTCACAGCTCTGTGGCCACCCCCCCCCCCCACTTGGGCTGGATCTTCTAGGACGGTGTTTTAGTTGTATTTCTTGTTGCTGTGAGAAAACACCTGATGAGCAGCAGCAAGTTACAGTTTAAGAAGGGATGCGGTCCACCATGGCAGGGAAGGAAGACGTCCGGAAGCAGAAAGTGGGCAGGATATGGGGTTGGGCTATCAAGTTACAAGGCCTGAAGCAAGGTTCCACCCCAGAGAGGTTCAACAACCACCCAAAACAGTGCCCCCAGCTGGTGACCAAGTGTTCAAACACGTGTGCTTGTGGGGGGTGGGCATTTCACATTCAAATCCCTTATGCTGAGTCCTTTTGTGATTCCATGGTCATCAGCGTGTCAGGTTCTGATGGGTTACTTGTCAGTCTCTGATACATACTATAACTGCCCTCTCTTATTCATTTTTGTACTTCCAACGCCTGGCACAAGGTCTTGGCACATAGTAGGTGGTCATCTGTGCTGACATGGGTGAAGACCTAATGTGCGTCAGGTGCTGCGCAGGGCATTGGGCACAGTGGCGCTAAGACACAACCTTTACTCTCAGGAGTATTTAGTCTTCTGGGGAAGGCAAAGTTTGATCCCACTATGTGACTGGAAATAGGCCACCAGGTGGCAAAACTCCAGGGAGCCACATCTCACATTGTGGTTCATGAAATAGCGCCTCCTGGAGGACAGCTCCAGAAATTCAGGTTTAGTGCTGTGCTCTGCCTGGGGCCAGGCACAAAGGTGATCAAGTAAGGCACAGTCCTTGGCTGACCTGCGCAGGTGACAATGGGTTGCCAGGTTCTTTCTCCTGTGTGTGTGTCCTATCTACACCCATCTCCTGGAGTCTGAAAGAGAATCTGAGGGTCTAGGTGGTCTCCAGGCCAGGAAATGGAACCACTGAAGCAGTGGAGGTCACACCTCTGCTTGGATCCTCCCACAACCAGCTTCGTAGGATCTATGATTCACACACTATTTTGCTGTGAGGTAACTGAGACCCAAGGTGGTAGAGTGAATTGGTCGCAGAATCTTGGACCCTCAACTTTTGGTTTTTGAACTTGTAGAAAGAACATTTTTTTTTCGTTTTTAGTTTTTAAAAAGTTATTTATTTGAGAGAGAGAGAGAGAGAGGGAGAAAGAGGGAGAGCGAGAGCAACTGAGCAAGTATGGGTGTACTAGGGCCTTCTGCCACTGCAAAAGAACTCCAGATGCATTCACTACTCTGTGTATCTGGCTTTACATGGGTACTGGGGAATTGAACCTGGGCCATCAGGCTTTGTAAGCAAGTGCCTTTTACCACAGAACCATCTCTCCATCCCTTTTTGCATCTTCCACATTTTCATACATGTATATAATATATTTTGACCTTATTTTCCCCAATCACCCTCTCTTACCCCCTCCTCTTCCGTCTTTCTCCTACCCCATTGGTCCTCATCTTACTTTCAGATTATATATATATATTCCATTGAGTTAAATTAGTGTTGCTTGCTTGATCATGGGTGAAAGGTTATTTACCATGGAATAGGCAACTTATGGGCAACTTACCAGTGGCTGCACCATTGATGAACATGACTCCCCCTCCCAACAACCATGAGCTATTCTAGGAGGTCTTGGGATACATGTACAACATTTTTTTTCATTTATCATATTACAGCATTTTTTTAAAAAAGTATTTTATTTTTATTTATTTAGTTGTCAGAGAAAGAGGGAGGGGGGGAGAGAGAGAGAGAGAGAGAGAGAGAGAGAGAGAGAGAGAGAGAATGAGAATGGGTGTGCCAGAGCCTCCAGGTACTGCAGATGAACTTCATGCGCCCCCTTGAGCATCTGGCTAACGTGGGTCCTGGGGAATAGAATTTGGATCCTTTGGCTTTGCAGGCAAATGCCTTAACTGCTAAGCCATCCCTCCAGCCCCATTTTAAAAAAAAAAATTTATTATTTTCATACATGTACATAATATATTTTGATCACAGTTTCCACCCCTTACCATCTTTTGTTCCCCTCTCCTGTCTCCCTTTTACTGTACCCCTTCTTTCTAGCTAATTGCTCTTCTTTGATTTTCTTTTGTCCTCCTCCATCATCCATGACAGAATGTTGATGAGTCCAATATCATGGAAGCCTTGTGCAGGTGATGGCATCGACTGTGAGGGTGTAAATGCAATGGCCACATATATGGAAGACAGAGTGTCACAGCACTCCTCCCCATCCTCTGGCTCTTACGTTCTTTTTTGTTTTTGTCTGTGTTTTTTTTGAGGTAGGGTCTCTCTCTAGCCCAGGCTGACCTAGAATTCACTATGTAGTCTCAGGGTGGCCCTCAAACTCACAGCGATCCTCCTACCTCTGCCTCCTTTGCTGTAGCATTCCCTGAGTCTTGGAGGGCCTGTGAGAGTCTCACTTAGGGAGGAGCACTCATCAGTCACTTATTCTCAGCACTCGGATGACGTTTTAGTCTCCGTGATGCTGGACTTTCAATTCTTGACCCATTGTTTTGCTTGGGTTCTGGGTTCAGAAGATCACAGACTGAAGGTGACATCACGGCTCTGCGAGTTACCAACTCTGTGACATTGGCCAAGTCACTTATCTTTTCCAAGTCTCAGTGTCCTTATCTGAAAAAGGGGCATTGAGTCTTCCTTTAAGGTAATGCTGAAGCATTAATGTGGAGGCTCCAATAAATCAAGTTCCCGTTTGCACGTGGTCAAGCTTCCAGGACAGGTGGCAGCTGCTTCCCCACGCTCCAGAGTTCACCTGTCTTTGCAGAAGCTGAAACCCAAAGGGTAGATAATTTCTCTCACCTCAGTCCCGAAGGAACCGCCTCCAGGAAGGGGCCCAACTTCCCGGGAACTTCACATCTCTCCTTCCTCCTGGGAGCCCAAATTCCAAGAAATGCAGCTAAAATTGGCCCTGAAACAGCTTTTGCAGAGCACGCCGCAGCTTATTTTGGGTCTAGAGAGCCAATTTCCATGATGAAAGTGGCACAGAAGGAGAGACCCAGCTAAAAACAGACGCCGCCCAGGCTGGTGGCGTTCACAGGATGCAGCCTACCCCAGGTTTGGGGGGTTTAAGACGCCTCGACTTCCGCGGCAGCTTCGCGCTTCGCCACTAGGTGGCAGCATCGCAGCGCGCCGCAGGGAACGCGCCCCCAGGATGCCAGCCATCCGGAACCCGGAGCTGCTTCGGAAACTGATGCCCATAAAATATACATACCGGCTACAGAAATTCTCCATTAAATCGTTTTGCTTTTATTTGGAGGCATTTATTTGCATTAAGTTCTTCTAAAGGAGGATGTCTTAGGGGCTCCAAAGCAAAGCTGACATGTAAACAAAAGGAAGAAAACACAGCGGGGAGGGAATGGGGAGAAAGGAGGGGAGAGGAGGAAGGGGTAGGAGGAGGAACGGGAATCAACAGAAGCATATTGTATTTGAAAATGCAATAAATTTAAAAAAATAAGAAAAAAATGAATTGTCTCAGTGTGGCCACATGGCCCATGGGCGTCAGTGCCTCAGGCGGGACCTAGTACCTCAGCTCCCTAATGCAGCAAGTTCGCGGGCCTTGGCGTCTTTGCGTGGTTGCAGAGTTGCTCTGGTTATGTTCGGAGTGGTCTAGACAGGAGGCAGTACCCATTTTAGGGCCTGTCGCCTTGCCATGGGGGGGGGGGGAAGGGGGCATTTGCTTATCTCTCTGGGCGCAAGTATGGAATTGTTTGTGGCTCTGGAGTGTGGTATTCCTGTCCTGTGGTCACCAAGTTATAGGGAGAGCTGTTGGGACCCACCTCAGGATTCACAGCCACGGTGAGAAAGTGGCAGGTGGAGATCTTCAGAACATGCGGGGCATAGGGAATGCTCAACGTTAGTTTCTTTTGTTATTTTCCTTAATATCTCTAAGGCCCAGTATGTATAAGATGCTTAACAAACACACATTGAGTATCCCTCTTTCAAGTGCTTGGGATTAGAAGTGCTCAGAATATTGGATTTTGGAATATTTGCGTAGACATAATGGGATACCTTGATGAGGGGCCTCAAGTCTAAACACGATTCTCTTTGGTTTCATATATAGCATATACACATAGCTGGAAGGGGAAAGTGTGTGTGTGCGTGTGTGTGTGTGTGTATGTGTGTGTGGTGTGCGTATATGTGTGTGGAGGTCAGAGGTTGACGTTGAGTATCTTCCATGGTCACCCTCCATCTTATTTTTTAAAAATATTTTATTTATTTATGAGAGAAAGAGAGAGCGGAGAGAGAGAATGAGCATGCCAGGGCTGCCACTGCAAACAAATGTCGGACACATGCACTGGGGAATTGAACCTGGGCTCTTAGGTTTTGCAGGCAAGTGCCTTAACCACTAAGCAATCCCTCCAGCCCCATTTCAGTTTTTGTTTTATATTTATTTATTTATTTATTTAAGAGTGAGAGCAAGAGAGAGAGAGAGAGAGAGAGAGAGAGAGAGAATGGGCACACCAGGGTTCCAGCCACTGCAAATGAACTCCAGAGACATGCACCGCCTTGTGCATCTGGCTTACGTGGGTCCTGGAGAATTGAGCCTTGAACCAGGGTCCTTAGGCTTCACAGGCAAATGCTTAACCACTAAGCCATCTCTCCAGCCACCCCCGCCCCCATTTCAGTTTTTGAAACAGGCTCTCTTACTTGACCCAGAGCTCACCAACTTGGCTAGACCAACTAGTCATGTGGATGCAGTGAGCCTCCATCCAGACCCACCAAGGGCACCTGCATCCTACCTTGCTCTTTCCTTTCCATGGGAAAGTTTGAGAGGCATACATTAAAGTATGGGATTCTAGTAGCAGCTGGGTCATGGGGAAGGTGGAGTCCAAACCCTAGGGTGACCTCTCAGAACCAGATCTGACTCAGCACACCTCTGCTTATTGACCTCCGGCAGACCTGGGATCGTGGTACTCTGCTCTCCAAATTCATCTGTACATAACTGATTCAGGGTCTTCCCTCCTTAGTTTGGTAGTCAAAGCCTTCTTTGATTTTCCTCTTCCTTTTTTTGGTGCATATATGTGTGCTCCTGTGTGTGTGTACGCGCGCGTGCGTGTGTGTGTAGCCCAGAGGACAGCAACCTTAGGTAACCTTCCGTAGGTGCCACTCACCTCTTCTTGAGACAGTTTCTCACTTGTCCGAAGGTCATCAGAAGGTTAAACAGCTGACAAGTGAGCTCCAGCTCTCGCCTCTGTCTCCCCGGTGCTGGGATTACCAACACATGCTGCCACGCCTGGAATTTTTTACATGGGTCCTGGGGGACAGAACTCAAGTCCTCCTGCTATTGAAACAAGCACTTTATGGACCGAGCCATCTGTCCAGCCAGCAGTTCATTTTTAACAACCTCTCCAGCTCATCCCAAGGCACACTTAAGAACTAGTGTCCTGCCTGGCGTGGTGGTGGCACACACCTTTAATCCCACACTTCCTTTAACCTAATCGGGAGGCTGAGGTAGGAGGACTGCTGTGAGTAGGGGCCAGCCTGAGACTAATTCCAGGTCAGCCTAGGCTAGAACAAGATTCTGCTCTGAAAAAAAAAAAAAAGTGTCCTAGAAATTTCTATTCCCTCCCTACTGATTCCAGTCACTAGTTACTGGCCCCTGGTCACACCCTTGCCTATCCTTTATTTTTCAGTGAGAGGAATTTTCCAGAAATGTCTGGCGAGGTTACTCAGCTGTTTAACACATCCCAGGACCTCCTGTTGTTCTGGAACGGGTGGCAGAGCTTTAAGGCCCTACAGGTGTGAGTGACCCTCTCTGCCCACCTCCCCACACCTTTTCTTGTGCCCTGCCCCAGAACTTGCCACCACTGGGGCTTTGCAGCTAGCTGAATGCTCTCTCTCTCTCTCCTCATCTCTGCGCTCACGTGTGCTACGCCTCCAAGACAAAAGGAACTCTGGAGATGAAAGGACAAGTCACTGGCTTCCTGCCCACCGCTCTTTCTTTTAAGTAAAGCAGGCTCTGGAATCAGGTCTTTCTGTATTCCTTGTCTGTGCTAATGAAAAGACCAGCTCTCTAGTACTACTATTACCTTGTTAATAGAAAGGTTGTGGCTTTATTTTATTTTATTTTTGGTTTTTTGACGTAGGGTCTCGCTCTAGCCCAGGCTGACCTGGAATTCACTATGGAGTCTCAGGGTGACCTTGAACTCATAGGCGATCCTCCTACCTCTGCCTCCCAAGTGCTGGGATTAAAGGCATGCGCTACCACCTCCCGCTATTCATTCATTTTTCTAAAAAAATTTTGTTGATTTTTATTTATTTGAGAGTAACAGAGAGAAAGAGGTAGACAGAGAGAGAGAGAGAGAGAGAGAGAATGGGCACGCCAGGGCTTCTGGCCACTGCAAACGAACTCCAGACGCGTATGCCCCCTTGTGCATCTGGCTAACGTGGGTCCTGGAGAATTGAGCCTCGAACCGGGGTCCTTAGGCTTTGCAGGCAAGCGCTTAACAGCTAAGCCATCTCTCCAGCCCTCATTTATTTTTTTAAAGAAAGAAAAGAATGCTGGGTATGATGGTGCATTTGTAATCCCAGCACTTGGGAGGCTGAGTCAGGAGGATTACCACAAACACCTGGGCCACATAGCAAGATTCTGCTGCAAAAATAACACCAGGGGCTAGAAAGATACCTTAGTAAAATACTTGCCTTGCAAGCATGAAGCCTTAGATTCAACCTCCAGCACCAGTATAAATAAATGCCAGGTGAGGCAGTACTTGCCTGTGACCCCAACTCTGGGCAAGAAGAGGACACAGGTGCTTCTCTGGGGCTCTCTGGACAGCCAGTCTAAACCTACTTGGTGAATTTCAGGTCAATGAAAGAGACCTTGTCTCAAAACGGTGAACAGTGCTGGGGAAATGACACCTGAGGTTGTCTTCTGGTCTCCACACACATGTGCACACACACACACACGCACGCATGCACGCACACGCACACACAAAGAAAGAAAATAAAACTCAAACAAAAACTCTGTTTCTATTACCTCTTGTTGACGCTCTAGCAGGACTTCTGGGGAGGTAAGGATGGCGTACTTGTGGATAAAACTCAACACACCTTCCAGTGTGCACTTCTCCCCACCGCATTAGTGCCCAGGCTCCCAACCCCGTCTGCTCATTGGAATCACTTATCTGAGAGCTTAAAACAATCTCTTTTTTATTGTGGTGAAGACGCATAAAATCTTCCACCTTAGCCGTTTAGGTGTATAATTCAGCACTGTTAAGTGTAATCCACATTGAGAAGCCGACCTCCAGAGCTATTTCATCTCGCAAATGTGAAACTCTGCCCCGTCAAACAACCGCTGCCCCCGCGCCCGCTCCCTGCAGTCCCTCGCAACCATTATTCCACTTTCTGCATCTTTGGGATTCACTTCTTCTAGGTGCCTGATATGAGCAGAGTCACTCTATCATCTGTCTGTCTGTCTAGCTACCTGTCATCTATCAGCTATGTGACTGGCTTATTTCACTTCACTTAGTGTCTTCAAAGTTCTTCCATGTGGTAGCATGTGCCAGACTTTTCTTCCATGATATAGCTGAATAGTATACCGCACTTTATGTGTATGTCTACTGATGGCGACATAAGTTGCCTTTACCTTTGAAAGAGGTATTTTTTGTTTATTTATCTATTGTGTGTGTGTGTGTGTGTGTGTGTGTGTGTGTGTGTGTGTACATGCACGGGGGCCAGAGGCTGATGTCCAGTGTCTTTATTTTCCTGAGGCCTCTCACTTGAGTCCAGAGTTTATGATTCAGCTAGTCTGGCAAGCCAGCCTTGCCTGAGGAATTCCCTGTTTCTGCCCCCCTCCCCCAGTGCTAGTATGACAGGTGGCTGCCATGCCCACCCACTCACCTGGCATTCTCTTGGTTGTGTCAAGGAGGTAGAATTGGTAGATCCTATGGTAACTCAATCCTTAATGTTCTTGAGGAACCCACCGGATCATTTTACATTCCTCCCAGCAATGCAGATGAGTTCCAATTTCTCTTCCTTCTTCCCAACGTTTACTATTTTCTGTTATTTTTGAACACTTAAATTTATTATTTATTTGCAAGCAGAGAGGGGTAGAGAGAAGACAGACAGACAGAGGGAATGGGTGTGCCAGGGCCTTCAGCTGCTGAAAACAAACTCCAGATGCATGCACCACCACTTCATGCGTCTGGCTTTATGTGGGTGCTGGGGAATTGAACTTGGGTTGTTGGTTGTTGGGCTTTGTAGGCAAGGGCCTTAACCTCTGAGCCATCTCTCCAGTTGGGTTTTCTGTTTTTTTTTTTTTTTTCAAGGTAGGATCTCACTTTAGTGTAGGCTGACCTGGAATTCACTAGGTAGTCTCAGAGTGGCCTCAAACTCATGGTGATCCTCCTACCTCTGCTTTCCAAGTGCTGGGATTAAAGGCGTGTGCCACCACGCCCAGCTTAATTTTTTTTTAAAAAATACTTTATTTATTTGAGAGAGAGGGAGAGAGAGAGAGAGAGAGAGAGAGAGAGAGGAAATGGGCACGCCAAGGCCTCCAGCCACTGCAAATGAACTCCAGACGCATGTGCCCCCTTGTGCATCTAGCTTATGTGGGTCCTGGGGAATTGAACCAGGGTCCTTAGGCTTCGCAGGCAAATAAATGCCTTAACTGCTAAGCCATTACCCCAGCCCCTAAGTGACAAGTTTTAATAAACTCCTGAAACTGGCGGGGGTCATCCATTGAAACTATCATGGTTGTTTTTCATTTCCCTAGTTAGCGGTGTTGAGCATGTTTATTTTGTATCATCTTTGGAGAAAGGTCCATTCCAGAACTTCCTCTCCACTTACTTTTTTGGATAAGGGTCTTGCTATGCCACACAGGCTGGTCTGAAACTCAGTTATTTAAGAGACTCTTTGGTGTACAGGCCCATTCTTCTTTCCCAGGGAGCAGCGGGGTCTTCCATCTACAGTCTATGCATTTCCTGACAATAGGATTCTGACTTGGTTTCCAGTACCAGATATGAGTTCTCTTCTGCTGATCAGGGCTCGTGTCCTATCAGAGAACAGCTGCTTACCTGCAGAGGCCGTGTGCCGCTAGTGCACAAGTGTGTACTTCTTGTCCGGCTGGATGACTCTGTAGTCTGCAGCGTCCCCTGCTCATTCATGATGCTGGTGACTGCTGTCTTCCAGCGGCCCATAGCGCCCTCCAGCACGTTGAGGAATAGCCAGGAGGGAGCTAGTTTTCCTTTCGGCTCCAGCCTGGTATTCCGATGTCCTGTTACTGCAGCCTGTTGTGTCTTCAACAATAGGGTCTTACCTTTTAGCTCTCCCAGCCCCCTTTAAGAATTTTCTTTGAGATAAGTTTCTGTGGCTCAGGCTGGCCCCAAACATGTAGTCACCTTCCTCCCTTCAGTCTGCCCAGTGCTGGTATTTCAGGCTTCCACCACCACGACGGGCTTACCATCTTTCCTTTTGAGCACGCGACCCAGGACCTTGAACTGAACATGTCCAGAGACAAATAGTTTGACCTGAGCATGTGCCCACCTCTACAGAGGCTTTCCTGTATGAATATGCTAGGTTTCCCGAATAAAAGTGCCAGGCTGTCCTTGTTCTAGACAGCGCTGCTTTGAAAACCATCTGCAGTGCTTTCCCTATTTACTGCAATAATAAACCTTTCTCCATTCATTTATCTCCCCTGGTTGTGCTTTGTACTGAGATGTGAGCCCACTGCTCTTGGTTATAGCTGGACATTGTCCCTCATCCCAGGTGATCGCGTTGTGCAAAGTTGTGAACTCCTGAATTTGACTAGGGGTCTGTTCTTCGGGCCCAGAAAAGCACATTTAATAAGTGATAAAGGAAGCGTTTCCCGGGCTGGAGGAATTGGGTATCTTGGTCCAGCGCTTGACCGAGGTTAAAGTTCTCGATGAAGCGTCCATCCGCGGAGCCCACCACTGTGGCCAGTGAGACAGCAGCTGGGGGACCAGGGCTTGGAGGTCTCTATGCGAGCTTCTCGAAAGGGGCATGGGTTGAATCAACTGTTACTGCATCCTGCCCGCATTCATGCCGTCTTTCCATCAACTGCTACCTGGCCAGGTAGGTATTAGTCTCTTAATATCATAGACTGGTCAAGATAGCTTTGAAACAGCTACATTTTATGAAAAACTTGGAACTCTAAGTGATTGACACCTACTTTAAAAATATTTTATTTTTACTCATTTATGGGAGACAGAGAGAGAATGAGTGCACCAGGGCCTCTAGCCACTGTAAAGGAACTCCAGACGCATGCATCATCTTGTGCATCTGGCTTACATAGGTACTGGGGAATTGAACCTGGGTCCTTAGGCTTCATAGGCAAGTGCCTTAACCACAAAGCCATCTCTCCAGCTCACCAGCACTATTTTTTTTATTTTACTTATCCCATGAAATATAGAAATTCCTTTCAGTACGTGTGTATCTGATGATGCTGTGCGTAAGATGTGTGAGTGTGTACGATGTGTTTATTTAAGTCTGTGTCTGATATATGTGTGGATGGGTGCACACATGCCCCAGATTGCATATGGATGTCAGAAGACAATCTCAGAACTGGTCCTCTCCTTCCACCTTGTTTGAAACGGGGTCTCTCTTGTTTTTCTTTGGGGAGGGGAGATCAGACTAGCTGAGCTTTGGGACTTTTCTGGCCCCACCTCCATTGCTTTAAGTGCCTTGGGATTACAAACCCCTAAACCAGCTTTCCATGGGTTCTGAACTCTGCTAGGCATGTTTGGGGGGCAAGCGCATTTAACCACTGAGTCATCTCCCCAGCTCAAAAAGCTCTTGCAGATGAAGAGGTGGAGACATCTAAGGTCCCACAGTTTGAAAAATGATTTGAAATTCTAGAGTCCTTTTAATGGATAATTTTTTTGGTTTATTTTTATTTATTTGAGAGCGACAGAGAGAGAAAGAGGCAGAGAGAGAGAGAGAATGGGCGCCAGGGCTTCCAGCCACTGCAAACGAACTCCAGACGCGTGCGCCCCCTTGTGCATCTGGCTAACGTGGGGAATTGAGCCTCGAACCGGGGTCCTTAGGCTTCACAGGCAAGCGCTTAACTGCTAAGCCATCTCTCCAGCCCTAGAGTCCTTTTAAAAATAACCTCTAACACCTAGCTAAATTTCCCAGCCTTCCTCTTAACCATTAAGCAAACATTAAAAAAAAAAAAAGAAAAACAACATCATATTATCTACATGCAAATTTTTCCTTATCGACTTCTGCGATCAAAGGAGAAACTAACCTTCATTGGAGGGTGAGTTCAACTCTATATTAGAAAAAATTACTTTTATGTAATGAGGCCTCAGATCAATTCGTATTAAAATGAGCTGGGATTAGGTTTCCTCTCTCTGCCTATGTAAAGCTTTCAATTCAATGACAACCGCCAGAGTCAGTGGCTCACTGACGTTTCAATGCTGGGCACAGCATGTGACAGCTTCCCTGTTTGCTGGCCCCGCTGAGGAGGGAAGGCAGACCTGTTTGAATGTTTTTTAATTTACTGGGGCCATTTGATAAAGCCCCTTTTCTTTATTCAGGGAGAATTTGCCATTTTCGCATTCCAATTCATTTGTTTTTAAGATCTCTCTGGGGTCACCGTGAGAATATTAATGGTTATGTGTACATGCGGATCAGTTGTTGGTGTGGCTGCAGGCAATTCTTCTGGCTGTTTTGACTTCCTCATCTTTGAAAGCACCGGATCAGGTCTCTGCCAAAATGCGGCAGACCTTACCACATGTTAAGGAAAACGAAACAGAAAGAGCTGGCGCGTGTCTGTGATCCCAGCGCTTGGAGACATCAGGAGACCAACGTCATTGTGGCTACATAAAGAGTTGGAGGAGGCCAGCCTGACCTACACACGAGACCCTGTGTTGCAGTCAGGTTCGCATTGCTGGCAGAAATCATGCGACCAGGAGCAGCTTTTGGGAAAAAAGGGTTTATTTTGGCTTATAGGCTCAAGGGGAAGCTCCATCATGGCATGGGAAAAAGGATGGCATGAGCAGAGGGTGGGCATCACCCCCTGGCCAACATCAGGTGGACAACAGCAACAGGAGAGTGTGCCAAACACTGGCATGGGGAAGCTGGCTATAACACCCATAAGCCCGCCCCCAACAATACTCTCCCTCCAGGAGGCGTTAATTGCCAAATCTCCATCAGCTGGGAGCCTAGCATTCAGAACACCTGAGTTTATAGGGAACACCTGAATCAAACCACCACACCCTGTCTTGAAAACAATACAAGAGGGGTTGGGGAGATGGCCCAGTACCCACGTAAAAAAAGTGAGTGTGACCACAAACACCTCAAACCCCAGTCCTGTGGGGAGAAGGAAGGGCGGGAAAACAGCCACTCTGGGTTAAGAGAGCGAGACTCTTCCTTATGGAAACAACACAGGAAAACAATGGAGAAGGACACCCGATGTTCTCATCTGGCCTCCACAAACATGTGCACAGGGTGGGTGTGTATCTGCACACACATGTGCACACACTATACATACACACACATATGCAAAAACAAAACAAAACAAAGCCGGGCATGGTGGTGCTCGCCTTTAGTCCAGCACATGGGAGGCAGAGATAGGAGGATCACAGTGAGGTGAGTTCGAGGCCACCACCCTGAGACTACATGCTGAATTCCAGGTCAGCCTGGACAACAGTGAGACCCTACCTCGAAAAACAACAACAACAAAACAAAGCAATTTACAAAGTTCTACAAAAAGTGGACTTAAGGCTTTTTCAATACAAATTCTTCCCTTGTTTTTCTCTGCGTTCTTGCCCAGTTACACAAGAGTCTTCTTTCCTAATTCTCTCGCCTTCTCAATGGAGTTTATGCGGCCAGTGAGTCTAGACAGGCCAGTGTGGGCCCCGAAGGTCCTTCTTCCTGGCGAGGGAGGAAAGCTATCATTCCTCCTCCTGCACAAGGACGCTGCAGACTCAGGCTGACCTGGCTGCTGATGGGAGGTTTTGTCCTGTGCTCCTTAGGACATGACATCCTCATGTGGAAGCCCGAGGAAAATATCTGCTGTACGCATTGTAAAGTTATGTGGTTGGCTGGTAGAGTTATATCTTCCTGGAAAGTGAATATCATTTTGTTATTTGGATGGCCCTCTCCAGCTGTAATATTTGAAATATTTATTTATTTATTTGAGAGAGAGAAAGAAGCAGAGAGAGATAGAGAGAGGGAGAGAGAGAGAGAGAGAATGGGCATGCCAGGGCCTCCAGCCACTGCAAACAAACTCCAGATGCATGCGCTCCCTCGTGCATTTGGCTTACATGGGTCCTGGGGAATCGAACCAGGGTCCTTTGGCTTTGCAGGCAAATGCCTTAACTGCTAAGCCATTTCCACAGCCCCCGCTGTAATATATATATATATATATACACATATTAGAAGCTGTTGGCTTGATGCCACCAGGACCACATCGCTGTATTTTGTTAGCATTTTCCTGGTTTATCTTTGTCCTTCCTTTTATTTTCAACTTTCCTATACCTTAAATGTGTGTGTGTGTGTGTGTGTGTGTGAGAGAGAGAGAGAGAGAGAGAGAGAGAGAGGGAATGTGGGCACGCACATTGCACAGCACATGCATGGAGGTCAGAAGACAACTTTTGGGGTAGTCCTCCCCAGCCATCTCATTTGAGGCAGGTTCTTTTCTTTTTCTTTTTTATTTATTTGTTTTATTTATTTGAGAGAGAGAAGCATATATATATAGAGAGAATGGGCACGCCGTAGCCTTCAGCAACTGCAAATGAACTCCAGAAGCATGTGCCACCTTGTGCATCTGGCTTATGTGGGTCCTGGGCAATTGAACCTGGGTCCTTTGGCTTTGCAGGCAAGTACCTTAACCACTAAGCCATTCCTCCAGCCCCCCTGTGGCAAGGTTTCTTGCTCTGCTGTTCTCTGTGGCTCTCAGTGCCAGCTTCTGGGAAATCCTCCCATGCCGCTGTCACTGTATTGGGGTACAGAACCCCGGTTTTGTCACGTGGTGAGCTCTTTGTCCTCAGCCCTCCTATGCTTTCATGTTTTTGATTTTTTTGGGCGGGTGGAGGAGAGAATGGTATACAGTTGGATTTTCCCCGAAAGCAATTTGATTATGTCTGGTAAGTGGTGTGTTTATTCCATTTATAGTTGTGATTGTTAATATGTTTGGACTTGTTTCTCCTATCTTAACTCTTTGGAATTTCATTGGTTCAACTTTCTACACATGCCTGATTTGTTCTGCTCTGTAAAATTACACTATTATGCTGTTTTTCTTTTTCTTTCTTTTTTTTTCCAATTTTTATTAACATCTTCCATGATTATAAAAAATATCCCATGGTAATGCCCTCCCTCCTCCCACTTTCCCCTTTGAAACTCCATTCTCCATCATATCCCCTCCCCATCTCAGTCAGTCTCTCTTTTATTTTGATGTCATGATCTTTTCCTCCTCTTATGATGGTCTTGTGTAAGGTAGTGTCAGGCACTGTGAGGTCATGGATATCCAGGCCATTTTGTGCCTGTGGGGAGCACGTTGTAAGGAGTCCTACCCTTCCTTTGGCTCTTACATTCTTTCATTTTTTTTTCTTTTTCTTTATTATTATTATTATTGCCAATTTTGGGAGAGGATTTTGCTGCGTGGCCCAGGCTGGCCTCAAACTTGTGATCCTCCTGCCTCAGCCTCACCAAGTGCCATGATTACAGCTGTGTGAGACTATTTCTAGCTCTTTTTACCCTCTCCGTGCTTACTACTTTGTATTCTCTTCTTGGGTGAAAGAAAGACTTTTTTTTCTTTTCTTTAAATGGTCATTAGCATTGGACGCTGGTGTCTTTACTGCTACCCAGCAGGTGGCGCTGTTTGGGAAGGTTGTGGACTCTTTAGGAAGCGCAGCCTCAGTAGAGGAAGTGAGTCACTGGGGCGGGGCCTTGAGAGATTTAAAAAAAAATATTTATTTATTTATTTAAGACAGAGAAAGAGGCAGATAGATAGAGAGAATAGGCATGCCAGGGCCTCCTGCCACTGCAAACATACTCCAGATGTATCTTGAACCCCGGTCGTCAGACTTTTGCAAGCAAGCACCTTTAACTACTGAGCCATCTCTCCAGCCCCAGGCCTGGAAGTTTCTTAAGCCCAGTCCCAGCTCTTTTTGGCTCTCTGCTTCCTGGCTTCAGACGCAGTGTGACCAGCTTCCTGGTGCTTTGGCCACCCCATGATGTGTATCCTTAAACCATGAGGCAAAGTAAACGTTTTCTTCTTCGAGTTGTATTTGCCAGACATTTCCCCCCCCCCCCCCCAGCAATGAGAAAAACAGTATGTCTGAGGTCACTTGCAGTTCCTCATCTACACCCTTTGGATATTTCTGTTTTTTAGTTGAGAGACTGATTGTTGGGTAAAGCTGTTAGTTTCTGTTAGTCTGAAAATGCCACATCTTGTCCTTGTCCTTGAGAGGCAGTTTTGTCTGTATGCTCTTCCAGAGAGACAGTTAAATTTTCCAGCACTATGGAAAGGTTGTTCTCAAGATGTGTGTCACTGCTGCTGAGCAGTGCCTTGCCGCTGAGCAGGTGGTCGGTGCTGAGCCTCCCATCTGCATCGGATCTGGAGAGCCTTTGATGGCCTGTACTTTGCTCATGTTGCGTTTTGAACAGGTGTCATGTGCTTACTCTGTTCTGTCTAAATTGTACCCGCCACCTGTGGATATATATATATATATATATATATATATATATATTTGCAAGCAGAAAGAGAGAGAAAGAGGTAGAGAGAAGACCGTGTGCCAGGGCCTCTTGCCACTGCAAATGAACTCCAGACGTGTGCGCCCTCTTGTGCATCTGGCTTCTGTGGGTACTGGAGAATCGAACCTGGGTCCTTTGGCTTCTTAGGCAAGTGCTTAAACCGCTAAGCCATCTCTCCAGCCCTGGATTTATATTTTTATTAGTTCTGAAAAATACTCAGTCTTTGCCCTTCAAAGATAGCTGCATTTTATTCCCTCTATCTTTTAAAAAAGCAGGAATTGAGGTTAGAATATATGTGAGAATATCTTATCATGCTTCTGCACTTCCATTGATGTTTATATCTTTAGTTCTGTTTTCTACTTACAAATTCTATTTTTTCATCTATATCTAAACTGTTTTTAAATTACATTTTTTTTTTGAGACATGGTCTTATTCTGTAGCTCAGGTTGGCCTTGAATTCATTATGTAGCTCCAGGTTGGCCTTGAACTCATAGTGACCCTCTGACTTAACCTACTGAGTTCTGGGATTACAGGTTTGAGCCACCATGCCTGGCTGATCTTTTTTTTTCTTTAACACACCCACTGAGTTTTAATTGTAACAAGTATAGTTTCTTAAAATATATTTATTAGAGAGAGAGAGAAAGATATGATGGCATTTTACACACTGTAAAAGAGATCTGCCACTGCAATTGAACTCCAGGTTCATGTCCCACTTTGTACATCTGGCTTTATGTGGGGACTGGGGAATTGAACCTAGGTCAGCAGGCTTTGCAAGCAAGTGCCTTTAACCACTGAGCAATTGCCCTAGCCCTCAACATGCATAGTTTTATTTAATACTTTAGCAAAACTTTTTTATTGACTTTTTTTTTTTGCCGTAGAGTCGCACTCTAGCCAAGGCTGACCTGGAATTTACTATCAAGTCCCAGGCTGGCCTCCAACTCATAGCGATCCTTTTACCTCTGCCTCCCCAGTGCTGGGATTAAAGGCATGTGCCACCATGCCTGGCTTCACGGACAATTTTTATACATGTACATAATGTATTGTGGTCATAATTTCCTCCTATTACCTTCTTTTGTCCTCCCTCCTCTGTCCCCATTGCACTGAATCCATTCTTTTCAACTAATCCCTCTTCTACGTTGGTGAATATTTTTGCCCTCCTCCATCATGCATGGTGAATTGGTGAGGACCCTCATCTTGTGCAGGTCTTTGGTGGGCAGTGACAGCCACCGTGAGGTCATGGTTTAACGTCCACTCAGCGCCTGAAAGACAGCATTCCAAGGACGCCTCCCTTGCCTTTGGCTCTTAGGTTCTTCCTGCGCCTCATCTGCAGTGTTCCTTGAACCTTGGAGGGAGTGATAGAGATGTCTCCCTTGGTAGTGCTGAGTGTGAGCTGTTTGACAAGCTGTGAGCCTCCCCGGTAAACACCACCACGCATAGACACCACGTATTCCAATCTGTGTTCACTTTCTAAAAATTAGTTATGTATTTATGAGAGAGAGAGAGAGAGAGAGAGAGGGAGAGAGGGAGAGGGAGAGAATGGGCACGCCAGGGCCTCTAGCCAGTACAAACAGACTCCAGATGCATGTGACCCCTTGTGCATCTGGCTAATGTGGGACCTGGAGAATGGAATCTGGGTCCTTAGGCTTCGCAGGCATGTGCCTTAACTGCTAAGCCATCTCTCCAGCCCACCTTTTTTTTTTGTAAAAGGAAATGTTTTCTGTTTTTAAAAAATATTTTATTTTATTTATGAGTGAGAGAGAGAGAGAGAGAGAGAGAGAGAGAGAGAGAGAATGCTCCAGGGCCTCTAGCCACTGCAAATGATCTCCAAATGGATGTGCCACTTTGTGTATCTGGCTTATGTGGGTCCCTGGGGAATCAAACTGTGGTCCTTTGGCTTTGTAGGCAAGTGCTTTAACTGCTAAGCCATCTCTCCAGCCCTCTATGTTTACTTTTGTTTTTGTTTTTTCAAGACAGGGTCTCACTGTAGCCCAGGCTGACCTGGAATTCACTATGTAGTCTCAGGGTGGCCTCGAACTCGTGGCGATCCTCCTACCTCTGCCTCCCTAGTGCTGGGATTAAAGGCTGTGCGCCACCGCGCCCGGCTCAGTTTACTTTCGATCCGGGTCTTGTTGCGCTTGTGCGCTCAGCTGTGGCCAGTGCTCAGCTGTGGACACCCTGGGGACATAGATGAAAGCTGTTTTCCTCCAGAGAGGACAGGCAGTTTCCCTTCCAGGGGCCAAGGGCACTGTCAACCGGGGACTATTTAAGTCCCTTTTCAGGGTACCTGGCTCAATC
This sequence comes from Dipus sagitta, assembly GCA_036346955.1. Lineage (NCBI taxonomy): Eukaryota > Metazoa > Chordata > Mammalia > Rodentia > Dipodidae > Dipus > Dipus sagitta. Next base: position 104,353,805 of record CM070781.1, on the reverse strand, counting down.
CCCCTACCTTGCCATTGGCCCAGGACATGGTCCTTGACTGTGACACTGATGACCCCTCAGGAACATTTTGCTGCTCCCCACTCTGGCAAGTTCTTAGCCTCCCGGAGATTTCTCTTTCCCTTTGGATGTTTTGCACGGACATTGACTGAAGCCGAAGTCAGCGTCTGGTTCTGGACTCCCTTGGAAAGCAGCACAAAGGCTTCCTTCATTTCAGGCCATCTCTGAACATGCCCGAGTCCCTGCACTTTGGATAGAAATATTGATCGTGCGTGCCAGTTCTTCTCTGGTTCACGAGTGGCTCTGAACCCGGACTGGAGGGGAAGCAGGACTAGAGGACGCCGCTGGCCGCCTCGCCTGCACTCACTGGGGCTGGCGGACTGAGCACTGGGGGGGGGGACAACAGCCTGTGCAAAGGCCCTGGGGTGGGAGAGTGCAGCACAAGCTTTTGATGGAAAGGAGAGCCCCCTGTGCCCTGCTGTGAGCTACCTACTGCTGTGTGACAAATGGCCACACTGCGGCAGCTTTAAACGGCCCACTGCTTATCGTCTGGCCGTTTCTGTGGGTTGGAACCCCAGCTCAGGTGGAACCTCTGCTTCAAGGTTTCAGCGATCTGTAGTCGGGGTCTTGGTCAGAGGACATTCATCTCAAGGCTCTGGTAGTAAAGAGACTGCTGCCAAAATCATTTGGATTTGTGGCAGAATTCCTTTCCTGGTGGGTGTACACAGGACAGCCATGGCTCTTTGCTGACCGTTGACCAGAGGCAACTCTTGGGCCTTAGAGATGGATGCTCCTAGGATTCCCCTGCAGCCCTAGGGGCTTCCTCTCCATGGAAACCTCCTGGCCGTCTCCATCTAAGAGAGCCCAGTCCCTCTTTTAAGGGGTCTCACCTGATTAGAGCAGGCCTGTCTAGGCCAATCTCCCTTTGGATCAACGCAAAAAGCAATGGTTCTGAGATGATGTCTGTAGAAATCTCTGCGCTCCTGATCTATTTCACGGAAGTCCAATGCTTGTTTTTTCCTTTTTAAGTTTTGGGCAATTTGATAGGCATACATTTAGCCATTTATCGAAACTGCAGTAACTTCCCTCTTAGGACATATGACCTCCCCAGCCATAGGCTTTTGATTAGGTTTTCAGTACCAGGCATGGATTCCCTACCATGGAGCAGGCCTCAAATGCAATCAGAGAACAGTTGGTTAAACCCCATAACAGACATGCTACTATTACTGTAGTGTAATAACAGTAGTGTCAACACTAGTGTAGGGCGTATCTTGCCTGGCTGGTCAGTTCTGTAGCTTGCAGAACTGGTTAAGACTGTTGATGACTTTTCTCTCGCACAGGCTGCAGAGCACTTGCCGGGACTATGACAGCTAGTCAACAGGGAAGAGGCTTCTAGCTCAGCTCCAGCTTGATTTCTTAGTGACCTGCAGTCCAAGCATGTGGCATCTTCAGCGATAATGTCTTACCTTCCCGTTCTGGTTGGGCAACCAACAGCCTTGGTAATACCAGGTCCAATTTTAAGCCTTCCCTTTTCCTTATCATTTCAATACTTGTTTTCTTCATGTGGCAAAGTACCCAGATAAAATGATTGACCTTCCCAGGCCCACTGCGAGCTCCTTTTGGTAACAAAACCCTATATAGAATGACTTATAAGTAGCAGTCTAAAGAGAAGTCGTCATTTCCTTGATAAAGAGGGACAGACCAAGTTGGCATATGACTTTTCCCTTTCTTACTTTCCTTCTTTCCTTCCTTCCATCCTTCCTTCCTTCCCTCCCTCCCTCCCTCCCTCCCTCCCTCCCTCCCTCCCTTCCTTCCTTCCTTCCTTCCTTCCTCCCTTTCTCCCTCCTTCCCTCTCTCTCTCCTCTCTTCCCTTCCCCTCTCTCTTTCTTATTTCTTTCTCCTGCCTACCTTCTGAGTCTTATCCCATACTTTCTTTGACATAAAGCTCAGAAGTTGGAAAAGCCATCTTGTGACCATGAGGTCCTGCTTACAGTAGGTCAAAAAGATGGAAAGATCCTGGGTCCCCAATAGCGTTGAGCTTCTCTGGACCACCACTGAGCCTGATGTCATGTGAGAGAAGCATCACCTTGTTTGGTTACACAAACATACTTAGGTTTCTGTTATATGCAGCTGAATGCTATCCTAAACTATACAAACATACTAAGCAAAAGTCATGGGCTGGAGAGATGGATAAGTGGTCAGGGTGTTCTTCTTGCACGAGCATGAGGGCCTGAGGGAGCATGAGACTGCCTGAGTTTGAATGTCCAGGTCCAGTGGACAGCAGCTGGGTATGGCCACACGTGTTTGTAACCCCCGTCCCACAGCGGAGCAGAGACCTGGGAATCAAAGGAGCCCTGTAAGCTCCAAAAACAGGAGAGAGAGAGAGAGAGAGAGAGAGAGAGAGAGAGAGAGAGAGACAGTCACTCTGGTTCAAACCAAGACTAGACAGAAGAGTTATGGAGCAGGACACCTGACTTTCCCCTCTGTGTATGTGTTTGTGTGTGTGTGTGTGTGTGTGTGTGTGTGTGTGTGCGCGCTCTCGTGCATGTGCGCCAGCTCACATGTCTATGTAGGCAAGATCTTTCCTTTCTGGTTTGATTTATTTACAATTGCTTTTTAGCCTTTATCAACTGATGCCCCCTGATACTAATTCCTACTTGGAAACCAGAATGATCCTAGTATCCCAATCAGGGCAATCATTCAGCCCCTACTGAAGGCTCAGTGTGCTTGGACCAGGGTATCACTCTTGTACTTGCTGTTGAGTATTTTCTGGAGTCTCCAGCAAGTCGTGCAGAGCTGACATGCTAGGGTGGTGTAGCAGCAAAGTGCTCTGGTATTGTCAAGGAGGAGGTCTGAGCTCCGGCTTCTGGTCCCTGGGTGACTTTGGGAAAGTTACTTCCCTTCTCTGGTCTTCAGTCTTCTGATCTACAAAGTGGTGCTCTCTAACCAAAGTCAGGACTTTCAGTTGCTTTTCTCAGAGTCCCAGGCTCCAGGAGTTACCACTGAGATATGGGGTCTCCTTGGATCACATGACCCTGGAGGGGAAGGATGAGTTGAGAGCAAGGAGGACGGTCCCGAGGTGGACATCTGCAACCTTGTCCCTGAGAGCTCACCTTTTGCCTCAGCCCTACTGATCTGTGCTCTCTCTAGCAATGGGGAGAGTACCAAGCTCTGGAAGTCACTGAGAAAAACATCTGCTGTCATTATAGACCGATCCTGGGCAAGCAGGTGGCCTTGTGTCACCTCCTGGGTTCTGGAAGCTAGCCATCTGCTTGCTTCTCATTCTTTTGGCTTCCTGGTTTAAGCTGACTGGGTGAAGCTGGGATGGCTAGGGCGGCCTCTGAAGACTGGGGAAAGACTGGTGCAGAACCAGTGTGAGGAGTGGGGTGAGGTAGATGTGTGGGATGGTCCTGTGGACAGAACTAGCTCTCCAGACGTTCTGGCATACCATTCACCTTCTGTGTTAGTCTTTATGTCTTCAGTTAAGTCACAGACACTTAATGCAGTCCTTCCATTAGCCCATCCTCCCATCCATTCGTCCACACACCTTCCATTCAACCATCTGTCCATCCACCTATCTTCCTATTCACCCACAAATCCAAGCATTCATCTGTCCATCCATCCATTCCTCCATCAATTCATCTGTTCATCTAGCTTTACTTTATCATTCATTCACCATGTATCCATCCATCCGTCTACTCATCTACCCTACTCACCCACCCATCTATCCAATCATTCACCTGTGCCATCCATCCTTACTCCATCCTTTCACTACCCATCGCCCATCCATTCAACCACGCATCCATCTATTCATATGTCTTTCCTCCACCCATTCACTCATTCACTCACTCATTCATTCATCATTTCCCTATTCACTACTCTAGTCATTCATGCAGTTGCTCATTTAGTTAAACAATTTCCTCTCTCTCTCTCTCTCTCTTTTTTTTTTTGCTTCAAGATATGGTCTCACTGTAGCCGGGGCTGACCTGGAACTCACTCTGTAGCTCCCCGCTGGTCTCAAAACTTACAGCTATTCTCCTACCTCAGCTTCTGAGCCAGGATTAAAGGCATGTACCACTGTGCCCAGCTAATTTCGTCTATATTTTGTGTTCCTGGGAATCGAACCTTAGGCCCTGTCTATGCTAGGCAAAGCCTCTACCACTGACCTAGATCCCCAGCTCATGATCTTCCTGACTCCTGAGTTCTAGGATTACCGTACTGTACCACCACACTGAGCTCTGTGTGTATTTTCTTGCAGATCATGGTTAGCTCTATTTTCCCTTTCTTCCTCCTTCTAAGTCTGAAAAAACATTAGTGTCTAGGTTATTCATCTCAAATTCTAGGCTGATGAAATTCAAGTTTAGTTCAACAACTGATTGTTCTGGTTCAAAACACTGTGTGAGGAAAAGAAACATTCAAAGAAAAATCCTAACAGCTCATAGCAGGAAACTACCTTAATCAATCTGTCTGGATGGCATTCTCTGCAAGTGAGAACTCAACATGCTATCCACCAGCTATTGGTGTTGCTGAGAGCCCAGGGTGCGTGTGTGTGTGTGTGTGTGTGTGTGTGTGTGTGCGCACTGATCTTGTTTTCTACAACCAGACTATTTCTCATGATTTGGAATTATCTTGCCGAAGGCATCTCTTAGGTGTAGCATTGTCATGCTGTCAAAGAGCCTGACACTTACACATTCAACAGACATCAAATATTCTACTCATCAAATATTCATCAGGCTTCTTCCATCTTGCAGGCTTGGAACTGATAGCACTGGCAGTTCACGGAGGAACACGGCGGGGCTCTTACCCTTAGAGGGCCGTGGTCCCGTGCAGGGTCAGCCGGTTTGTCCTGCAGTGGGCTGGAGGGCAAAGGCTTCACTTAAAGAAAATATTTATTTATTTGCAAAGACAGAGAATGAGAAAGAGGTAGAGAGACAGAGAGAGAGAGAGAGGGAGGGAGAGAGAAAGAGAGAGAGAGAGAGAGAGAGAGAGAGGGAGAGAGAAAGAGAGAGAGAGGGAGAGAGAAGAGAGAGAGAGAGAGAGAGAGAGAGAGAGAGAGAGAGAGAGAGAGAGGAGAGAGAGAGAGAGAGAGAGAGAGAGAGAGAGAGAGAGAGAGAGAGAGAGAGAGAGAGAGAGAGAGAGAGAGAGAGAGAGAGAGAGAGAGAGAGAGAGAGAGAGAGAGAAGAGAGAGAGAGAGAGAGAGAGAGAGAGAGAGAGAGAGGAGAGGAGAGAAAAGGAGGGAAAGAGAGAGGATGGGCATACCAGAGCCTTCTGACCCTTTAAACAAACTCCAGGCACGACTTTGTGCATCTGGCCTTATATGAGTACTGAGGAATGGAACCGGACTTGGCAGACTTTGCAAGCAAATGCCTTTAACCACTGAGCCATCTCCCCAGCCCATGGCCTCATTCTTGCAGACCATAAGGTCTCTGTGGCGTCTGTCCGAGTGCAAGAGCCGCTGCAGCTGAGGTGCAGAGGGCCTGGGTGTGGCTGGCTCCTAGTAGGACTTACATGTAAACAGACTGGGGCCCCAGGTGTAGTCTTCTGACTTCCTTAGTTGGGGAGAGACACATCTGGACAATGACAAAGAAAAAAAAGGATTGAGGGCAGAGGGAGAATAGCCCGGTGGGTAAAGCGCCTGCCACGCAAGCACGAGGTCCCTGAGCTTGCAGCCCCAGCATCCATGTGCTGGCTGGGCACAGTGGTGTGCAGCCGCAATCCGAGAGCTTGCAGGCGGTGACAGGAGGATCCCTGTTGCTCGCTGGTGTAGCCAAATTGGTGAGCTCTAGACGGATTAGCTCACATGTATCTCGAAAACTATAGTGGAAGACCGGGCGTGGTGGCGCACGCCTTTAATCCCAGCACTCTGGATGCTGAGGAAGAAGGATCGTCATGAGTTCAAGGCCATCTTGAGACTACCTAGTGAGTTCCAGCTATAGAGAGACCCTACCTCAAAAAACCAAAAAAGAAAAAAAAAGTGGACAGCAGTTGAGGTAGACATCTGATGTCAGCTTCTGGTATCCACACACATACACACATATGTGCAAATGCATACACATATGTGCCCATACACATATGAACGTGTATACATATATACACAACACACACACATAGCTAACATATACAAATAGATTAAAGAAACAACCCATAGAGTTGAGTTCCCATCTAGTCTTGGGCAGTGAGGAAGCTGCCTGGAGGGACGACGTATAATTTTACACGTGACAGGTGAGCAGAGTTACCTGGGGGACGAGGATGACCCTGCAGACATGGCAGACAGTGTGCAAGGAAGGAGGCATGGAGGCCAGTAGGGGCGTGTGGGGCCTGCGGAGTTGAAGACATAGCCAGAAGGGGTGTGATGGCACTAGGGGACCAGGCAAAGTGCGTGGAGACAAGAGAGTGGAGTCCCTTAAAGGTAAGGGAATGGCACAGCCCCAACAATGTTCGCCTTCTTGCTCCATTTGTCTTGTTTTTAAAGACCCAGGAGTGCCATCTGAGCAGGCGTTTGGTGGCAGGGCATCGGCGACCCTCCTGGGGAATGCAGCTTTTCATGGGGATGGCTTTGTCTTTTCTTCCCTGGGCCTCTGAGGAGCCCACAGGCCTCCCCGGGGCAGGTACAAGAGGCAGGTCACTCAGGAAGAGGCTATAGATGGAAGCCACTTCTCAAGGACAGCCAGGAGTCAAGGCAGTCATTGATATGAAGCAGGTAATTAACGATGCTCCAGGCCCTCCTCCCCATACTCAGATTGATGCGGCCGTCTGTGAGTTTCAGCCTTATAAAGGCTTCGGTGTAATTGGAGTGAAGTTTCTAAATTTTATTTTTGTGGGGCTGGAATTCAGGACCTTATGCTAAGCCATCCCACACTTCCAGTCCTGATTTTTGGTTTTTGGTTTTGTTTTTGGAGACAGGGTCTCGTTGAGCCTGGGCTGGCCTCAACCTTCTGAGTGTTGCGATCATGATCAATTCAGACATTTTAATATACTATGCTTTCTGTCACCTGTTCTCCTCTTCTTCTTCTTTCCCCTTAATAGTGATAGACATTAGTGCCAACGCTTTTTTTTTATTTGCAAGGAGAGAGAATGAGTGGGTGCTCCAGGGTCTCCTGCCTCTGTGAACAAACTGCAGGTGTATGTACTACTTTGTGCATCTGGCTTTATGTGGGTGCTGGGGAACTGAACCCCAGACAGAGGGACGAATGCAAGGTAAGCACTCTACTTAGACTTACATTCCCTGCCTTCCTCTTCACTTCCTTTAAAAAAAATCTTTATTTTTATTTATTTATCTGAGAGAGGGAAAGAGGCTAAGAGAGAGAGATGGGCACACCAGGCTTCCAGCCACTGCAAACAAACTCCAGATGCATGCACCACCTTGCACATCTGGCTTATGTGGGTCCTGGGGAATTGAACCAAGGTCCCTTGGCTTTGCAGTGCCTTAACCACTAAGCCATGTCTCCAGCCCTCTTTTTCACTTCTTTTTTTAAAATTTTGTTTATTTTTATTTATTTATTTGAGATCTACAGACAGACACACACAGAAAGAGAATGGGTGCATCAGGGCATCCAGCCACTGCAAATGAATTCCAGACACATGTGCCTCCTTGTGCATCTGGCTTACGTGGGTACTGGGGAATCGGGCCTTGAACCAGGATCCTTAGGCTTCACAGGCAAGTGCTTAACCGCTAAGCCATCTCTCTAGCCCCTTCACTTCTTTATTTACAGAGAAGGTCTCGGTAAGTTGCCCAGGTTAGCTTTGAATTTACTCTGTGTTCCAGGTTGGCCTTGAGCTTGTGATCTTCCTGCCTCAGACTTCTAAGTAGCTGGGTGATAGGTCTGGGACACCATGAGCACCTTAGATCACTTTCTGTCTCTATTTTTGACCCTATACCCTTGCGCACCTCCTGTGTCCCTCTACTTCCTGAAACGTCCCAGAGTTTTTCTAGGGTTCAAGTTAAATATTTTCTTCTTCTGGAGTCAACGGGACTTCACATCTGTCACAGACCACAAAACATTATGCATTATTGTTATAGAATGTACTATACTCATCCACACTCATTTAAAGTATATATATATATGTATGTATGTATGAGAGAGAGAGAGAGAGACTGAGTATGGCATAGTAGGGCCTCCTGCCAGTGCAAACAAATTCCAGATGCATGCACCACTTTGTGCATCTGGCTTTATGTAGATACTGGGAAATCGAACAAGGGCTGTCAGGCTTTGCAAGTAAGTGCCTTTAACCACTGAGCCAATTCTCCAGTCTTATTATTATATTTTTGTGTGTATGTATGGTGTGTGTGTGTGCACATGTGTGCGAAGACAGAGGTTGACAAGAGGGGAACATCCATTCACTCTTCACCTTATTCTACGAGATGGGGTGTCCCAGGGAACACAGAGCTCACCGATTTAGTCAGCCAGTGAGCCCTGGGATCCAGTGTCCCCCTTGCCAGTGCTGGGGTTACAGGCACAGGCCGCCATACCCAGCTTTCCTGTGAGTGCTGAGAATCCAGACTAGATCCTTGTGTTTGTGCCACAGCAAAGAGTTTAACCACTGTGGTGTTTCTCAGCCTCTGTTTTCATATTTTGAGGCAGGTGCTCACAGAGCTCAGGCCTTGAACTCACTTTGTAGCCGAGGACGCTGTTAAACCCCAGCGTCTCCCGTTTCCACAGCCCGAGGGCTGGGATTTGAGCTCCTTTAGCGTGGAGATTGAGTCTGTTGCTTGAATGAGAAAACGGCTTGGCACAATCAGGGTGTTCTTTGGTGATCAGGACCGTGGGATCGCATCTAAAGCCTCACAGCTCATCACGTATTCCTCCCCTGTCCCCACCTTCCAGGTGATTTTATACGGACAACCTTCAGACATTTCTGAAACTCAGAAGTGGTTTGTGCCTGTGACTCCATTTCGATCCCATATCCCCTCCATTTCACATGCAGTAACGTTTTCCATTTCACAGCAAATCTACAGCTTCGGCTTTGAACACAATTTTCTTTTGCTGCTCCCTGTGATACAATGATTGTCACCAACCTCCTTATGGGAACAGAAGCAAGCGTTTCCCACATGTCTCTGCCAAGGCCCCGTTCCTGTTCAGAGCATGATCACATCTTACTGCAACTGCATTACCTCATGGAGGGAGCCATTGAGTTCACGGAGACTGAGGACCCACGTTGGTCTCCATCACTCCTCAGACTACTTGCTCATGTTAGATCTGCATTAGCCACCTATTGTGTAGCAATTTCCCCCAAATAAAAAACACTTCATCCTGGAGGAATGCTAATGAAGATCTAGGAAGTAAACTGAGTTTACAAGGGTCAGGTAGTTCACAACTCACAAATTTTGGGAAGCTCTTGAAACTTTCAAAGTTCACAAGATACCCTCGCCAAGGTTATAGAAGCAGTAACAACTGCTGGGGAGGGGACCCCAGCTGACTGAACTGCCTACAGGTAATAAGGGGCCCCAGAAGTACAGCTTTTGTGTGGTCACCCTTGCTGAGGAGGCCTTGTTGGGGATGCAGCTGCCTTTGTTATCCATGCTCCTGTAAGTAAGCCCATAGTTGGATTTTGGTAGAATGGTTACTTTGGTCTGTTGGAGATGCCTTATCTTTGCTCATGTCTCAGGCGAAGGCTCAACACCACCTGTTGAATGGGCACCAACTACATGAGCTGGTCTAAAACCTTGACTGTGACCATTCAGAAATGGAAAAGCGGCTGGAAGAACACAGACTTTGGGTCATATAACCCTGAGGTCTTGGCTTAGTGGCAGCTAATCACGTGTCTTAATTATCAAGGTGGGTGGGCAGTGTTTGGGCACACCAGGGTCTTGTGGCTACAGATGAATTCCAGATGGCTGCGCCACTTTGTGCAACTGGTTTGCATGGGTATGGGGAATTGAACCTGGGATAGCAAGCTTTGCAAGCAATCACCTGTGACCACTGAGCCATCTCTCCAGCCCCTTTGATGAGTTTTGAGTCTCCTCAGTGTCTACCACCATCTCCCTGGAGGAGGTTCGCGGGCCAGCAGCGAGAGCAGCGCTCATGGTTAATCCACCACTCTGTCTGTAACGCTTCCTGGGAAGATGTTCCCTGAGACACCTTCCCTCCACAGAGACTGACCAGAGCATTCGTGACCCACAGAAACTTCTGACAGCCCCACTGAGGAGGGCCCTTAGTGGAACGGGTGCTGGGAGAGGGGACCTAAGAGTATAACCCTATTGGGGCTAATTTTGCAATACGTTCATATATAAGTTTCCAATAAAAAATTAAAAAGAGAGGCTGGAGAGATGGCTTAGCAGATGGCTTGCCTGTGAAGCCTAAGGACCCAGGTTTGATTCCCCAGGACGCACGTAAGCCAGACGCATGAGGTGGCGCGTGTGTCCGGAGTTCATCTGCAGTTGGCTGGAGGCCCTGGTGGACCCTTTCTCTCTCTCTCTCTTTCTCTCTATCTGCTCCCTCTCTCAAATAAATAAATAAAATATTTCAAAAAATTAAAAAGAGAGAAAGTGCTAATAGAGTGCTGCACCTCTCCTGATAAAGCTGTGAGTCTAAAAGGACATTTCATCCTCGCTCCTCTCTCTCTGTGACCCGGGCCGCTCTCCCTCACCATAGTCAGCAAAGCCCAGGGATGCCCCACCTCTGCCTCGCCAGCGCTGGAATTAAAGGTGTGCACCAGTATGGCCGACATTTTACATAGGTTCTGGGGATCCAAACTCAGGTTCTCATGCTTGTGTGGCAAGCACGTTACTACCACGCCCTCATCTCTCCAGCCCCGGTTTGCATTTTGCGGCGCAATGGCCAAGCAGAAATACTGTTGGAGCTGAGTCTGCAGAGGTTCACCCGGCCTCTCTTTCTGCAGCCTTAAATCCAGCTCCTGATTCAGCTCTTTGAGGACCACAGCCCCTCACGAGAGCAAGGCACGCATGAGAGGCGTTTCTTAGTGCAACGCTCCTGAGAAAAACAGCTCTGGCTAAGCCGTCCTTCTGCTCCAAGGTCGGTGCCCGGACATAAGCCTTTACTGCCAGGGATGACAGGGTTGCTTCTCTGCAGGAAAATGCCAACTCCCCCCCTCATCCCGCCCATGCAGGCACCTGGCTCCCCTGGCCACACCCCCACTCCTGGTTCTGAGAGGGCACTCTCGTGATGCCTAGAGCCTTTTCCGAGATTTTTCCTTGCTGCTGCAATGAGAGGCCTGCACTTCAGAGCAAGACTTGGGAGCCAGATTCGCGGAGATCCTATGTCTGCCCCAGAATATCTAGTCGAGCCACTGCAGGAAGTCATTGGGTCTCCTCAGTGTTCTCATGTGGAAGATGGGCACTCTGCTCATTGAGGTGTTGAGAAGTAACTGAATAGAGACAGACTGCACATAGTAGGCCCTCAAGACATACAATCTACCGTTATTAACTATGGATGCTGACTTCCACCTTGGTTAAAGGCTCAGCTCTGTTTCTCACTGGGTATGTGGCTTTGGGTGAGTTGCTGGACTCCTCTAAGCCACAGCATCAGAGGAGACCAATGACAACCCAACTCCAGCCAGGCATGGTTGTGCCCACCTTTAATCCTAACACTCGGGAGGCTGAGGTAGGAGGATCATCATAAGTATGAGGACAGCCTAGGCTACAGACTGAGTTTCAGGTCAGCCTGGAGTAGAGTGAAAACAAACAAAGGAAATTATAAAATTACAATTGTTGCAACAAAAAAATAAAGAAAATTATAGCTGTATCGTTAGTTTTTCTTTTTTTTTTTTGGTGCAAGTGTCTGGTGTTCATTTGCAGCAACAACAGACCCTGGTGGATGCACAAATACATGTAGAAATAAATAAAAATTCATTTAAGATAAGGAGAAGGGATCTAGAGGTGGCTTAGCAGTTAAGGCGCTTGTGTGTGAAGTCTAAGGACCCAGGTTTGACTCCCCAGTACCCACTTAAGCCAGATGCACAAGGTGGCACATGTGTCTGGAATTTGTTTGCAGTGGCTAGAGGCCCTGGCACACCCATTCTCTCTCTATATCTGCCTCACTCTCTTTCTCTCTCTCTCTAATATAAATAAAAACTTGAAAAAATATTTTTGGGTTGGGCGTGGTGGCGCACGCCTTTAGTCGCAGCACCCGGGAGGCAGAGATAGGAGGATTGCCATGAGTTCAAGGCCACCCTGAGAGTATATAGGGAGTTCCAGATCAGCCTGGGTTAGAGTGAGGCCCTATCTCAAAAAACTAAAAAATTTAAAAAATATTTTTAATGGGTCTCTATGCAGGAAAAAAGCATCCCAGGTGGAACATCAAACAAACACAAGGGCTTTGAAGCAGGTGCCTGGTGTGACAAAGATTATTATTGGGTTTTTAAAAAAATATATTTTTTTATTTGTTTGAGAGAGAGAGAGAGCGAAGGGAGAAAGTGGGCGCACCAGGGCCTCCAGCCACTGCAAACGAACTCCAGATGCATGCGTCCCCTTATGCATCTGGCTTACGTAGGTGCTGGAGAATCGATCCGGGTTCCTTTGGCTTTGCAGGCAAACGACTTAATTGCTAAGCCATCACTCCAGCCCAGGCTTTTGTTTTCACATACCCATCTGCATTAGTTATTGTTACCGTTAGCTTCACGCTGCTGGTAGAAAGCAGCCAACCAGAAGCAGCTGATACAGACTCGAGGGGAAGCTCCAGGACAGGGCAAAGCACTGGATGAGCAGAGGCTGGACGTCGCCTCCCGTCAACATCAGGTGGACAACAGCAGCAGGAGAGTTCCAGCACTGGCAGGAAGAAGCTGGCTATAACATCCATAAGCCACTCCCCAGGAACACATCTCTTCCAGCAAGGCTCCCATTCCGGAGTGGCCATCAGCTGGGGACCATGCATTCAGAACACACGCGTTAACGGAGGAGCACCTAATCCAAACCACCCGTAACCTCTCTCCCTACTGCACCTCACAGAAGGTGGTTTCATTTCAGCTTACGTTCACGGGACACGGTCCATCGTGACGGGGAAGGCACGAGCGATCATGCTGCAGCTGTAATTAGGAATGCAATTCCTGATTGTGCAACGACTGCTGGGGCTCAGCTCGCTCTGCCGTTTATATCCAGTGAGGACCCCAGCTTGTGTATGGAGCCTCCCACATTCAGGTGGGTCTTCCCGCTTCAATGAACCCAATCTAGAAAAAAAAAAAAAAATCCTTTACAGACATGTCCAGAGGTTTGTTTCTATGGTGATTCCAAATCCTGTCAAGTTGCCAACCAAGATTAACCATCACACCATCTTTAAGACAAACCGCGTAGGAGCATTTGTCGTTTATGTCCATGCATTACTTTTTGCCTGTGAGTCTGGGTGTTTGTGCATCAGCTGGTACCTAGCCCAGTTAAACTCTCATGTGAGGATGGTATTGACGAAAGGTGGCTCTCTGGGAGAGTCTCTACCTTCGCTGCACAGCGGTGTTTGTGCCAAGGACCTAAATATTTTATTGAGCTTTTGTGATTGCTGTATAAAACCAGGCTGCAAGAGGAAGTGCTGATCCTACCGCCGAGAAAGGCGCGAGCCTCATAAACCCAGGAGAGCCAAGCCAGAGAAAGGGCGAGAAAAGGAAGACAAGATCCCAAGAGGCCCCCAGCAAGCACGTCTTTACCCACGGCCGGGGCATCACTGGCCACCGCACTGCGAGGGCAAAGGGTACAGGGCAGAGCGCGTTGTTTGAAGACAGACCTGCTGCATGGCGGAAGATTCAGAAACACGCCGTGTCAGGACGGAACGCGGCCCGGCTGTTTCAGTTGCGCGTCCGTTTCCTGTCGCGCATAATGCAACTGAGAAAGCTGGCGGTTGCTGTGCGTGGTGACAACGGTACTTCAGAAGGGCTGGCTGTCCCCATAGCCACTCTTATTGCCGCCGCCGTTGTTGTTGTTGTGTGTGTGCATGTGTGTATGTGTGTTTGTATGCGTGGGGGTGTCTGTGGTTGTTCGTGTGTGTGTGGATGTGGTAACTCTCTTCTCCCTCCCCTCTTCTTTCCTCTCTCCTTTCATGATCCAGTGGTAACAACAGACTTTTTTTTTTTTAATTTGGCACACATATGTATGTGTGTGGTGTGTATGTATAGCAATGCACATGTGTGTGCAGCTGTGCGCACCCCACGAACACATGCAGAGGCCAGAGGAGAATGTCAGGAGTCCACTCTATCACTCTTCCATTTTCTTTCCTTGATGCAGATTCTCTCACCGAACCTGGAATTGCTGTTTGCAGTCAGACTGGCCGACCAGCGAGCCCCCGTGATTCCACCGTGTTTGCTCCCCTCCGGTGGCCCTGCGTTACAGGCATGTATGGCCATACCTGGCTTTTTTGGGGGTGGGGTGGGGATGGATGTTGAGTCTCACTCTGGGCCAGGCTAGCCTGGAACTTACTCTGTAGCTCCAGGCTGGCCTTGAACTCTTGGCAATACTCATATTTCAGCCTGCCAAGTGCTGGGACTAAAGGGGGTGCTCATGTCTGGCTCATGTCTAGCTTTTACATGGGTGCTGTTACCCACTGAGCCATCTCTCCAGCCCTGCAAAGTTATCTTCTGAGTCACATAATCTTCTGAGTCAAATAAATCAGGCTACCCAGCAAGCCCCAGGGATCCACCTCTCTCTACCTCCCCAGTGCTGGGACTACAAGCATGCCCCACCACACCCAGCATTTTTCCTGTGGGTTCTGGGGATCGGTCCTCATGCTAGGGAGGCAAGCACTTTACCGACTGAGCTACCTCAGTAGCCACAAAGTCACTATTTACTTGGTGGGTGCCTGATGCTGGGCCGTGAGCCCCGTTTGCGCTGTGTGTCTAAAACAGCCAAGCAAGGCCGGGGCTGTTACTACGTCATTCTGCCAGGAGCAGGGTCTTGCCAAGTAGCTTCACGAGCTAGTGGGCAGCAGAGCAGCTCTGCTGTGACCAACTTCTGAACGTCGGCCATGCTCCTGACTCCCATGAACCGTGCTCTCCTTGCTTGCAGCCTGGGGACAGTAATAACAGCAGCAAACCCGTGGTTGGTTGCTACATGACAGGCAGTTGTAAGTGCTCGGCAGGGGTTAGCTCACTCACTAGGGTCAAAACTACCATCATCTCCAGTCTACCGACCAGAAGACGGAAGCATGGAGAGGTTTGCACAAGAGCTGGGCCTGTAGTGTCCTGGATGCGCTGCCTGGCCCATCGCCGTCCATCCTCAGGAAAGCGGTACCGCAAACAACAGTGAGCCAGGGCGACAGCAGCTCCCGGGGTTCAGCAGACTCTCTCCTCCAGGAGAACCTCCTCCCCGACCCCTGGCATGGGGCCAGGAGGGAGGAGGCCCCGTGTAAACGGACTCATTAACTCCAGACAATAGAAAAAGACAGATGAAGCCTTGGAAGAGAGAGGTGGGGACAGGCATCGATTAGAAGCCAGTCTCGCTTCTTTCTTCCCAGCCCGCTGGCTGACTTCTGAGGGCTCCTCTTTCTGTGTAATTAAAGAGCTAGCCGGACTGTCAAGCCCGGTCCTTCATCCCCTCCATCAGTCACCACCACGGGCTAAGGGTGGAAGGCAGACATCTGATAAGCCTCAGGGCTCCTCTAGCCATGCTTTGGGGTCTCCCCCTTGAATCTCTGAAGCCACACCCCCTTCTCTTGTTATCTAAATACTGCACGGGCATTTGTGGCTAGCGATTGTGCAAGATGAGGTCAGTTGCACACTTGATAAATGAGGCTGGAGGTGGCAGAGAGGGCAGAGAGAGGGAACCTGGTTGAGTTGGAGCAGTGGAGAGATTGTGAGCTTCTTGTGTATGGGGTCGGAGCCATTCGCTAGTCATGTAACCTATGGGACAGAGACCTTAGATCTTTCTTTTCTTTTCTTTTCTTTCTTTCTTTCTTTCTTTCTTTCTTTCTTTCTTTCTTTCTCTCTCTCTTTCTTTCTTTCTTTAGTATTTTATTTTTATTTATTTGTGTGTGAGAGAAAGAATGGGCACTCCAGGGCCTCCAGCCACTGCAAACAAACTCCAGACGCATGCGCCACCTTGTGCATCTGGCTTACGTGGGTCCTGGGGGATCTAACCTGGGTCCTTTGGCTTCACAGCCAAGCACCTTAACCACTAAGCCATCTCTCTAGCCCGAGTTTCCATTTCTTTATCTGTTCAGTGGGCGTGATCGGTGATGTCTCAGGGCGGCTGTGAGGACTAAATGAGATAATACCTGAAAGAACATGGCAGACCGCCTAGGAAATCTGGGGCCTGGGGAGGTGGTTGGGTGGACACAGCACTTGCTGACAAGTGGGAGGGCCAGAGTTCAGATCTCCAGCATCTGCTAAATGCTGGCCAGGTGTGGCAGCCCACCTGTATCCCCAGGGCTTAGGAGGCAAAGACAGGGGATCCCTTTCCCCCGCAAGCTGTCTGGCTAGATAGACTAGCTGAATGGGCAAGCTCTGGGTTCCAGTGAGAGACCTTGCCTCGCTACCACAAATGGAGAGTGATTGAGGAAGACACCCCAAGTCAACCGTCAACCTCTGGTCTCCCCACAGGAAGCATACTCATGCTTATGTGTGTGTGTGCGTGCGCACGCACACACACACCCACACCCACATCACACACTCACACACTCACACATATACATGAAAAAAAAAAAAAACAACCCTTAACTTTGTAGGCTTAGCGAGTGTGGCTGTTCTGTCACTGGGCATGACTATCTGAATGCTGTTGTCAGCTTTGTAATTTCCCACCCTCTGGGGCTGAAGGGGAAGAGTACATTCCCCGAAGTCGGACCCTAGGCTCGGCACCAGACACCAGTGATGCGGAGGTCAAGACACTCTGCCCTGCTGCCCACTAGCTTGTGAAGGTCCTGGACAAGACCCCGCTCCTGGTGGAATGAAGTAGATCCATCCATTTCCCTGCAAATTTCATAAAAATTTTTCCACTGTGTTCATTTCCTCTTTCACGTTTAACTTGCTAGTACGTGACACCGTCACCCACCCACCCATCCCTGAAAGAAAGTTTGGGTCATCCTTGCATTTTCTTTCCCCTTATTCACCTAAATCCAAGAAATCACCAAGATATGTTGGCTCCATCTCCAAGCTGCCAGGGGCTGGTTTTAGGTCCTATGGACTACATTTGCTGGGTATTGGATCAGCCTACAAATTGGGACTCCAGCTTCCAGCCTGCTCACGTCCAGTCTGTTCTTCACTGGGAAACCAAGGTGGGAGTTTAAAATGAATGCTTAACAATTCCATTTCTGGGGCTGGGAAGATGGTTGGTGGGAGAGATGCTTGCAGTACAAGCACGAGGCCCTGAGAAAATGGTGGGCCTGGCGGTGCATGCCTATAATCCCAGCGCTGGGGAGGCAAGGAAGCCCTGGGCTCACTGGCTAGCTAGTATAACCACGTCTGTGAGCTCTAGGTTCAGTGCAAGATCCTATCTTTTTGTTTGTTTGTTTGTTTTGAGGTAGGGACTCACTCTAGCTCAGGCTGATGTGGAATTCACTATGTAGTCTCAGGGTGGCCTCGAACTCACAGTGATCCTCCCACCTCTGCCTCCCGACTGCTGAGATTAAAGGCGCATGCCACCCTGCCCAGCGAAAGATCCTATCTTAAAGCTAAGGTGGAGAGTGGCTGAAGCCTCCACATGCATACTACACACACACACACACACACGGAGGAAATCTAATTCTGAATTAATTCCCTCCGACTAAAAGTGTCTTCAGTGGTTCTGTGTTGTCCTTTAGCTAGTACAAGTTCCATGGTGGCTCATTTAACTCTCTATCTGGCTTCTGTCATCCCCTTACTGGCTTATTCCAGAGATATCCACTGAGCACCTTCATATGCCAGGCTCTGGGTTGGGTGCTGGGGACATGGAGGAGAGCAGTCCTTGCCTCTAAGGTACTGACCATGTGAGCCTAAGGTTTTCCAGGCATGCTGAATTGAATTACTTCTTTATTTAGATACATGACATGGGTGCCTTTTTATCTTTTTAAAAAATTTAGTAATTAATTAATTTGTGAACTGGAGTCAGAGAGAGAATGGGCATGCTAGGGCCTCTAGCTGCTGCAAAACAACCCCACATACACCACTATGTGCATCTAGTTTATGGGGGTTCTGGGGAATTGAACCTGGGCCCTTAGGCTTCACGGGCAAGTGCCTTAACCAGTAAGTCATCTTTCCAGTCCTTTTTTTCCTTTTAAAATGTTTATTATTGGGGGCTGGAGACATGGCTTATCACTTAAGGCATTTGCCTGTAAAGCCAAAGGATCCTGGTTCGATGCTCCAGGACCCACATAAGCCAGATACACAAGGGGGCGCATGCATCTGGAGTTCGTTTGCAGTGGCTGGAGGCCCTGGCGCGCCCATTCTCTTCCTCTCTCTCTCTATTTCTTTCTCTCTATCAAGTAAATAAATAAATGAATAAATAAATATATTTTAAAATGTTTATTATGATGTTTAGTATATTCATTATTAACAAGATGTTTCGTATGGATAAAACATGTGTTGGTACCCTCTTTTCCCTCTCCCCTGCCCCCATTCCACTGGGGATGCTCCTCAGTGGGGTTGCAGGTATTCCCCATGGGGTTGTAGTTTATGCATTGTGGAAATATTTTATTTATTTATTTGCAAGCAGAGTTAGACAGAAGACAGATAGAGAGAATGGACAGGTCAGGGCCTCCAGCTGCTGCAAATCAGCTCAGATGTATGTGCTACTTTGTGCATCTGGCTTTATGTGGGTACTGGGGAACTAAACTGGGGTTGTTAGGCTTTCCAGGAAAGTGCCTTAACCTAAGCCATCTCTCCAGCCCCTGCCTTTATATCTTTATTCCAGTCTCTGACCTCGTTCTCCCTCAGCCAACTGGTTAACTACTTCTCATCCTTCAAAACCCAAGCACATATCTCCCACTATGAAGATTTCTGTATCTTTTATTTATTTAAATTAAAAAATTATTTATGAGAGTGAGAGAAGAGAGAGAGAATGGGTGTGCCAGAGCTGCTAGCCATGGCTAAAGAACTCCACACGCATATGCCTCTTTGTGCATCTGGCTTATGTGGGTCCTGGGGACTCGAGCCTGGGTCCTTTGGCTTTGCAGGCAAGTGCCTTAACTGCCAAGCTATCTCTCCAGCCCAGTATATTTTATTTTTAAAGGTTAAGGGCAACTTTATAAGGAAAATGAGGGTGAGTGTGCTAACTTGATGAGCCAGGTTGTGGAAGAATCTGTAAATTTCCTTTCTTGACGTCTTCCTTCCACTTGGGATACATGAAAATGCCCCTTGCTCTTTTCTTAGAAAGTGACTTCAGCCTAGAGTGGAACAAATACGAGCTCAACTCTACTGAACGAGAACGAGAATAGGGAGCAGGGCCGGGGTTGTATCTCACTTGAAAGGTGCTTGTCTAGCGTGCATGAAGCCCTGGATTTGAATTCCAGAACTGCATAAAACCGGAAAGGTGGTGCATTCTTGCAATCCCAGGGAAGTAGAGCAAGGCAGTCGGAAGTTCAAGACCAGCTGGGCTACATAAGATGCTGTCTCAAGAAGAAAAGAAAGTGTTTGTGAAGCAATTTCTCTCAGTCTTCTCCTGGAGGAAGACACATCCGTACAGGCCATGTGAGGTGAGGCCACATCTGTGAGGTCATGTGTGGGTGAGGGCACGTTTTATAGAAACTGCTTGCGAAATTTGAAACAGTTTGCAGTGCAACGTGAGCTCACTACACTTCTATATCTTTGATGGATATCCTTAAACTGTGCCTAGCATGAGAAACAAAGAATTCACTAGACAACTGAGGGGTAAGAAATCTGGAGAGCTGGAGCCGGGACAATCTGGGAGAATCTAAGGGATTTTCCAGGTACCAAATGCCCGTGGCTTTGGTGTCACTTAGCTTAATCACTTTGTTTTGTATTCTCAGGACTAAGAGACTGATGGGCCAGAGTTTAACCCTGTGCCCAGTCCTGGGAAGGGCCACTTGACTGAAGCCCCCCCCACCAAAAAAAAGGCTGTTTATAGTTGTGGACGGAGAATTCTCCATAGGAAATTGGTACTAAAGAACAGAGGAAGTGATGCCGCACAAGCAAATATAATACAGCCCTGATCTGTCCTGAGTTTGATGTCATGGTACCCAGTAAACAACTGGGCATGTCCTACACACATCTGTAATCTCACCTTTGTGGGAGGCAGAGACCAGGGTATCATTGGGTCTCGCTGGTCAGCAGTCTGACCAAAAGTAGCAACTGTGGGATCAGTGAGAGACTCCATCTCAAGAAAGCATGTGGATGAGCGACAGACATGGGCACCTGACATTCTCCTCTGGCCTCTGCATGTGTGTACATGGGATGTGTGCATCTGCACACATATGTACATACACCACATATACACCACACGTAACACACATACACACACGCATACACACTCCTCTCCAGGCTGGGGAAATGGCTCCATGTGTCAAGTCCTTGCCGTACAAGCATCAGACCCTGAGTTTGGATCCCCAGTACCCATGTAAAAGCCAGATGTAGTGGTGTGTCTGCAAGCCCAGTGCTGGAGAAGGAGAGGCAGGAGAATCCCTGGGACTTGCTAGATAGTTAGTTTAGCCCCCATTGGTGAGTTCTAGGTCCAGTTCAAGGTTCTATCTCAAAAAATAAGGTAGAGAGCTACTATGGAAGAAACCTGATATCGACCTCTGGCTTCTACACACATGAACACACATGTAGATGTGTACCCATACATGCATATAAACACATATGCACACATGCCTAAAATAATTCTTTAAGTTGACAAATGGGCTAATTACACTGGTCTGATCATTACACACAACATAAATGTATTAGATCCTCATACCGTACACATATGCAAACAATTATTATGTATCAATTAAATATTAAAAGAAAGTCAAAAATAATTTCTGTGAGCATTCTGAATTATGATATAATCTGCATTTGTGTCAGACTCTATGAGTTGGATGAATAAGTATTAAAATGGAAACTATTGCTGAAGACTCTACATGCTTGGCTGCAAGGTCACTGAGAAATCCTGCTGGAGCTGAGCTGAAAACCTCCTCTGTGTAGACCAGCTGACAGAAAGCTGGGAAAAGCTATGCTGAATGCAGATTTATGGGGAAAAGAGAGAGAGAGAGAGAGAGAGAGAGAGAGAGAGAGAGAGATCATCAGTGGAGATAAACAACAGTGGCCACTGCTAGCCTTAAGTTTGGCCAGCCAGGCCAAATGAGCCAATGGGTGCAATAGTGGCACGTCTGTTATGGGGGAAGCCAACTGTTCTCTAATTGGACCGGAGGCCCACTCCACTGTTGGGAATACATGCCTGATACTGAAAACCTATGACGGGAGAGGTCATGAGCCCTAGGGGTGTAATGCCTGCTGGAGTCTGGCTAAATATATTATGCTCACCAAACTGCCTGGTAAGCACTTCTCGTAATGTTCATACCCATATATTAATGCTATTGTCACTTTTGGCTAGAGAAGCTTCTCTTTTTCAGATGGCAGTGACCTCTGGGATGACTCAGAAGGCACCATGGTGCTGAGAAGAAGTGACAGAAGAGTGCTCAGCACTGAAACATCTCTATCACACCCTCCAAGGCCCGGGGTCCATTGTGGAAGAGGTGGCATGGGAAGAACGTAAGAGCCAAAGTAAGGGTAGGACTGTTTACAATGCACTCTTCTAGACACAAAATGACTTGGATACCCATGACCTTGCAGTGTCTGCCACTACTTACACAAGATCCTCATAATAGTAGGAGAAGATGATGACATCAAAATGAAAGTCTAATTAAGAGGGTGAGGGGATATGATGGAGAGTGAAGTTGCAAAGGAGAGGGAGGGAGGGAATTATCATGGTTTATTGTCCATAATTATGGAAGTTATCAATAAAAATTAAATAAAATGGAAAATCAGCACCTCTGCTTTAAGGCCTACTTTAAATATATATGGACTTCTGAGGTGTGGCAGTTACCTCCTTGTTGTTGGGGCAAAACACTTGACCAGAAGCAGTTTATGGGAGGAAAAGGTTTATTTCTATTTACAGTTTTAAGGGGAAAGTCCATCATGGCAGGAAGAGCGTGGCTGAGCAGGAGGCTGGCTCACATCATCACATTTCAGCGAGAAGGTTGTAGTTCAAGTGAGCTAGCTAGCACCCCGTAGGGTTGGACTGATGATCCTCAAGGTCTGTCTCTAGGGACATACTTATCCAGCAAGGAGGCACCTCCCAATTAAGTATGGGGATTAAGTATGAGGCCTAATCACAAACACATGAGGCTACAGGACGCGTTTTATTCAAACTATCAAAGTAGGGTTAGTTCTTACTCTAAGCCTCTCTATTTTTTTTTTTTTTTTTTTTTTGAAGTAGGGTCTTGCTCTAGCCCAGGCTGACCTGGAATTCACTATGTAGTTGCAGGCTGGTCTTGAACTCACAGTGATCCTCCTACCTTTGCTTCCCAGATGCTGGGATTAAAGGTGTGTGCCACCATGCCCAGCCTCTATCTTTTCTTAATCTCCTTGTTTCAATGGGCTTTGGGTCTTGAAATGCTGCCCATAAAGGGAACTTGGGCTTATTAAAATTGATTTGCCATATGATTTTAATTAAAATAATGACATAAATAGTGCCCCAGAAAATACTATAGCAAAAGACAGAAGTTATTAGCTCTTGTTCCTCATAGTAACACTTATATGGAAGGATTTAAAGGGAATCGTGATTATTTTGGATAAAATATGAAGCATAAAAAGCTATAAAATATAAATTCAAAGTTGACTTGATATATTTTATGCTTGGTGGGAAATAAAAAATGAAAAAGGAAGGAGGAGAAGAAGAAGAAATAGAGGAATTAAAAAATATTTCAAGACTAGAATTTCAAATGGATGGAGTACAATATTTTTGGGGGAAAAAATCTCTTAAAACAATTTTTTTGAGGTAGGGTCTCTCTCTCTAGTCCAGGCTGACCTGGAATTCACTCTACAGTCTCAGGTTGGCCTCAAATTAAGGAATATTTTAATTAATTTATTTATTTTCAAGAGAGAGAGAGAGACTGACCCACTGATTTAATTAGGGTTGTTTGCATGAACATGGGTGAACTTCGTTTGCTGGGGCAAGGGTACCTTTACCAGCACTTAAACCACTGAAGAAAATGTCTCTCTTTTGCCTAGCAACCATCAGCTGCCAGTAACTCCTCAGGGAGGGATGGAGGTCTCATGGGAGAGCTGAGTTTTCCTGTTGGAAAGCATTACCTGGAAGACTGTGTTGGCACTTACACACACAAGGTAGGTGTGCTCCCACTCTGAGCATGACTCAAAGAAGGAAACTCACTATAGTATGAGGAGGAACTCCTTTCCTCCTTCTGCCTCTCACGGTGGTGAGTGTGTGTGCACACACGCCACAGCAAATGTATTTCAGGTGTCTGTAAGGACATGAGCTTCGTATCAAAGGGGTGTCTGTTTCTGTGTGCTGAGCATTGTATAGTTTTGTGACCATGTTTTGCTTCTGCATATGTGAGCACATGAGTGACTTCGTGTGTCAGCGAGTGTACATGTGTGCTGCTGTGTAGAAATAGGTGGGCCTCTGAGTGTGGACTTAGCTATATCTCTGTTTGTATAGATGCGTTGTGTGTGTGTGTATGTGTGTGTGTGTGTGTGTGTGTGTGTGTGTGTGTGTGATGAATTGTATCAACAAGGAAGTGTGCGCACAGAAATCCCCACATCCTGCCAAGGTGTTTAACAGCTTTCAGAGGCTGTGTATTTAGCTCTCACTGGACCTGCTCTGCAGTTTCATTTCCCATTTGATCCAATGGGATCTGTTTAGCTTTCATAAATCTCATACTGGCCACTCAGCTCTGCCGGTTCCCACATCTCTCATTGTTCTCAACACCTGTGGCGTCTTTCATGAGGTCTAATAATCTGCCCCAGCCCCGTGGGATGCTCATTTCCCATTGGGCTGTGAGATCCTGTTTCGCTGGCCTGGACTTTGATGAGGCTGGCTTCAGTAGCAGGTGTCCTATGAGCTATCCTGAAATGCAGAGATGACCTTGGAAAGTGGTGAATTTGGCATCGTCTTTGGCAGCCTCTGGCATGTGAGGCACACACAGAGAGATGGGCTTTGGATTAAGTGGTGCTATTTTCAATTTGGGCTTTGGAATTCACCAGACAGGTGACCTTGGGCTAGTCTGCTGGGCTCTTTTCTGTCATTACAATTCTCAGTTATGAAAGTAAAAATAACACATCCCGGCTGGAGAGATGGTTTAGCAGTTAAACACTTGCCTGTGAAGCCTAAGGACCCCGGTTTGAGGCTCGATTCCTCAGGACCCGTGTAAGCCAGATGCACAAAGTGGTACATGCATCTGGAGTTAGTTTGCAGTGGCTGGATGCCCTGGTGCGCCCATTCTCTCTCTCTCTCTGTCTGTCGCTCTCAAATGAATAAATAAAAATAAACAAAAAATTTGAAAAATAACAGATTCAAAGTATTAGCTGGGTGTGGTGGTGCACACCTGTAATCCCAATACTTGGTAGGAGGAGGCAGAAGGATCAGGAATACAAGGTCATCCTCAGCTACATAATGAATTTGATGACATGTTGGGCTACATGAATCTCTGTCTTAAACAAACAAACAAACAAACAAACAAACCCAAAGTGTTTTTTGCTTAGCATATGAAGTGCTTATTTCTGCATCATAAGACCATCTCAAAATATAGTGATCTAAGAACTAGACACACAGCTCCACTATTGAACTCACAGTGGCTGTGTTTACCCACAAAAGATCTGTACAAGACTGGGCCTGGGGATATCAACATCCCACTATGGGTGGGGGTGGGGCTCATGCGACCCTACTTCTCCCTGAGGAGCTACTGACAGTAAGTCACCCTTAGTCCAGTAAATTCCTTCAACCCATGTTCATGCAAGCAACCTGAATTAAGCTCAGTGGGTGAAAAAAAAAAAAAACGTCATGAAAATAAGAGGCAGATTGTATTACTTGGGAATGAAAGGAAGGGGGATAAGAGAGAGTACTGGGAGGTGAGACAAAAAAAAAAAAAAAAAAAAAAAAAAAAAGTCCAGGCGAGGAGAATATGGAATTCTGTGGAGCAGGTGAAGGTTCAGCTCAGAACTGGTGTTCTTAGTCCCACTGAGTGTTAGCTAATGAATCAGGCCACTAAGCTACAGCAGATGGAGCGCTAGGGGAAACAGACTCTAACTTCTTGATCGAGGAAATGAATATTTACAACAGAAAGGGTTGTGGATGTGGGGAGTGTTATTATCTGGGGCCGATCAGTGCAACCAGCCTGCAGCAGCAGGCGCTTCGTGTACGGACTTGCCTGGAACCCAGAAGGCATCTACTGAGCAGCCATCAACAGCCTTAGTGTACACCAGGAGCTCTAGGTGGTCCGGTGGTGGCGCAGTTTCATCAAGAGAAGGCTCCAGGGGCTGGAGAGATGGCTTAGTGGTTAAGCGCTTGCCTGTGTGTGAAGCCTAAGGACCCCGGTTCGAGGCTCGACTCCCCAGGACCCACGTTAGCCAGATGCACAAGAGGGCGCACGCGTCTGGAGTTCGTTTACAGTGGCTGGAGGCCCTGGCGCGCCCATTCTCTCTCCCTCTCTCTATCTGCCTCTTTCTCTCTCTGTCTGTCGCTCTCAAATAAATAAATAAAAATAACAAAAAAAAATTAAAAAAAAAAAGAGAGAAGGCTCCAGCTGAGAAAAGTTACTGGGAAGAAATGAACACCTTGAACCCTGCCTCTCCACCTCCTTGAAAAATTTCCTTTGCTACTCTCCATTCTACCCCAAACTCCTCTTTCCCAAACACCAACACTTAGTCTCAACAAATATTTCTGATGGGCTGAGGAGATAGCAAACTGGATGCCGGAGTTAGATCCCCAGACTGTTTAAAAAGCCAGACCCGTGGCAGGCTTCAGTAATCCCAGCACTCTGACAGCGAGATGGGAGGTGGGGACAGGAGAATTTCGCAGAAGCTCAGCGATTGCAGCAAAGGAACAGCTGAGTGCCACTGGGAGACACCCGGCCTCCAGCGAGGCGGAACGTGGGGGGTGGACCTGAGAGTTGCCCTCTGACTGCCACGTGCACACATGTGGATCAGTTCAACTTTTCTGGTTTCTTTAGATCTCTTCCCATTTTCTCCTTTTAGCACAAGGCGATGATGAATCCAAGAACTGAGGCCGGTAGAAAGAATTCTTCTTTTTAAAAATATTTTTATTTTATTTATTTGTTTATTTGACAGAGAAAGAGGGAGAAAGGGAGAGAGAGAGAGAGAGAGAATGAATCGGCACACCAGGGCATCCAGCCACTGCAAACGCGTGCGCCCCTTTGTGCATCTGGCTAATGTGGGTCGTGGGGAATTGAACCTGAGCCCTTTGGCTTTGCAGGCAAACACCTTAACCGCTAAGCAATCCCTCCAGTCCCATTCCTTCTTTTTAAGAGGTCAAAAGGGAGTCAGAAGGGAAGACGAAATAGGTTTACATGCTTATGACAATATTGTTTCATTCATTTCTGTCACACTGGAGTATGTGTTAGGTTTCAAAGATTCCTTCTGTCCCAAGTTCCAAGTTCTTTTTCCAGCTTGTTTTTTTCTGGTCTGAAAGCTCTGCTAGAATGTTGACCCATTGTGGGGGTGGCATCTAGTTCCCCCAGAATGATCAGAGGATGCAGTGGGAAAGACTGGGGGTCCTGGCCCATACCACTGAGGATGCATGTACCTCAAGGGGGTCCATTTCTTTCTGCTAGGCCCCTAGCCTTCCTTTGTTGCACTGTGATGAAATACTTGAAGGAACATCGCACAAAGCCCCACCCTGGCCCCTTTCCAGCTCCTAGCCCAGCCTGGGTTGTTCTCTGGCTTTCCCCACTGGCCCTAGGCATGCATTCCTGGTCTTTGGTTTCACTTTTGCAATACTCTGCCCCCAACTGGGGCTTACCCTTCCTTCCCAGCTCGGTCACTCTTCAGAATGGATCTGCTCATTCATTTCTTCAGTGTCAAGAATAAAACCGCACGGTGTGCAGTTATACCAGTCGCATACTTTCTTGCACACCCAGGTGTCTGTGACTGAGGCATCATGTCACAGGCATGGGGAGGTGACACAGCCTATGTTGTGAGAAACATTTTCCTTGGGAGACACAAACACATGACTTTACCTTCGATAAGGCTCGGATGACAGACCAAAGTATGATTATACCAAAACCAGTTTTGGTGAATCAGCAAGTTTTGTAGAATCTCAAGCGTGTTATATGACTTATAGGCAGCTCAGTTGGAGAGCATCTCCCCAAGCAATTGTTTTCTCTTTATATAGCCTTGGGAGGGGGCGGATCTTACAACCTTTCCCCCAGACTTCCTGAGTCTCCTCAGCTTCCTTCCTCCCCTCAGGAAGGAATACTTCAATTGCTGATGAGCATCGGTCAAAGTCCGTCCTTCATCATTTGTTTATTGCTCCTATAGTCTTGGAAAGGATGTGTGTGACCTTTTATGTTTCAGGTCTTCCAGACTTGGTTTCCTGCATCTCCAGAGCCTCCTTCCTCTCTTCAGGAGGGAATATTTCAATTCAGAGGGATTTGCTATACAACACCCTGCCAAGGTCATTTAGTTAGCACTGATGGGATTCAAACCCAGGCCTGTCTGACTTTGAAGTCCATGCTACAGAAGCTATGTTAACCTATCACCTTAACCTAGGGTGAGTAATTCATCCTAATTTTCTGGTGTCTGAAAACTGAGGTGGTTAGTCACTCTAGACCTACCAGTGCCATTTCCTTATTAGGCAGGCCCTGCTCAGCGTCTGAGACCTTTCTTCCCATTCCTAATCATGTGAGCACCGCCACCAGGTGCTCTGCAGGCGCTGCCTCCTCTTCAGTTCCCAAAGCCTGTCTTGTTGCTTCCTTCTTGCCAGCGCAGTCTTGTGTGCCCACAGTGTCTGCTCTGCTCCGTTCTAAGCATGACCTGCTCACTGCTGGCTGCTATCACCGCTCAGAGCCCCTCCCTCATCTCAGCAGTGGAGGCCTTCTTTAAGTAGTGGGTCCCTGGGGTGATATAACTGAGTAGGAACCCACTCGTTTGCAGAATCTTAGGGTGCTTACTTACCTCTTAATGCCTCCCTGTCACATCAGTGTGATAAGAAAATGCCTTCTAGTTTTTGAGGCATTCCGTAAGTCCCTTCCAGCACCCTAATGACCCAAACATCATAATAAATAATGGGATATTAATGGGAAAGAGGGGGAGAAGAAAATAATCAAATGATTTCCACCCTCCAAGCAAACATGTTTACCCTTAAGAATCATTTTCTTTTATGTATTAACTACTCCCTTTCAGAGGGCCGGGGATATGGCTCAGTTGGTAAAGTGCTTGCCTTATAAGCATGAGGACCTGAGTTTGATGCCCACAACCCACATTTAAAAAAAGCTGGGGGTAGGTTGGAGAGATTGGTTAAGGTTGCTTGCCTATGAAGCTTAAGGACCCAGGTTTGATTCCCCAGAACATGCATAAAGACAGATGAACGAGGTGGCGCATGGGTCTGGTTTGCAGCGGCTAGAGGCCCTGGTATAACCCAGCACTGTGGATATGGAGACAGATGGTACCCGAGGCTTACTGGCCAGCCAGTCTAACCTACCTGGGAGTCCCAGTCTCAAAAAAAGTGAGCAGTGAGCTGGGCGTGGTGGATTGCTGTGAGTTCAAGACCACCCTGAGACTACATAATGTATTCCAGGTCAGCCTGGGCTAGAGTGAGACCCTACTTCAAAAAAAAAAAAATTAAATTAAAAATTAAAAAAAAAGGTGAGAAGTGACTGAGGAAGAAGACCCAAGGTTGTTTTCTGGCCTGCATATGCACATGCACCTTCATGTGTATCCTCATGAACACACACACTTCCTTTCTTATCAAGGGCCTTCAACTATCTGGAAGTACTGCTTGGAACCATGTATGTCCTCTGCAAAATGTGGCTAGATGCCTATCTAGTCAATACAGGGACCTCTGGCCAGGAGGGAAGAGGGAATGCCACGTGTTCCTCGGTCAGCGTGAAAGAACAAAGCCGTCGAAACACTGCTCTGCTCAGGACTGCCACATATCTAGCGGTGACTAAATTTGCCCAATTCCAAGTAAGCAACTTCCTTCTAAGCCTCCCTAAGCTTGGCCTCTGCGGGGCTTTGAAAACACCCCTCAGAACATGGGAGGGGCCTGCGTTGTTCAGCAGCCGCAGACATGACTTTCAGGCCTACAAATTCTGAGCTCAGACATCTGGGAGAACAACAGGTAGAGAAAGAAAACACCTTGAATGCTCCAGTCTCTCAAAGCTGAGTGTTAAACAAAATCCTCAGTGCATATGCAACAGAAATCAAATCAATATTCAACCAGAGAAACAAATTAGGAATGAGCAGTTCCACACTTAGCCAAGCATGCCAAGCTCTCCAAGGATGTAGGAATGAAAGGTTTCCTCAGCCCTCTCTGTGCATGCCCCAAAGAACATCTAAAAGCTCCCCAAGGTTAATTCAAGAATAAAAAAGACCATTGGCAATTGTGATATTGTGAGAATTTCCATTAGATAAAGTTAATGGGATTTTTTAAAAAAAGTACTTCTTGGTTGCTATTAGGTCCATGCTGGGAAAATAATGGAAAAAGTCCAGCAAAAATGTTTTTTTTTTTTTTTAAATTAGTGGGAAATAATATAGGAGAGAGAGAGAGAGAGAGAGAAAGAAAAAAAAAACATGGGTGAGGAGTAATCTACTTTCTGGAAATGACCATTGAGTTGGATAGGTTTTCTAGAATTCCAGTTATTATTATAGTTAATATGGCTAGTGGCTGGGATGGGCAGCAGACATTTAGAGAGTAGTCTGGCCACAAGGTCAACCAGGCAGTGGGGGATGAATGATAAAGTGCTTTGTTCTTTTGCAGCATCATAGCTTGTCTCCTGTGGTGGTTTAAATGTGAAATGTCCCTCACAGCCTCCTGTGTTTGTAATAAAGCCTTATATTCAATCCCCAGTTGGTGGCAACTTGGGAGGTGGAGCCTGGGCTTGAGGAGGTGTGTTGCTCGCTTGGGGTGGCCTTTGTGGTGGTATAGCCCAAGTTGCCCTTGCCAGGGCTCAGGTCACTCTTGCTGCTACCTCCCAGCTGATGTGATGAGATGCCATGACCGGACTCTGTTCTGCCCGACTTTCACCATTGTGTTGAAACTTCGCTTCCAAACTGTGAAGACTGAATAAACCCTTTTACTCCTACCAGTTGCTTCTGATTGGGTGTTTTGTCCCAGCAACATGAAGGTAAGTGCAAGTTTCCTTATCTCACTCAACTTTTCTGATTTTGAAAGACGGGAAAAATATGTGTTTCTTATTCCGGGACACAGTCCGGGTATCTGAGTGGTCATTCTGCGTTTGAGTGGCTCCAGTACAGGAATGTTTTGTGGGGGTTCTGGCTGGAGTTTGATGTCAGTAAAACTTGAAGAACAACTGTGGTGCTGGCCCAGGGTGGGCCACTGTCAGATGGACAGTTTGGAAGATGGGCGTAGGTGCTGAGATGCTGTGTCCACGGAAGCTGGGATAGTGCATCGTGTGCTCCAGCAAAAAAAATGTTTTTCAAAATTAGTTTTGGGCTGAAAAGTGAGAAACCTCATCCAGTCCCCCCAAAACTACAGATCTGTAGGAAAGCTGCACAGTGGAGGATTTACAATTACCTTGGAGTACAACTGCAGTTACTCCTCCAAGCCAACAGATGTCGCTGGTGTACCAAGGTAGTAAAGAGAGTCAAGTTTCAATTATTTGGGCACACTGGAAACCTGCATTCTTTGTGTATCCCAGTGTGGTAGTGCCGTCAGAAATCAATGGGAATTATTTTTAAGTATATGGTCAGAAACCTTTCAGGCTCGCTGAACCAATATCTTTAGAGTTGAGGCCCAGAAATTTGTATATTAAGAAAAAAAAAAACTCTGTAAAAATGGTTGTTACCTGGGGAAGTTGGGTGTGTGAGATTGATATTGCATATTATATTTTGATTTTAATAAATGCCATGGGCGATTCTCTAACTGCAGCCATAGAGATTGCAAATCAGGACTAGTGTTGTTCACAAATAAACTCGAGTCCCAAAGAGGCAAAAACTTCATGTCAGCTAACATACAGCCAAGGCTAAGGGTTGAGTATCTCCAAACACAGTATAGGGCTTTTTCCCTGTAAGCTAGATTGAAGCTCATGAAGTAATTCTGGAAGCCTCCAGGAAGGTTTGGTGTCTCTCCCTCCAAAGCCTGAACGACATATCCACCAAATCATGAGTTTAGCTGGCAGGTCATGATTTAGTTTGCAACTCTGACGGCCCTCTTATCTGCTCACTCCATGCATCCACCAAGAACAGAAGTATGACTCCCTTCTCCATCTGAGTGGTCTCGTGAGCAGGGGGGTGGTAGCAAGCTTCTGTCACAGTTAGTGGTTAACCTGAAACACTCACTGACCACCAGGTACTTTCCTGTCCAGTCCACACTATTGTCCTGAGGACGAGATTATTTCCACCTTAAAAATGAAGCAACTGAGGCTGGGGCAGGGTATATAAACTCAAGGCCATAGAACTCAACAACAAGATCAAGTTAAGATCCTTCTGTTTTCAAGTTTCATATTCTTTCTGTTTAGATAAGACACTTCATAATTCTTTAATTATATGCAACAGATTTCAGAGTCTCCTTTACACATTTTCTGGGCTGAAACAATTCTGCAACTTTCTTGAATTCAAGCAAGCTCCCAAGATACTAATACTTTATGAAACATTCCCAAATATTGGGATTTGAAGGGAATAAAACTGACAATAAAGTTAATACATGAGGCTGGGCATGGTGGTGCGTGCCTTTAATCCCAGCACTTGGGAGGCAGAGGTAGGAGGATCACCATGAGTTCAAGGCCACCCTGAGACTACATAGTGAATTCCAGGTCAGCCTGAGCTTGAGTGAGACCCTACCTCAAAAAAAAAAAAAAAAAAAAATCAAAACAAGTTAATACATGAAGCATTGCCCTTTCTGGTAGATCTCAAAGAATCTTTGAACCAGAGAATTCTGTCCACATGTAGGCTTTGGCACGGACAGCATTAGCACTGATGAAGACTTTCATGTTTTTGATGTTGGAAACATTTTTTCCTAATATGGGGGTCAAGTTTGGTCATTTGTAATCGGTTAATAAAGGCCACAACCACGTGGGAAATCTATGAATATTATCAAGTAATGATGTGGAGTATAATTAGGTTGAGCTATTAAGTGCTAATTAATTAAGCTGTCAGATTTTAATCAAGGAATTGATTGTTTCTGTGTAGAGCTCTGATGGTTCTATGTCTTTGTGACGCTCTGGAACTCTGAATTCAAAGGTTAACAAATTAAAAGGCCACGCTCCAGCTACGACAGCCCTGGCAAAGAGGCAGTGTTCTTTTCTGCTTCCTAAAGAGTGTGGATCCAACAAGTCTCTGCTTCTTTGATTAAGTCAAAAAGCAGGGCTGAGGAGATGACTCAGTGGGAAAAGCGCTTTCCGTGCAAGCATGAGGACCGGAGCGCATGTTCCCAGAACCCACGTCATGCTAGCAGTGCTGGGGATCCCAGCTCTGGGGAAGCAGAGACAGGGAGTCACTGGGACTCGCTGCTAGCTTATCTTGCCGAACGGGTGAGCTCTAGGTTCCAGGACCCTCAAAGAACAAGGTGCAAAGCAATTGAGCAAGACACCAGAGGTTGACCTCTGGCCTCTACATGCACACGCACGCACACACATGTGCTGGCATCTGCATGCACAAATGCACCCATGTGCATACGGACATGCATACACACACGTATTCATACAATAACACACAACAAAGCCATACAAAATGGAAACAAAACAAAGGACAAAATATAGAAGGAAATAAAAAGGAAAGAGGGCTGTTGCCTTGGGTAGGGCCATGCCAAAAATTGATATGGTAGTCAGTATTGAGGTTGAAAAAAAAAATTCCCAGGTACCTACTTAGTGCTTAAAACATGTTCCTTCACTCCATCCTTCAAACGGCACACTTCACCTAAGTATGCTGTTTAATTTCTTTTTCTCATCACTATGACAAAAGTACCTGACAGAGGGATTGGGGAGATGGCTCGGTGGTTAAAGGTGCTTGCACGCAAACCTGCCAGCCAGAAGTCAAGTCCCCAGTGCTCACATAAAGCTGCACACAAAGTGACACATGCATCTGTGATACCAATTACCTACAGCAAGGAGCGGGGGAGCCAGGAAAAGCCAGAAACTTACGAACAGCAGCAGCGGAAGTGACCCTGTCTCAAGGGAGTGGAAGGGGACAGGAAACCCCTGAGGTTGTCTTCTGATACCCACACAGGTGCCATGGCAAACACGCAGCGATACACGTACACTTCATACACACATCGTATAAATAGAAAAAAAAAGCTAATTAAAAGGAAGGTTTACTTATCTGGCTCACGGTTTCAGAGGGTTTAGTCCATTATGGGGTGTGATGGTCCATTATGTTTAGTCCACTATGGGGGGAGGGTGTGATGGTTCCCGTAGGTAGCAGCAGGAATGTGTGGTGACCACATCTCACATGGAACTCGGATCAGGAAGTAGAATGTATGATAGGAAGGAGCCAAGGTTCCCGTACCCACAAAGATTCTACTACCTCTAGTGATCTACTCCCTCCAGTGACCTATTTTAGCTTCTAAAGGCTTCACGGTCTCTCCAAACAGTGCCACCAGCTGGGGAGCAGGTGTGCCAAAGCATGGGAAATACTTCAGACTCAAACCACAACATGCGTCTTCAGGAAGGAGAGATGGTTGTGTACTTCTACTCACTGAGTCTGTGTGGGTCTCTCTCTATCTCTCTCTCCCTCTCCTCCCTGTCTTTCTCTCTCTCTCCAGGGGCTGTGCCCCAGGGCCTCATGTACTCTAGGCCAGCTCTCTGCCACCGAGCTTCATCCCAGCCCTTCCATCTTCATTGACCTCAATGACACAGTTGTACCTTTTGTTGTATTTTGTACCACTACCTCTCCTACCACCCATTTCTCTTAATGCACGAGGATCACTTCCCCTGGAAAATATACACACTTGGAGTCATACAGATCAGGGGCCTAATCCACACTCAGCTTGTGTTGCAGTTACCTTGTTGTTGCTAGAAGAAAAGAAATTACCCAACCAGAAACAGCTGGTGGTGGGAGGAAAAGGTTTAGTTCATCTATGGTCGCAAGGAAGGAGTTTCATAATGGCAGAGAAAGCATGACAGAGCAGAGGCAGTCACAGCTTGTCACATCAGCTGGGAGGTAGCAGCAAGCGTGAGCTGGTTAGTGAACACCCAGTGGGCTGTACTACTAAGCTTCCCCAGTAACACACCTCCTCCAGCAAGGCTCCACCTCCTAAGGCTCCACCCCCCCGGGGGTTGAGTTTGAGGTTTAATCGCAAACACAGGAGCTTATGGAGGACATTTACATCACATCACCACAGCTCGTTTGCTGGCTGTGAAAGTTTGGAAAAGTTCCCATCCTTCTGAGTGTCTACATGAGAACAATGCCACTGCCTTGGCCATAGTTACACTACAATGAGGACTTCCTGTCCTCAGGTGTGGTGCTACACACTCCGTGTTCATCCATTCATTTGGTCCTCAGCATGGCCTTCCTCAGCGCCATTGTCCAAAAGAAATTTCTGGAGACTTGCCTTGTAAAATATGGTGGCCACTAGTCACAGGTAGCTTTGGGTCCCATACGGCTCATGTATTGAAGATTTAGCCCTCCGCTG
Source organism: Dipus sagitta (assembly GCA_036346955.1). Classification (NCBI taxonomy): domain Eukaryota; kingdom Metazoa; phylum Chordata; class Mammalia; order Rodentia; family Dipodidae; genus Dipus; species Dipus sagitta. Next base: position 104,319,181 of record CM070781.1, on the reverse strand, counting down.
GTGATGCTATTTGGAAGTGATGGGAACTTTAGGAGGTGGGGCCTGGTGGAGGAAGTAGGTCACTGAGGGGTTTGCTCTTAAAGTGTATGTTGGTACCCTGGCCTTTCCCTCTCATTCTCTCTGCTTTGTGGCTGTTTTATTCAATGTGCTCCTGCCTTGCCGTAGGTCTAAAGCAATGAGGCCAACCCTCTGAAACAGTGAGCCCAAATAAATCCGCTTCTACACTGTACCTTGAGGCAGGATCTCATGTAGTCCAGGCTAGCCTTGAATTCTCTAAGTAGGCAGAAACTGGCCTTGAATTCCTGATCCTCCTTCTATCACCCAAGTGTTGAGATTATAGGCATATGCCACCATCCCTGGTCATCTTTCCTCCTTTGATTCCTAGGGTATTTTGTCACAGTAAAAGGAAGCTGGCTGTGTGTGGTGGCACACACCTTTAATCCCACCACTTGAGAGTCAGAGATAGGAGGATCACCATGAGTTCGAGGCCCCCCTGAGACTACACAGTGAATTCCAGGTCAGCCTGGAGTAGAGTGAGACCCTACCTCAAAAATAAAAAAAAAAAGAAAGAAAAAAAAAAGCTGAAGAACACAGAACCCTTAAAATATGGCTTGTGACTTACAGACAGAAATTTTAGATTTTCTTCCATTAAAGTGAATTAAAATTTATTGGACACATTTGGGTACTGAATTAGACAGCACAGTCTAAGCATGCACTATGCTTCACCTCATTTTATAGATGGAGGGGAAGGGTGCGAGGAAGCCATGAGACTGACTACATAGACCTTCAGACTGTAAGTGGCAGTGTTGGTGCGTGAACACAGGCGAGGCAGTGCTTTGCTCTACAGGACAAATGAGTGGTATTAAAGACACTAGGGCTGGGGAGCTGGCTCAGCGAGTAAGTGTGCTTGCTGTGCAAACATGAGAGCCTGAAAGGGCGTGAAACCTCTTGAGTCCACTCCTCAGCACCCATGTAGAAAGTGAGGGTGAACACGCCCATCTGTAACCCAAGTCCTGTGGGCAGGGCATGGAGAAGCAAGTAGCTCTGGGAATCACTCGCCAGCAGGTCTGACTGAAATACAAAGCAACAACACAAAACAAAGTAGCCAGGTTCGGTGAGAGACTCTGTATCAAGGAAGCAATGCAGAAGAGTGACAGAGGAGCAAACCTGACGTTCTCTGCTGACCTCTGCATGTGTGTGTGTATGGGGGGTGCATGCATCTGCACACACATGCACACGCACACATATCACACTTGTGGCACACATACATATGACAAAAAGACACAGAGCTTATCAAAGGGGGGGGGGGCTCACAACACAAGCTTATGAGCTGGCACGGATGTGGTGGGCTTCGTGACCTGTTGTTCAAGAAGGGCTTAACAGGGCCAGGCCCTCTATGAATCCTGGTGTTCTTCTTGCCAAACAGCGTGAGAGGACTGTGCTGGCATCCTCTGCCAGGATGAGTCATCTGTCACAGGCAGGAGGTGACATGAACTTGGAGAGTGGGCTGACCGAGATGCACTCCAGGGGGGAGAGCTTAGCCAGTGTGATCACAGGCTTTGGCTTTGGGTCAACTGACAAAGGTTTCTGTTGAAGGGTGGTCGGGTGTCAGGAGTCATGTGAAGTCCTTTACACCAATGATCTCATCCAGCACCATAAGCAGGGGCTGTCACTGTCCTGCCCAAAGATGGGTCAACCAAGGCTCCCACGGGCTAGATGGTTTGCCCAAGGTCATACACGTTTTCCCCATGGCTCTGCACCGGACAGGCCTTTGACTATGCTGTCCATGGGCCGGAAAGCAACAAGAAGGCAGCGGGGTTTTACATGGTTTGTGTGCAACAGCTGTGAATGGGGTGGGAGAAGGGAGGCGGGGAGCTGAGCCAGGAAGATGGACCATGGCGAGTGATGCAAAGAGAGTCCTTATTATCATAATGATAATCATTATGCCTGTTCCCCCACGCCCTCCCTGTAGAAGCTCTGTGGTTCCTGACACCTAGCATGATGGCTTCTTCTGGAGCCCTCTGGGATGGCTGTGTCTGACCACTCTCAGGGTGAGGGTTAGAGAACAGCTGTCATATCTGGAACCAGCAGAAATCAAACCACCAACACTTGACAAAATGCTTCTGCATTTGGAATTCTTTGTTTCTTTTATGAAGTAATAAGAAGCCAAGGTTTGAAAGTTTCGGGATTCCTAGTTGGATCATGTAAGTATGGAGAATGCTTTCTTCGGGAATCTTCAGTGAGACGGGCAGGTGGTTCGTCAATGTTAAGTTGCCAGGCTGACAGGTGTGCTGCTCTGGGGCTTGGCTTGTTGACTCATTGCCTTTGGGGCGGCGGGGGTCACAGGACTATTCTCCATAGGGAAAGTCCTGATCAAAGGAAGCAAACCAAACCAAACCTCGGGCTACTGGAAGGTGGTGCCTTTGAGCCTTCTAAACCAGTGGACTGCTGGGAATGGGATTTTCAGAGATTTCTCAGTAGAGGGTGAGGATTCAAGGTCTTGAGGCTTCAACCTTAGCTCTGCTATGTACTAGTTGTGTGATGTTACATGAGTTAGAAACCTTCCTGAGACTCACAGCCTGATTTTGTTCAAATGGAGAAGGTTATCTAAGGATGGCTAGAGGTGGAACTGTATCCCTCCCCAAAGATAAATTAATAGGGCTGGGGAGTGTCCATTGTGAAAACGTGAGGACCCGGAGTCCTATCCCCAGCACCCACATAAGAGCCTGAGGTACAGTGGTGTGTACCGTGTGTGCCTGGAATCTCAGTGCTGGGAGACAGAGACAGGAGGATCCGCGGGGCTATCAAGTTACTCATCTAGTCCACTTGGTGAGCTCCAGGTTCAAGGAGAGATCCTGTCTCGAAAAACTAAGGTGGAGACTGAGTGAGGACAAAACATCTGCCATTGGACCTTTGTCCTCCACATATATGTGCACAACACGTACATGTGCACCACGTATACACAGGCACCCATAATACATGTAACCCACACACATATAAATAGCAACACACATGCCCACCACACAGACAGACAGACAGACACACACAAGATGAAGTCTTAACCTCGGGCATGTGTGACTGTAACTATTTGGAAACAGGGTCATTGTAGATGCAATTAAGATGAGGTCAGAACAGGTTTGGGGATGTAGCTCCATTGTTAAGGTGCTTGCTTAGCATACACAAAGCCCTGGGTTCAACTCCTAGCACTGTATAAACTGGAAGCGATGGCATAGTCCTGTAATTCCAACACTTGGGGGTGGGGGCAGAGGCAAGAAGAACAGGAGTTCAAGCCTCCTCAGCTAAACAGTCAGTTTGAGGTCATTCCTGGGCTACATGGAACTCTGGCACACAAGGAGGGATGAGGTGAGAGTGGAGGAGAATGGGCCTTCATCCAGTGAGATTGGTGCCCTGGGTTCAGTTCTCAAGACACATCGGGGGAGATGAAGGTGCAGAGTGGAGTGCTGCTTCCATGAGCCAAGCGATGCTGGGGCTGCCAGAGCCGCAGAGGTGAGGCAGGGACCCCATCTGGATCTGACACCTGATTGACAGCTTCAGAACTGCAGACCTAAGTTTCTGCAATTTTAAGACATCCTTGTTGGAGACGTTGTGACGGCAATCCTGGGAAACTATGGAAGGGTGGGTGATTTTAAAGAATCGAAGGGCTTATAGCAGTTACCTTTTGGTGGTTGGGACAAAACACCTAACCAGAAGCAGCTTACGGAAGAAAGGGCTTATTTCAGGTGACAGTTTCAAGGTGATGCTTCACCGCAAAGAGCCAAGGGTCACATCTTGTCATATTAGCTGGGAAGAAGCAGCAAGAGGGAGCCGCTAACTGCCAAGGGGGCTGCATTATAAAATCCCAAGGCCCGCCTCCAGTGACACACCTCCTCCAGCAAGGCTCCACATCCCAAAGGCTCCACCAGCGCAGGATCAAGTACAAGGCTTCATCACAAACACATGAGGCTTTGGGGGACTTTGGTTTTCATTCAAACCACTATAGAACCCTTTCCTTTGCCTGGCAAGAGTGTTAGGAAATATACCTTTACTCCCTCCTGATTGTCTTGGGGTCCTGCAATATCAAGGAAGAGAGATGTGGTGGTTTGATTCAGGTGTTCCCCATAAACTTAGGTGTTCTGAATGTTAGGTCCCTAGCTGATGGCAATTTGGGAATAAAGCCTCCTGGAGACAGTGTATTGTTGGGGATGGCTTATGGGTATTATAGCCAGTGTACCCTTACCAGTGTTTGGCACACTTTCCTGTTGCTTTTGTCCCTCCTGATGTTGGCCAGGAGGTGATGTCCACCCTCTGCTCATGTCATCATTTTCCCCTGCCACCATGGAGCTTCCCCTCAAGACTGTAAGCCAAAATAAGCCTTTTTTTTTTTTTTTTTCCCACAAGCTGCTCTTGGTCGGGTGTTTTCTGCCAGCAATATGAACCTGACTGCAACAAAAGACAAGGTGTTCGGGTGGGTGAAATGACATAGTACAGATTGGATGGCCCAGGGGTACATTCTGGCTCTAACGCTGAGCTCACTTTGTTGGGACTTTTGTTAAGTTGATTGCTGCTCCTGATCTTCCTCCAGGAAAGAGAAAAACATGCCCGAGAAGCAGGATCTGACCCTGAACCCTCAGACTGGGTGGTGGTAATGCTGGGAGCTAGCTCGCCATACATAGCCGGATCACAGTGCCGTGCTGAGCACCAGTGAGTTTACAGAACATCAGCACCAGAAAAGATCATTTTGTAAGTAGGCATCAAGATGAAAATGAGGCTGATAGGGGTACTACTATGGGAGGGACACTTTATATTCTATGTTATAAGAGCACAGTTGAGTAACCTGGGAGCAGGTCATCATGTTCACACTGCTAATGGCTTGTTTGTTCAGAGGGTGGAGTTAGGTTGTGGCATCCAAGAGACCTGGGTGACCAACCCTCACTGGATGTGCAACTTGAGGAAGACTTGCTGGCTTCTTCAAGCTTTGTTCACTCAGAAAGACAATATTCACGACATCAGTATTGAAGTGTGGTCACCAGAAGAGACTTCTCAGTGTGTGTGTGTGTAGGCCAGAGGCGCTGATATCAAGTATCTCCTTCAGTCACTTTCCATCTTAGGGTTTTTTTTTCTAGATGTTTTAATTTATTTATGTATTTGCAAGTGGAGGGAGATAGAGAGAATGGGCATGCCAGGGTTTCTAACTGCCTTAAACAAACTGCAGATGCATGTGCCACTTTGTGCATCTGGCTTTATGTGGGTACCCGGGGGCTTGAATCTGGGTTGTTAGGCTTTTCAAGTGAGCACCTTAACGGCTGAACCACCTTCCCAGCCCCTCCACCTTAGTTTTTGAGACAGGGTCCCTTGTTGAACCTGGTGCTCGCCAAGTAGGCTAGACTAGCTAGCGAGTGAGCCCAGATCCTCCTGTCTCTGCCTCCCCACCATTGGGTTTCTAGGTCTGTACCACCATGCCCGGCATTTTATGTGGGTGCTGGGGATTTGAACCTGGGTGCCCATACTTGATAGCAAGCTCTTTACCCACTTGGTTTTTTACCTGCAACACTCCCTATATTAAAATCCTTCAACAGGTCACAGTGGGCTTCTCAAGTTAGAGTCCACATGGCAAGACACTGGTTCTGAGGCCAGGTAGGAGGTTTGCAAACCAGGGTGATGATTCCCAGAGGGACGTCTGACAATGTTTGGAGACAGTTTTGTTGTTTCTGGAGACAGTTTTGTTTCTGGCCACTGGGGTGCAGAAGGATTTGTGACTAGCCTGAGATGCTGCTAAGCATCCTATGACGCACAGGACAGGCCACGGCAGAGGACAGTCTGGTACCAGATGTCAGCCATGCTGAGGCTGAGAGTGGCAAAGACTCGTGTCATCACTTTTCTTGAAGTTTTAAAACCGAAAACGCCCTATTTATATCACAACAACAAATGCCAGTGAATTATGGAGGAAGAAGCAACATTCGCATGCTTTTTAAGCAAAAACTTGACATTTTCACAAAAGTTACCCTGAAGGGTGAGCAGCTTGGGGCTCTGCTCTCTTGTGCCTGCTTCCTACGATTCAGGGTGCCGTGGAAGCTGCTGGCACCTTCTGGATTCCAGCTCCTGAATGAGGCATCAGTGTCCTGCACACGGCATTTCTTCCTCCATACTTCCAGCCTGGTCACGGGGTACTTGCGGATCCAGTGACATCGCAAGCAGTCTTTCCCAATGGACTAGGCGCCAGCTAGTCACTTGACACACATTCCCTCCTTAGCTCAACCACGGGGAAGTACCGCAGCAGTCATGTGCAGAACTGCCTCTGACTTAGAAGTTCTCATGCTTTCCCAGTCACACAAACGCCATCCAACCCTTAAAACTCAGTTCAGGTAGACATTCCTCAGGCAAGCGGTTGACGTGGTGGACTTCAAATGCAGCCACCTGAGGTGGTCCTCCTCTGCCTGTCGGCTTGCTGCGTGTTCTCGCTCTGGCCACTGTCCTTAACGCATCCACTTCTCTTCTGATAAATGGGATGTAGCGGTTTTCCCCCGCGTGTTCTTGTGAGGATTCAATGAGGTAATAAGGGGCTGGGGAGATAGCTCAGTCAGTAAAATGCCTGCATTGCATGCATGGGGATCTTTGGTCACCCCACCTAGAACCCACATTTAAGAAAGCCAGACATGGTGGTGCATACCTGTAATCACAGTATTTGGGAGGCAGAGACAGAAGGATCACTGGGCAGCCAGGCTGGCCCGGTGGGGGAACTTCAGGCCAATGAGAGACCTTGTCTCAAAAGGTGGACTGCATACCTGAGGATGATACCTGAGGTTGTCCTCTGACCTTCTCTCTCTCTCTCTGTTAGTTTGATTCAGGTGTCCCCCGTAAACTCAGGTGTTCTGAATGCTAGGTTCCCAGCTGATGGAGATTTGGGAATTAACGCCACCTGGAGGCAGTGTGTTGTTGGGGGCGGGCTTATGGGTGTTACAGCCAGTGTCCCCTTGCCAGTGTTTGGCACACTCTCCTGACCCTGTTGTCCACCTGATGTTGGCCAGGGAGTGATGTCCACCCTGTGCTCATGTCAGTGTTTTCCCTGCCATCATGGAGCTTCCTCTCAAGTCTGTAAGCCCAAATAAACCTCTTTTTTCCCCGCACACTGCTCTTGGTTGGGCAATTTCTACCAGCAATGCGAACCTGACCACAACACACACGTACATGTGCCCGTGCATGTATAAACATGCATATACACGTGAATGAGGTAATAAGGAGGGTGCCTTCACCACAGTAGGTGCCTAACGGTGGCTAGCTGCTGTTGTGACTTTTAGCTTTTCTTTACCCTCTCCCCTACCCTCTCCTAACACACCTGTTGGCGCCTGGATTTCAAAAGCAATTTCTGAATCCATCAGTAGCTGTTTGTTATGGTTTGAAGATGAAGCGTTCCCCACACGCTCATGTGTTGAAGCCTAGGTCCCGAGCTAAAGGCACTACGGTGGGGAACTTCAGGGAGAGAGATCCAGCTGGAGGAAGTGGGTCACTGGAGGTGGGTCTTTGGGGGTATTTTCTCCCAGGTCCCTACCTGTCTTCCCTTCTGCTTCCTGTCTACCACGATGTGAACAGTCATCTTCTGCCACAGGCTCCCGCTGTCATGGCCCAAGTTGCTGGCCTCTAAAGGCCCAGGTGTGAGGCCTAGTGGAACTTCCTGAGCCTAGCTAAAGTTTGGTGATCTGCCTCTGGCCAGACGTGACTCAGCAAGACGCCTAATGGCTTCTTACCTGCTACCTCCACATGGGAGTTAGAATTATCATTTCAATAGTCACAGTTTACTATTGGCCCTTACCTTTCCCCACCATCCTACAACCCCCGCCTTCACCCCCAACATTATATAGGCAACTGTTCATAGCAATAAATCGAGTTCCTGCTTCTACAAGACTCCCGACTCAGTGTGGTTTTTCTCCGGTGGCCAGGAGAGGTCTGAGTCGTCGGACGCTCATCTCCTCCTCAGCCCCTCGGGAGGAACCAGCGGGCCTGGTCCCTCCCTCGGCACTACCTGCCCCCGCCGGCGGAGCCCGGCATCTGGCGCCTAACGTGCGGCTCTTGGAATCCGGCAGACTAGTGCCCCCTGAGAGACATTCGTTGAGGAGGTCAATCGGTGTACATATGCGGGTGAGCGTACCCCTATAAGTAGTCTTTATATTTAATGTGCTAAACTTTGCTTCTATAACCTGTACTTGTTGATCAACATCTCTTTGTTCTCTTTCTCTTTCCTTTCACTTTTAGTTTGCAGACAAGCTACATCTGCGGCTTTTGTACAGCATGTTTACCTATCTTTTAGATCCTTGTGGTTGTATTGTACTCATGTGTATGTGGGTTGCTATTGCCCTAATTTTATGGACATTTTTCTCTCAACTTTATAATGTGGGACAGTCTAACTGTAAATCCAATCCTGCCTTAGAATCTCTCAGGGCACTCCTAAAGAGTAGAGGGCTTAATTTGACTGATAATCAGGCTCAACAGACCTGGGATTGCCTTCTCAAACTGGCGCCATGGCTGCCGGAAGGAAATCTCTTTGATTGGGACACGTGGGATAGGGTAGAGGCCCTTGTTTGTCGGGCACATGTGGAGAAGGGTCAAATACCCCCCTCAGGGGTCCTCCCTATGATCTCAGCCCTCAAGGCCTGCTTCCCTCCAAGGCCAACCAAACATAAACAAAAGACAGAAGAAAAAGATAATATACAGCCTAATCCAGCTACTCCTCCTGGAGATACAGCTTTAAAAAAACCCCAAAAGGATGCATCTTTATGCTCCTCACTCGATCCCTTTGAGAGTGCTCCCTGGCCTTCCGGGGGACCTCCTCCATCAACTAACCCTTTCTGGACCCCCTCGGCCCCTCCTTCATATTCGGCCGCCGAGACCCCTTCAGCCCCTCCTTCATATTCGGCAGCCAAGCCGTCAGAAAATAAAGCTACTTTTTTATTTCCCGTCAATCTAAATCCTGGGGGCAATCGCCCTGCTGCCTGGTATCCGTGGGAAGCTCAGGACCTTAAGGAGCTTAAAAAAGCGGTCTCGGAGGATGGACCCAACTCTCCTTGGGCTGAGACCCTGTTACAGGGCCTTGCCCATCAACCTTGTACAACCCAAGATTGGAAAAATCTAGTCAGGGCTGTCTTGTCAGGTCCCCTATACATTAAGTGGTGTGCCTTTTTTAGAGATGAATGCCATGCACAGGCAGAACGAAACCAAAATCAACAGCCCCCTGTGCCGATAACTTTTGGGATGCTCTCTGGTACCTCTGATCAATATGCTACAGGCACTCAACAGGCGGCTATACCTGACCCGTATAGGGACCAGGTCAGGGCACTGGGCTTGGCGGCATGGAAAAAGCTTGATGAGGGACCCTCTGAAACTCCCCTTATGAGTATTACTCAAAAACCATCTGAGGATTTGGCTACATTTATAGATAGGGTGGAAAAAAGTCTCCAAAGAAAATTTCCCCCAGGGGCATTACGGGATCAGTTTACTAAAATGTTGGTCTGGGATGGGATGACGGCCGATCACCGCCTCGCCTGTGTGGGTCTCAAGGACAACTCCATGAGTAGATGGATTGTAGCCACCAAGGACGTTGGCACTATCTCCCATCAGGCTAGGGCCATGGCTGCCGCCCTTCAGGAAAATAAACAGAGAGATTTGGCCAATACGATCTGTGCATTACAGTTAAATTCTAAAAACTTGACATGTTTTGGATGCGGGGACGAGGGCCACTTTAAAAAGGAGTGCCCCAACAGGACAAAGCCTCCTCCGCGCTCTGGGGGGACGACCAACGCCCCTCACACCCTTTGCCCTAAATGCAATAAAGGGTTTCATTGGGCTAAGGAATGTAAATGGAAGTTTAACATACAGGGAAAGCCTTTAAACTCCTCCAGGGGCTTCCCCCAGCCCCGTTAAATAAGGGGAAAGAGACCATCAAAGCCTATTGGACCGTCCCCCTGGTCCCCGGCCTTAGACCCAAAATTATTTTGAATATTGGCAATAAAAAATTCAAACTTCTCATTGACACTGGAGCGGACCGAACGGTCCTGAGAAAGGAGGAAGTGCCCCCCTCCTGGCAACTTGTGCCCGGCCCTCCCCTACTGGGAATTGGCGGGCAATCCACCTCCTGGGAGACTGCCACGTGGCTCCCTTGGACTGACCCAGGTGGGGACAGGGGAAAAGTCCGCCCTCTCGTGGTGACTGGGCTCACTGCTAACTTACTGGGGCAAGACATCCTTGGAGATGCCGAGGCTTTCATCACTACTGACCATAAGGCCTTTTATAATGATTTGTTAGATAAAAAAGAATATCAACAACAGTCTGAGGAAGGGAGGGAATATCATCCCAATTATAGAGATGACCCTTACTTTGAGCAACTCAGACAAAAGTACTCCAATAAACACCCCCAATTCTAAGGGCCACTGCCCAGCCCCCCCCATTTAAAATCCAGTGGAGACCGGGGGATCCTGTATGGGTTGAGCAGTGGCCTCTCCCTTCTTCTAAGTTACACCAACTCCACATACTTATTGATCAACAGTTGGAGGCCGGACATATTCGTCCCTCCACTAGTCCCTGGAACTCTCCTGTCTTTGTCATAAAAAAGCCTAATGGGTCCTGGAGATTTTTACATGATTTAAGAAAGATCAATGAACGCATGATCCCCTTCGGAACTCCCCAGAGGGGACTCCCATGGATCCCAGCTATTCCCAATATATACCATATTACTATCATTGACATTAAAGATTGCTTCTTCTCTATCCCTCTCCATCCAGGAGACATGGAAAAATTTGCATTCTCTGTACCTGCTGTTAATTTTTGTGGCCCAGATAGGAGATTTGAATGGACTGTCTTACCTCAGGGCATGGCAAATAGCCCACCCATTTGTCAATATTACCTGTCATCCATTTTCTCTTCTCTTATCAATCTCCCTGATACCCTGTTTTATATTTACATGGATGATATTATTCTTGGGTGCCTAGATTCCTCCACACTCCAGGACCTTACCCACCAATGTCTAACTATCCTGCATACTCACGGCTTTAAAGTAGCTCTGGAAAAAGTTCAAACTGTGCCTCCCTTTAAGATCTTGGGCTCAATCCTTACCCTAGATACAGTTTCACCTGTTAAACCACAACTTTATATTCAGGATTCTTACACCTTGCTTCAACTCCAGAAGCTTTTGGGAGAAATTAATTGGATGAGGCCTTGGATACCCATAACTACTGAAGAGCTGTCCCCTTTATTTGACCTCCTAAAGGACCTTAACTTCTCCTCTCAGGTAATTTTGTCCCCTTGTCATCAACAAATTTTTCATAAGGTACAACAGGCTATAAATACTGTGACCCTAAAGAGGTTCAATCCTGATTTGCCCATCTCCCTCTACATTTTCTCTGGGGAAACATTATGCACTGCACTGTTGGCCCAGGAAGGTGAACCCATCCAATGGGTCCACCTCTCAATCGGTGGGGTCCCCAGAGTTTATTCTATAACCAACCAGGTTGCTGATTGCATTATCAAGGGCAGAGACACCTCTGTCCGGTTGTTTGGCACAGAACCTCACCTTATTGTCACCCCCTTTAAGATAACAGATTTCACCTGGCTTCAGAGAAATAATAATAGAGTTGCTATGGCTCTCGAGGGGTTTCTAGGTAAAATTGATTGCCATTATGGCCCCCACAAATGGATGAGTTCTTTCTCCAGATTAGAATGGAAGCCCCCCAGGCTTTTTCTGTCTCAACCTAACCCTGACTTTCTTACCGTGTTTACTGATGGAGGGCACCTGGGGGCTTCCCTAGTCGTTTACCCTCCCTTAAAACAGGAAAAAGAGCCTATGCCCATAAAGTCAGTCTCTCATGAGGTTGAGGGGTCAGCACAATTCAAAGAACTATTTGCTGTCGTTCTAGCTTTGGACACTATTCAAGAGCCATTTAACTTATTTTCTGACAGCCTTTATGTTGTTAATTTATTACCCAACCTGGTTGAGGCCCATATTAGACTGGACTCCAACCCTATATCTCCTCTGATGATTCAAGCTCGTTCCCTACTCAAACAAAGAATTAACCCCATTTTTCTTCAACATCTCAGGGGTCATCAAAACTTACCGGGATTTCTTTCTCGAGGAAACAATTTGGCTGATAAAATGGCTTCTATGCCTCAATGTAATACTATTACAGAAGCTACACGCTTCCACTTATTGACCCATGTCAACTGGAGAGGTCTCAAGCACAGGTTTCCACAGGTACCAGTCAAGGACCTTAAAAAAATTGTCCGGACTTGTAAGTCCTGTCAGCCCTTCCTCCAAGTACCCCCCCTTCAAACTACAGGAAGCAATCCTAGAGGGCTACGCCCTAATCATCTGTGGCAAATTGATGTCACACACTATTCTCCATTTGGGAAACTTAAATATATTTTTCTTTCAGTTGATACCTTTTCCCGTGCCTGCTGGGCATCAGCACATGCCGGGGAAAAATCTAAACATGCCATTAGTCATATGCTTCAATGTTTTGCCACTCTTGGGCTGCCTGATCAAATTAAAACAGATAATGGCCCCTGCTTCGTAAGCAAGGCCTTTGTAGATTTTCTCCAGAACTGGAAAATCTCACATTCTACAGGCATCCCATACAACCCCCGGGGCCAAGCTATCGTTGAAAGATATAATCAGACTCTCAAGTCTCAATTACAAAAACAAAAGGGGGAATCCTTACCCCCACACGACCAACTAAAAAAGGCATTATTTACCCTAAATATTTTAAACTTTTCTAAAGAAGATAAACAACTCTCCCCTTTTCAAAAACATTGGTCTTCATCCATTACCTACAGTTCTATCTGGGTAAGATGGAGGGACCCATTGACTGGGGCCTGGAGAGGGCCTGATCCGCTCCTCACAGCAGGGAGAGGGTTTGGATGTGTCTTCCCTCAAGATGAAAAAAGACCCATTTGGGTACCAGCGAGAGACCTAAAATATTTGTCCCAACAAGAGGACACTGACAGTCACTTCTCTAGGGAGTGTCCCACCCCTGAGGACTGTTCCTAAAATGGTCCTTCACCCTAGTAAACTAAACAATTCCCTCCCTTGTGGAGGATTGCTGGCTTTGCCTCCAATCTGGGCCTCTCTGGCTGCTTGCAGTACAGTTGCCTGTACGACCTTAAAACATTACTCAGCCACCTTCCCCATCCCCGTCCAGCTTTTCCCAATGTTTCCCCTGGAACTTGCATTTGGGCCCCGCCTTCCCCTAATAATTCCAGTATAGATGTGGGATACATTCATCCTTCCTTCTGTACTTTTAACACAGCTGATCCCAATGCTCAATGCTGCCCACCTTCTGGAATGGTTTATGTTTGTGGAGGCGGGATGGCCTATGACTTTCTGCCCACCAATTGGACGGGCCTTTGTGCCCCAGCCACCTTAATCCCAGATGTAAATATCATCCCTGGAAATGAGGCCCTCCCTGTATCAGAGGGAGACCTATCTTCAACAACAGCTAGATTCCCTGGCTGAGGTAGTCCCACAAAACAGGAGAGGACTAAACCTACTAACGGCCGAAAAAGGAGGCGTATGTTTGTTTTTACAGGAAAAATGCTGCTTTTATGCCAATAAATCAGGAATCATCCAGGACAAGATTAAGAGGCTCCAGGAAGACTTGGAGAGGAGGCAGCGGAACCTCCAGGACAACCCGCTGCGGACGGGCTTACATGACTTCTTACCCTACCTTCTGCCTCTACTTGGGCCCCTCCCCCTCCTTCTTCTCCTTTTCCTTCTCCTCACTGTCGGGCCTTGTGTAATTAATAAGATTACACAATTTATTCACCAATGGCTAGAGGCAATAAAACCTCATCAGGTCAAAATACAGGCTGGAAACTCAGGAATTAAGTTCCTCAGATGACCCACTGCCACCTCCTCTGCCCTCCATGTGACCAATGACGGGTAAGATCCCCATAGGGGGACAACCTAAGACAGGCCATGGGGTGGGTTCTCACCGAGCTAAACACATGGTACCCAGTGACGGGTAAGATCCCCAGAGGGGGACAACCTAAGACAGGGGCCATGATGAATGCTCTGAGCTAAACACCTGGTACCCAATGACGGTTAAGACCCCCAGAGGGGGACAACCTAAAACAGGGGCCATGGTGACTAATGCTCTTACAAAAACAAAAGGGGGAGATGCTGGCCTCTAAAGGCCCAGGTGTGAGGCCTAGTGGAACTTCCTGAGCCTAGCTAAAGTTTGGTGATCTGCCTCTGGCCAGACGTGACTCAGCAAGACGCCTAATGGCTTCTTACCTGCTACCTCCACATGGGAGTTAGAATTATCATTTCAATAGTCACAGTTTACTATTGGCCCTTACCTTTCCCCACCATCCTACAATCCCCGCCTTCACCCCCAACATTATATAGGCAACTGTTCATAGCAATAAATCGAGTTCCTGCTTCTACAAGACTCCCGACTCAGTGTGGTTTTTCTCCGGTGGCCAGGAGAGGTCTGAGTCGTCGGACGCTCATCTCCTCCTCAGCCCCTCGGGAGGAACCAGCGGGCCTGGTCCTTCCCTCGGCACTACCTGCCCCCGCCGGCGGAGCCCGGCACAAGTGACCATGGGCTGATAATGCGAGTGTGGTTTGTGCTAGTGTGAAGGAAACGGTCCCCTCATAGGCTCCTGTGTTTTCAATTCGTGGTTTCCAGCTGCTGGCAACCTGTGAATGTTGTAGGGCCACTGGAAGGTGGAGCTTTGCTGGAGGACATGTGTCACCGGAGGCTGACCTTGAGGTTTACTGGCCCAGCCCACTGGGTGTTCATGACGTTTCACTCTCGCTTGCTCATTCCTGCTAAGATGTGAGCCAGCTTCCTGCTCTGTCACGTTTCCTTTGCCATGACGAAACTTCCCCTCAAAACTGTAAGCAAAGTAACCCCTTAACTGCCAGACACTGCTTCTGATCAGGTGTTTTGTGCCAGCAACGAGAAGGTAACTGCTACAGTGAGCCAAGTAAATCCTTGCAGGTGTAACTTAACAGTCTCATGCTCTACCAACTGAGCTAGCTGGGCACTTTGAGTTGTAACTTAAAAAGTAACTAATACAATGTTACATAGGTGTTTGTAGATGCAGAGAGGATACTAACTACATTTTTGAATTGGTTGCTAAACTTTGAGCAAAAAAAAAAAAAAAAAAATCCCTAAATAAATTTCCGAGCCCTCTATGAGCGTATCCTGCTGCTACTAAAGAAATCCCATTCCCTGGGCAGCCTGAGCTTCCAGTGCTGCACGGACACTGTCTGAGGCTTGGGGATAATAAGGTGTCTTAGCTGATAAGGAGGTAGCCAGGCCTGGGGATTCCACCCTGGGTTGCTCTGAAATTGTTTGCCCTGGAGCTGGCCAGACCCCAGCAGTGCAGGGTCATTAGTTCTGTCTCTCTGGCGGTGGTGTGGTGACAGGAATGCCAATCTGTCATATCTACAGAGGGGCTCGCTGCGCGTCTCTGCAAGGCTCACACGACGGAGCTGGCATCCCAGTTCTCCCCTAACTACTTGCCTGACCTTGGGGAGACGCATCACCTCTTTGAGCTTCATTTTCCACATTATACACTGAGGGCCAGTGATGCTGATACCATAGGTTGTTGTGAAAAGTCAGGTTGGGGTCAGAAGAGTCCCTTGGGCAGAGACATGCTGTTAAAACAGCTTTCTGGGGCGGGGGAGACCACTCAGTGGGCAAGATGCTAGCATGAAGACCTGTGTTCATTTTTCCAGCACCCACATAAAATGCCGGGCCTGGTGGTGTGTGCCTGTAATGCTAGCTCTGGGCAAGTGGAGACCTATGGGTCCCCAGGGCTTGCTGGCTAGCGAGTGGAGCAGAACTGGTGCGCTTTCAGTGCAGTGAGAGACCTGTCTCCAGAAATAAGGCGGAGAGCGATTGAGGAAGACCTTTAGTGTCCGCTTCTGGCCTCCATACGTGCATGCACCCACGTGCACAGTCACCCACGCACTTACGAACATGCAGGCACATATGCCTATCAACAAACCCCACCAGCTTGCTGAAACAAAGCTCCTGATGTGTGGTATATGCCCATTTCCAAGTCGTCAATGCTCCTGCCATGGCCACTGTCCAGCTACGCAGGTCAGCTCACTGGACACAGACCCGGGAAGAGAGCTGAGCTGTTTGCTCTTGTGACTGCGCTGCCTCCAGCACATGCTGTCAAAGCCCTACATTGTCTCTGTTGGGGGGGGGCGAGAGACAGACAGACAGACAGACAGACACACACACACACACACACATGCACACAGAGCAAGAGAGAGAGAGAAGAGACAGAGAATGGGCATGTCAAGGCGTCTAGCTGCTGCAAACAAACTCCAGATGCATGTGCCACTTTGCACATCTGGCTTTACTTGGGTACTGGGGAATCAAACGTGGGTCATTAGGTTTTGTAAGCAAGTGTCTTAACAGCTGAGCCATCTCTGTAGCCCTGTTCTCAGTTTCCTTATCTGAAGAGAGGGGACATTACTGAAGGACAGACCCTCACCATCATGGCGATAAAGACACAGATGAGACTCATTGCTGACGTGTTCCTAAGGGGTGGCTTCTTTTTCTGTTCACCCCAAAGCTGGAAAGTGGCTTATGGGACTGGATTATTTACTTTTCTCATTGCTGTGACAAAATACCTGGCAAAAGCAACTTGAGGGAGGAAGGAAGGGTTTATTTTGGCTCACAGTTTGAGGTTCAGGCCATCCTGGTGGGGGAAGCCATGGTGGCAGGAGCAGGGGGTGGCTGGTCACGTGGCACCCACAGTCCGGGAAGCAGGGGGAATGAACATTGGTGCTGAGCTTCCTCTTTCCTTTTATTTTTATTTATTTATTTATTAAAAAAAATTTTTTTTTGAGGCAGAGTCTCACTCTAGGCCAGGCTGACCTGGAATTCACTATGTAGTCTCAGGGTGGCCTTGAACTCATGGTGATCCACCTGCCTCTGCGTCCCAAGTGCTGGGATTAAAGGTGTGTGACACCACGCCTGGCTTCTCTCTCCTTTTTCTTTAAAATTTTTTTTAAAAATTTATTTATGAGAGAGAGAGAGAGAAGGAGGCAGAGAGAGAATGGGCGCACTAGGGCCTCCAGCCACTGCGAACAAACTCCACATACATGAGCTCCCTTGTGCATTTGGTTTACGTGGGTCCTGAAGAATAGAGCCAAGACCCTTTGGCTTTGCAGGCAAATACCTTAACTGCTAAGCCACCTCTCCAGCCCCTCTCTCCTTTTTCTCTAGTGCAGAATCCCAGCCCATGGGGCCTATGGGATAGTGCTGTCTGCATTCCACCCAAGCATAGGACCAGAGTTCGGTACTCCAGGACCCACATAAAATGTGGTGCCAGGCACGGTGGTGTGTGCCTGTTGGCAAGCATTACAGGGTCTTCCTTCCTCAGTCAAACTTCTCTGGAAACACCCTCACAGGTTGCCCCCAGGCGTGCGTTTAGAGGGCGAGTCTCAATCCAGTCAAGTTGACGGTGAAGATGTACCATCACACAGACCCACAGACAAGCTGCCACCAAGACCATTGAAAGATCTGGGGGACTGGTTTCTAAGCAGAAATAAAACACAAGCTCATTTACAAGACTTCTCCGCTGAAAATTCCCCGGGGTTCTTTTCTCTTTGCAAGTGCAAGAATAGGATGGAAAAAAGAGCCATTTATCCCAACATTCGGAAGTAGTTCAGGCCCAGGAAAGTCCTCAGTGAGGGCACAGTGGCTTTGTTTTAGCCGTATGCTTGGGTTCATTATAATCCTGGGGTGGGGGCAGGTGCTGGAGAAAGGCTGACACCACCCATCTCTGTGTTGCTAAGATACACACAAACACAGTTGGGTCCTGAACTACTGAGATTTTTAATCACCAAGTTCCCTGCTTATCTCGCAGAGAAGTGTTTGTTGCTCACTGTGCATGACTAAGTATCATGCCTTGTTTCATTTCCTTCCTGGGTCATGAAGGAAACTAGCCTACTGTGGCGGCTTCAGTGTAAAATATCCCCATTAGGCTCATGTGTTTTGAATACTTGGTCCCCACCTGGTGGCAATTGGTGAGAGTTGTGAAGCCTTTGGAGGGTGGAGCTTTGCTGGAGGAGTTTTGTCACTGGGGGTGGGCTTTGAAGCTTATTAGCACAGCCCACTGGGTGTTCAGACAGAGCTGCTCATTCTGACGACTGCTTCTTTCCCATCGAAGTGACAGCCTGCTGTTTTTCTCGAGCCATGCTTTTCCTGTCCTGATGAAATCTCCCCTCAAAACTGTAAATTGGGGCTGGAGAGATGGCTTAGCAGTTAAGCGCTTGCCTGTGAAGCCTAAGGACCCCGGTTCGAGGCTCGATTCCCCAGGACCCACGTTAGTCAGACGCACAAGGGGACGCACATGTCTGGAGTTCGTTTTCAGTGGCTGGAGGCCCTGGCGTGCCCATTCTCTCTCTCTCTTTGTATCTGCCTCTTTCTCTTTTTTGTCTGTCACTCTCAAATACATAAATAAAAATAAACAAAAGATAAAATATTTAGAAAATCCTGCAAATTGGAATAAAACCTTTCCTTCCATAGGCTGCTTCTGGTCTGGTGTTGTATCCCAAGCACTGAGAAGGTGACTTGTGACACCCTCATAATTTAGCTTTGTTCCACTTGGAAGATGCACGAGCCTGGGCCCGAGCCCGTTGAAGAGCTTGCTTCTCAATGAAATGGGCTGTGCAGGGGAGCGAGGGGCTGTGTGCAGACTGGGACCCCGTGCAGTTTCTCTGTGTGTCTTTAGACAAGCCACTCACTTTCTCCTAGCCTGGCTCGATCAAGGCATCGAAGGTCACGTCTCTGGAACACTCATGTGCCCAGAAGTCACGAAAGGCATGTGCCTTATTACTGAACTGCAGCCTCTGAGTGAGGCGGTCTGGCATGGCGCTGAGGCTCTGCATTTCTAAGGACCTGCTGGGTGATGTCAGCATTGCTGGGTCCTGGTTAAATTTCTATGTTGAGTAGCTTTTTTTGAAGCTGCATTTACCCATCCCCTGGATGCCAACATCTCAGCTACGCTTCCTTTTCCTACGTGTGCCTGACCGTCTGAGGCAGGCACAATCACTGGGAAAATCTTGTACCTTCTGAGAAACAAGATCTGAAACCAAGGCGCCTCTGTCCTGATTGGCTCCTGTGTTGTTGGAAGGAACAGATTCTGGGGTTCTGTCAATCTCACTAGCAGGGAAGAGAAAAAGGCCTTGAGCAGCAAGGCAGAGGACGAGCAGGCAGGACGACCTGCATCTGCAGACATTTATTCTGAAGTCATGGGTGAGACAGTGACCACAGCCTCCCAATGTGAAGGAGGCCTGCTTCCTGGAGAGCTGGGATTAAAGGTGTGTGTGTGTGTGTGTGTGTGTGTGTGTGTGTGTGTGTGTGTGTGTGTAGGGGGCTTCTTCCACTTTGTGAAGATTGTTCAACAGCTCAAGGCTGACCTCTGTGGATGTGCCTGCCCTTTAGACGCCAGGCGTCCTGATTACCCCCAGGAGCCCGTGAGCAGAGAGTACACAGCATCCAGGGCTCTGGGTGTTGGCTGGGGAGGAGCATCCGGTCAGGGTGTGGAGAAGCTGAGCTGCAAGGAAGAGAATGGTGGACTTAGGGACAGCCCCAAGCGTCTTAAAACTATTTGGCCTCAGCTTTCTCACCTATAAAATGGGACCACATATCGTGAGGCTCAGCCACTTGTGAAATGTAGCTTCCTGGAAAAATTCCTGCACCATCTCTCTGAACTTTGGAGTGTTCCCCCCCTTTTGCCTTCTCCTTTTGTTCATCTCCACTCACTTCCTCCCTCACTCCCTCCCCCTCCTTCTCATCCCTTCCTCCCTCCCTCTCTCCCTTCTTCCCTCCCTTCGTTCCTCCCTCCTTCCCTCCCTCCCTCTCCCCTCCTCCTCCCTACATGCCCCTCCTCCTCCCTCCCTTCCTCCTTCCTCCCCTCCCTCCCCCTCCCCTCCCTCTCCCTCCCCTTTTGCTCCCTCCCCTTTTACTCCCTCCCCTTCCTCCCTCCTCCCTTCCCCTTCCCTCCTCTCTCCTCCTCTCTCCCTTCCTCCTCCCTCTCCGCTCCCTCCCTTTCCCCTAGCTCCTCCATTCCCCTCCCTTCTCCTCCTCCCTTCCCTTCCCTCCCCTTTTCCTTCCCTCCCTTCCCTCTCACTCCCCTCTACTCCTCCCTCCCTTCCTTCTCTTCCTCCCTTCCTTCAACTCCCTCCCCTCTCCTCCTCCCTCCCCCTTCTTCCCCCTTCTCCTCCCTCCCTTCCCCTCCCTCCTCCTCTCCCATGCCTCTCCCCTCCCTCACTTCCCCCTCCCTCTCACCTTCTTCCCCTCACTCTCCATTCCCCTCACTCCACCCTCCTCCCTCCCTTTCCCCTCCCTCTCCCCTCCCTCCCTTCTTCCTCTCTCCCTCCTCCCTTCCCCTTCCCTCCCCTCTCCTCCTCCCTCCCCTCTCCTCCTCCCTCCCTCCTCTCTCCTTCCTCCTTTCCTTCCCCCTCCCTCCCCTTCCTCCTTCCTCCCTTCCCTCTTCCTTCCCCCTCTCCCTCTCCCCTTTCCTCCCTCCTCTCTTCTCCCTCCCTCCCCCTCTTCCTCCCTCCCTTCTTCCTTTCTTCCTTTTCCTCCTCCCTCCCTTCCCTCTCCCTCCTCTCTCCTTCCTCCTCCCTCCCTCCCTTCCTTTCTTTCTCTATAAGGAGGAACAGGAGCAGGATAGTTTTATTTTTATTTTTTAATAGGCACTCAGCCAGGGACGGAGGTCCCAAGAGAACAAGGATCTCTTTGCCTCCTTGGGCAGGACTAGAACCCACGTCTCATCCAGTCTCAGCCGAGGTGGCTGCGAGCAGCACTCCCTGGCAGCGCTTCCTGTGGGCTGACCCTCTCCTTCAATCTGAGTCAGACAAGGCTTGCTCTAACTGGATGTTTGATCCAAATAAAGAAGTCTAACCATGCATGTCAATCCCTTCTTGGTCCCCCTTCGTCCTCTAGACGTTCATCCAAACACAATGTGTCTAAGGTTCCCTGGCCGGGAAGGAGTAGAATGTTTTTTTTGTTTGTTTGTTTTTGTTTTTTGGCCCCGGGCAGTTTCCTGCTTGGTTTCTACATGTATTTGTTTGGGGGTACTTTTTCTGTTTAGCTACATGTGTGACCTCTCTTTAAGCCCTGTCTTCATCTTTGCTGGTCCCCCTTGTGAGTGTGAAAGGCAGGGGGTCTTTCTGCTTGGGCCCCAGATGTCTCTCTCTGTGGTGGAGATTCCCTCCATCGCCCCTTCAGCTGGAGGAGGGGCAGAGAATTCCTTTCTGGCTTCAGCCTTTTAGCTAACCTTCTTTCTGGATCCCAATTCTCCCTAAAGATGAAC
Source organism: Dipus sagitta (assembly GCA_036346955.1). NCBI lineage: Eukaryota > Metazoa > Chordata > Mammalia > Rodentia > Dipodidae > Dipus > Dipus sagitta. The sequence goes on along the minus strand of CM070781.1, from coordinate 104,297,845 downwards.
CTTTTAATTCATAAGTCAGCCCTCTCAGAATCCGTGTCTTCAACGCTTTGCTAACTGGATAAGAACCAAAAGTTGGGGTACACAGGCTTCGAATCTCCTGATCTTTATGGAATTTAATCCCTCCCTGAAACCAAAATCCTGCATAGCTCTCTTTCTTTCGGTTGTTCTTTCTTTCCTACTTCATTTCCTTCGTAATATATTTTTGACAATTTGATGCATGTGTATAATGTATTTTGAGCCCATTCACCCCCAATTATATGCTCTTATCCCCTCCTACTCCTGCTGAACATCCTCTTCCCAAGTAACTCCTGCTGCATTTTCCTTCCTTCCTCCCTCCCTCCCTTCCTTCTTTCTTTCCTTCCTTCTTCATTTTCTCCTCTCCTCTCCTCTCCTCTCCTCTCCTCTCCTCTCCTCTCCTCTCCTCTCCTCTCCTCTCCTCTCCTCTCCTCTCCTCTCCTCTCCTTTTCTCTCCTCCCCAACTCTCCCCTCCCCTCCCCTCCCCCTTCCTCTTTCTTCTCTTTTCGTGATCCACTGAGTTTAATTAGCATGACTTGCACGAACGTAAGTGGGGGATTACTTATCGGAGCATGAGCCAGTTACCAGTCAGCGGCTATACCTCTGAAGAATAAGACTCCTCTTCCTACCCCTCCACCCAGTGGGTTGCTTTACTGCACAGAAGGGTAGCAGAAGCACTTACATGTTATAGAGTTTTTTAAAAACGTTTTTGTTTATTTTTTATTTATTTATTTGAGAGAGAGAGAGAGAGAGAGAGAGAGAGAATGGGCACGCCAGGGCCTCCAGCTACTGCAAATGAACTCCAGATGCGTGCGCCCCCTTGTGCATCTGGCTAACATAGGTCCTGGGGAATCGAGCCTCGATCCGGGGTCCTTAGGCTTCACAGGCAAGCGCTTAACCACTAAGCCATCTCTCCAGCCCTGTTACAGAGTTACTAAAATGAAATCACCTTTGTAGTACCTGTCCTGCTGCATGGCATACAAAGTATTTACTTGTCTTATTCACTTGTTGCCCCCACACACCGGGAAGGGGCTGGGGCTACGAAAGCAAAACGTTTACCAGGCGAGTCCTGAGATTTCAAGGACTGTTGACTCAGCTGGGACGGTGCACATGCAGTGTCCCAGCCTGTTCAGCAGCCTGCAGAGTCACTGTGACGAGTTGCCTGGTGACAGGCATAAGGGAGAGTGGTGCCGGTACCATGTTGAGCGCTTTCTAGTACCAGTCCACTTTAAGTTCACGATATTCGGTGCTCATTTGTAGGCGAAGCCACTGAGTCCCTGGGAGGTTAAACCGCTCATCGGAATTCACACAGTTGTTGGGAGTGGAGCCAGAGTGGCCAGTGGACGGACGCTTTGGAGGACTTTACTCCTCCCTGCCTCATCAGACAGCTGCTCAGGGTGCTAGCTGGGTTCTGACGGGGCCCCTCTGCCGTCTCCATGCCACAGGCTGTCAGCCCATGCTTTCCCGGGGATTTCTGTCCCCAGAGATGTCTGCCCCAACGTGACCCAGCTCAGCTCAGTTGGACTCAAGTAGAGCAAGTGCCCAGCATGCCTGGGATGGTTCACCTTGACTGTCAACTTGACTGGATTGAGAGACGCCTAGGAGATTAGGAAAGCACACTTCTGGGTGTGTCTGGGAGCATGTCTCAAGAGAAGATTAACTAAGGGGCAGGGGAGGAGACCTGTTCTGAATGTGGGCAGTTCCTTCCTAAAGGCTGGTGGCCTGACTGGCATAAGGAGGAAGCCCCCTCCTGCCACAGGCACCCTTTGTCATCTTGACATCCTAAGGCGAGCAGCGTCGCTCAGCCACACTTTTCTACCGTAACGCTTTGCCTTCCACCAGGCCCAAAGCAATGGATCCCACAAACCGTGGACTGAACCCTCTGAGACAGTAAGCCAAAACACACCCTCCCCTTATGTTGTTTTTTTCAAGTATTTTGCACAGAGATGAAAAAATAATTAACACAGCATCTTCAGCCAAAGGGCTGTGACTCTAATAAATGATTTGGACCTGGGGACTGACTTCATGCCAGCTGTATTCCCGCTGGACCGAGGGAGCTATCATCCCCTCATTCATGCAGAATAGTACGTAGGCATTGTGTGGGTACAGCGTGGTCCAGGTTACCAAGCCTCTTTACACAGGCAGCTCATTTGTAACATGTTTGCTGAGCCAGTTTAGGAATAAAGAACTATGGAATAATATACCTCTCTATATAACATAATGAAATATAGAAATAAAGAAACGTATGGAGGGCAGTTACTGGTAATACTGATTAACCGGGCAGTTTCTCTGAATTAGGCACGGAGTGAGCTACTTAAAGCATTATCTCATTTAACCAGCCAGACAGCAGGGAGATTACTCGGGACATTGAAAGATGAGGCTCTGGCAGTGTTTTTCTCAGTAGTTTTTCCAAGTTGCAAAGCTGCCGGAGGTAGAATGTTCTGATCCACAGGCTGTCTTTCTACAGCCCTAGCCTGCCTCCATAGATATCCTCCATCGTTAGTTAGGCAGCTAATTAGATATTTCTTCTTTTTTTCTTTCTTTCTTTTTTGTTTTTGAGGTAGGACTCTAGCTCAGACTGACCTGGAATTCACTATGTAGTCTCAGGGTGGCCTTGAACCCATGGTGATCCTCCTACCTCTGCCTCCTGAGTGCTGGGATTAAAGGTGTGCGCCACCACGCCCGGTGCTTTCATAGGCTTGGGGGACACTGGGGTGGATCTCTCCCTCCTAGTCAGCAGCCTGTAATACAAAGGACCCAATAGCAGGACAGTAATTAGTGGTGGAAGAATGGGACCTGAGTCATCTCTGGCTCTGGAAGGAGTCCTGATGTCCTGAGCCGGTTAGAAGGCATTCCAGGGTAACTCTCAACTTGATGGGTTTTAGAATCACAATGGAAACAAACCTCTGATTTCTCCGTGAGGGATCTTCTAGATTAGGTTAACTGAGGTGGGAGGACTCCCACCACTCCATGGGCTGGGGTCCTGGACTGCATAAAAAGGACAGAGCTGGTTGAGCACCAGCATTGGGGTCTCTCTCTTGCTTCAAGCTCCTGCCGTCTTGTCTTCCCTGCCGTGATGGGCTGTGACCTTGAACTGTAAGCAAAATAAACGAAAGCCTTCTTTTGTCAGTTGTTTAACCCGTTGTTTTAAAAAAAATATTTTTATTTTTATTTATTTATTTGAGAGAGGGAAAGAGAGAGAGAGAGAGAGAGAGAGAGAGAATGGGCGTGTCAGGGCCTCCAGCCACTGCAAATGAACTCCAGATACATGCGCCACCTTGCACATCTGGCTTACGTGAGTAATCTTGGGGAATCAAACCTAGGTCCCTTGGCTTTGCAGGCAAGCACCTTAACCACTAAGCCATCTCTCCAGCCCCATGTAATTCTTTTGATGGAGATCCCAAGGACAGAGAGATAAGTGGAGTCAAGACTGAGATCCCAGTGACACTACCATGTGGGGACACCAGTATCTACGTCTCCTCAAGAAATCAGGGCTCCTTACCCACACCTATGATTCCGGCTATGCTGACAGGATGCCTGGAGCTTTCCCTTCTCGCTGGTGATATTGAGACGGAAAGGAACATCACTGACCCCAAATGGTGGCCGTAAGAAGCGAATATTCAGAGCCAGGCAGACGAGAGCAAAGAGCCCCGGCCTCCACAGAGCGTTCGCTGGGGTTAATTAAGTCAAGAGCTCCGGAAGGAGAGCTCGAGGATCGAGGTTTGGCTTTTAAGAATGAACATCAATCACTTTATTGATCTTTTCTTCTTTTTATCCTCTGTGTTTGGGATTCCTGGACTATGCTTGCAGCCGGGCTCCCCCACACTGAAAATTATGTAAATTAAAATGCAGACTTAGATAAAAAAGGAGGCCTTGTGACGGCAAGGGTGGAGCCCATTTAATGAAACTGGAAGTGGGGTGCTGCTGACTTTGGGGCTCTACCAGTGTAAAGAGAGATGCCTTCTGTTGTGAACAGATGCTTGAGGGCCCCTTCACCCCCCACCACCCCTGTGTGCTTTTCCCCACTTGCTTTGAGATGTGAGCTCTGGGAGGCGCTGTGGCTCAGAAACTTCAAAGTCAAGCTCCAATCATTTGCTCTCCATCCCCTGGCTTTGGCCATGGATCCTAACATCACTAAGCCTCATTTTCTTCACTTGTTAAATTAGCATAATAATAGCCAACTCACTGAGGTTCCAGGGTGGTTAATTGGCTTTTTTTTTTTTTTGGGTGGTGGTGGTGGGGGAATAAAGCAACTTTGTGATTTTTTATTCTCAACTGATATAGCTTTGACTTTCTTCTGGAGATCTTTTTTATTTAATTTTTTAATCAATTGGAAACTTTGTTGACATATCATGTGTTTGTCCTATTCCCCTCCTTCTCCTTCCCATTCCACTGAGGACCCTCCGCAGTGGGGTTATTCACCATGGGGTTATGAGTTGTGAGAGCAGCAGTCAGTCATTGTGTGTGTATGTGTGTGTGTGTGTAAACTAATGCCTCTGGACACTCCTTCCCACCTTGTGGCTCTTACAATCTCTGTCCCCCTCTCTTGCAACGTTCCCTGAGCCTTGAGGGTTGTGGTATAATTCTACTTTAGTGTTAAGCTTTCAGCAATTTCTGGATTTCTATTTTGACACATTTGAGTGAGTGTCATCACTGTCTATCGCCATCGCGCTGGTGCAGGTTGTCAGCTCGCAGCGAGGGCAGCACTTGTGCTTAACTTGACATTTCCTCTGTGGTGTCACCTGGACACTGGCTGGAATGCAAGAGGTGGCTCATCTCATGATGTGGAGCCTGCTGTCTTTTCTTGTTATGTTGATGGGCTTTGGTTCCCCCCCAGTTGTCAGTGCCTTCTATAAAAGAGAAAACTGATTCTCCAACGGAGAGTGAGAACAGCATGGGTTAAAGGGAATAGGCACAGTTAATTAGCAAAGATTTTGATGGGTGTACTCTCTCTTTTGGCCAAAGACTAGTGGGAGCTTCTCACTTGAGTCCATGACTCTCATCTCCATAGGAGTCTGACTTGGTTCCCAGAACCAGTTACAAGTTCCTTTCCCATTGAGCGGGTCTGTTATTCAATCAGAGAGCCATTGGTTACCCTCTTAGGTTGGGTGCCACTATTGCACAGGTGTGTATATCTTGTCTGGCTAGTTGAGCTCATCTCTAGCAGGATCCTCGGCTTGTTCCTGATGTTGGTGGCCATTTCCCCCCAGCTGCTCATCAAGGAGCTGGCTTCCTTCTAAATTCCAGCATGTTCTCTCCATGCGCTGTGTTGGAAGTTCATGGTGTCTTCAGCAATAGGATATTACCTTTTTAGCTGAGGCAGGTAATCAAGTGCCCTGACAGAAGCCTGCCTTGTTTCTTGAGACCTCATAGGTCTCTCTGACCAACATCTCACTGTGGGGTGTAACCTGTTTCTGGCACTGGGAGTTACAAGCCGGAGCTAGTCGTGATAAGATTAGGCTTCCTCCCATCTTCTCCAGGGCCCCTCTGCCTAGATGATCCCCCACTACTCCACTGAAAGTTATATCTTAGTTGACTTCTTAAAGGGCATGTACTACCCAACAGTTGGTAATTTATTGCTTATTTTGGAGGAGTATCTTAGCCCATTTAGGGTGCTATAAAAGAATGCCATGAATCAAATGGGTTATAAACAATACACACTGATTTCTCGCCATTCCGGAGGTGGAAAGTCCAAGATCAAGCTAGATCCAGTGTCTAGTGAGGACTTATTTGCTGTCTCATGGAGGCTCCCTCTCACTCATGTCCTTACGTGGTGGAAGGAACAGAAGAACTATCTGGTACCTGTACAGTGCTAATCCCATTCACGAGGTCCCCGCCCTCATGATGAATCACCTCCAGATGCCCTCACCTTGGCTCTTAGACGTCAACCTATGACTTTTGGTGGGGGACACAGGCCTCCATCACATAGGCATGGAGCGTATTCACTTATCGCTTACACTTGATGCTTATTAATAAGTATTGTGTAAGTATCTGTTATCTTTCAAGCTACCATACATCCTTTCCTTTCTGGATCACCAGTCTGGTGGGATTCCAGGCTGTATGAGAATGAACGGTAATTTCACTGGGGAGGAAGTCGGAGATGGCACCGCACGAGGAGAGCAGCGGCCGAGGCCCTTCTGCCACCTTGTACCCGTGGCTGTTCAGCAGCTGGGAAGGAGAGCTCTGCTTTCTGTCATTGCAAGTTTAGTACCAGAACCATCTATTCCTTTGCTTGCAGAAAAGCAGAAGGGTGGAAAGGGAAGGTGGGGACACTTCTCAGTGAAGTCACTCTTTAAAGAGCCTTCGTGGACGTCTTTCTCCCTTTCCCGATGCATCTCCACTTATATCTCATTGGTCAGAATGTGGTCATGTGGTCATGTGGTCATATCTACCTAGGGAGTCTGGGAAATGTAGTGTTTCAGTTGAGTGTCAATTTTTTTTTTTTTTTTGAGGTAGGGTCTCGCTCTAGTCCAGGCTGACCTGGTATTCACTATGTAGTCTCAGGGTGGCCTTGAACTCACAGTGAGCCTCCTACCTCTGCCTCCCAAGTGCTGGGATTAAAGGCATGTGCCACCATGCCAGGCTTTTGAGTGTCAAATATTAACAAATAAAGAGAACTCAAATGGGCATGGAGGTTAGCATGTCTTTACCTTCTTGGCTCATGGGTGGTGACAGACAAGTCCACTCTACGGCTGACCCAATACTTTTCTCCTTATATATATTTAACTCTCAACTAGTCAAATTATACATAAGCTGCAGGTGCTGTGTGTGGCTAGAGAAAACGGCTTTGAAATCGAGTATGTCCCTCAGCTTTCTAGCCCCACTTTTGTAGTCTCTACTAGTACATAACAATTGAGAGTCTTAAGATAGGTAGAATAGTCTTATTGTCCCCACAACATTGTTACCAGGAATAAATGGAATGGACGTCAGACACGTGTTTATCTTGGGGTCTGCATGTTAGCTGTCATTAGGTGATTCATTTATTTATGAAACCCTATTTCTAACTTTTCCATCTGCTATGATTCTCTGAGATTTTAGTCATGGAGACTAGCAGGTATCCGAAATAAAACACTGCATTCTCCATTTGCTTCAGAGGTCAGAGAACAGACAGACTTACTCTGCCACCTCCCTTGCTTAGCCAAGAAAACTCAAGTGGGCCAATGTTTTCGGGTGGGATAGAGGCACCATTAACATGAAGAACCAGAGAGGGACAGACGACAACCTCCCGGCTTGGCGTCTGAATCTTTGCCTGGTCTGACCTTCACCTGCTTTGTAACCTCTTTTCTCTTTGCTCCCGCCCGCAGAGTGGTCATGTTACGTAGCTTCATACTTTGTCTCTTGTAGCCACCGGCCGGAACGTTTCCATCTTTGCATTTGTAAATACAAACAGGTTAATATTCTCCATATTTTCCCTGGACACTCCACATACGTGGGACATCTGCTACACTGGCAAAATTAAATAGTTGTCCCTTTCTCATGGAGTTAGAGTTGGTTTGGACTCTGTCTTTAGTACCAGGACCTTCTATTCCTTTGGCTGCGGGAAGGGGACTTCTCAGTGAAGTCCATTCTTCCAAGAGCCCTCTTGGAAGTCTTTTTTTTTTTTTTTTTGTTTTTTTGAGGTAGGGTTACACTCTAGCTCAGGCTGACCTGGAATTCACTATGTAGTCTCAGGGTGGCCTCGAACTCATGGTGATCCTCCTACCTCTGCCTTCCAAGTGCTGGGATTAAAGGCATGCACCACCACACCTGGCTTTTTTCCCTTTCTTAATGCATCTCCATTTATGTCTCATTGGTCAAAATGTGGTCACATGGCCACCTTTCACAAAGGAGTCTAGGAAATGTAGTCTTTTAGTAGAGTGTGAATGTTAAATAAAAAATCAAATGAGGGCGACGGCTAGAGAGATGGCTTAGTGGTTGAGGCGCTTTCCTGCAAATCCAAAAGACCCAGGTTCAATTCCCCAGGACCCATGTAAGCCAGATTGCACAAGGTGGCGCAAATGTCTAGAGTTCGTTTGCAGTGGCTGAAGGTCCTGGTGCACCCATTCTCTCTCTCTCTTTCTCTGTCTGCATCTTTCTCTCTCTCCCAAATAAATTACAAAAAGATCAAATGGACACTAATATCTTTGCACTGTCCTTGTAGATTTACCCAACACATGTGCCCAGGATACTGATGAAGGTTGGGGAGAGAGCTAGAAATAATTTAGCAGTCAAGCACTGAGTGCTGATACCCAGTTTCTTCCCACCATCTCTGAAGACTGGAAATGAGTGTGGCTTGGGAAGCCCTCTAGCGTGAATACCTTGACCTGGTTTCCCATCTTCCCATGTGTCTTGCATGACCTTGGGGACCCATAAGAATAGGAGATGGATCAGCAGTCGTTTTAGGTTCCTCTAATCCCTCCGTGATTCTCCCAGAGTCATCCCTTCCTGTACCGGTCTCAAGCTATACTTGTTTCTGTTGTCACTAAGCCTCTTACCACTGTCTTTGGCTCCATTTATAAATGTTTAAAAATATTCACTTGATGCACAATGGGATTATAGATTCTCATTTCCAAAATGAAAAGCAGCTCATGTATTATTCAGGAAAATATTGTATTATTGAACAAAGGATGGGCGCATCCACCCCTCATTACGCATTCCAGTCTTGATTCCCTTATTAGCCCATGTGTTGTGAGAGGATTTCACCGCTGGGGTTTGGAAACCAAGGCCGAGATCAAACACTAACGTGTTCAGATGGCAAGATTAAGAGATTATGAGAAATCATCTGACCTAACGCCTGGGAGGTTACCTAGTAACTCCATGCCAGGATCCTTCTACCTGTTCCCATCACATAGAAGTTCAAAGCTGATGTGGTCTCTTCCTGTGATGGGAAACCCACTACTCCTTTTGTGCAGATTGAGACAGTTCATCTGATACCAGGTTAAGGTCTCCTTCTGCTCTCTGTCTCTCTGGACTTCATTTCCACATGGAACAATTCTGTTCCCTTCCTCTATGGAAGTCTTTCAGTTGTATGAAGATGGTCATTAAGGAACCCCGTCTGGGTCATTCTTTCAAGAATCTTCAACACATATATTTACTGAGCAGCTGTTATGTGCCAACTGTCGCCTCAGACACTTGGGCTACATTGGTGAACAAAGCAATGATTGTTGTCTTCATGAAGCTTACAATCTCACAGAAGGGAAAGAACTATGCAACACACTCATACACACTCATACCCACACACTCATACCCACACACTCATACCCCCACACACTCATACACACACACACACACACACTCATACACACACACTAACATGAACACACTCATACACACTCATACACACTCTTATACACATACACTCATACACACACAGACACTCATACACACACACTCACACACACACACACACTATCTGGTAAGGTTAGAAGGAGTCACAAGTTACAGAAGAGAAAGGTAGGGCAAGGGCAGGATATTAATGGGGTAGGGCAGGGTTATGTATTAATGGGGCGGCTGGGCAGGCCTCCTTAAGGAGGGGATGTAGGGAAGGACACTTTCAACCCGTGAAATACTCCTTTGCACCTGCTCGCGCACTGATGGCTTGCCCCTGTTCCCTGCAGAACATGATACAAGTGCATGAGGGTGGACCATGCTTGTCCTAGTTCCCATCTCTACCAAGTCCTCAGGGGTGTCAGATGCCTACGGGACAAGATGAGAGGCTGGTAAAAGTCTCCGTTCTGGGACTGCTGCAAAACTTACCCCATCAGCACACCTGAGAGCCCCACACCTCTGGAGCCGCCCTCCCTTTCTACTCCCACAGAATGGCAAGAAGGGTGAACCCATGCCTCACGATCGTAGCTAGACAGGGCAAGTGTGGTCACTGTGCATTGTGCAGAGGGAGAAGTAGAGGCTCGTGGTGGCTCAGAGGTCATGTAGCATTCATGACTTGGGCACATAGACCCGCGCCCCTGCCACCCACAGGAATGCCGACAGGAAGTGGCAAGACTGCGCCGTGCTAAGACCAGAGCTTCCTTGAGCTGCACAGATGAGGGGCCCTTGCCGGGACTCCCAGGACAGCCAACTCGCCGTCATCTCTGATTCTGGGTAGAGAGCTGGAACCCCCCCCCCCCAGCTTGACATTTCATAGCTCTCTCTGAGCCAGTGGAGTGAAGGTAAGACCCCTTGGCCTGACGGGTGCTCTCACACAGGGTAAATGAATAAGCAGGAAGCTTTGTATAATTGGCTTTTGCTTCCCAAAGTCAATTGTTAGCAAAATGAATCCTTCATCCTGCCCTTTTCATTACTTTGAACTGAATTGTCTTTTTGAGCTCAGGAGAAAGGTTAACTCTTTGACATCCAGATATCGTCAGGGCAACCCTCTCGGCAGGTTTTAGACTTACACGCAAGCCTTCATCCACACCACACCGTTTCAGCACAGGTTTGAAGAAGCACGATTTGGTGCACGTGGGGCACTTCTAAATCGTGGCCGCTCACGAATGCATTCACCTTACGGAGACTGAGAAACTCAGCCGCAGGGCTGGGGATGTAGCTCAGTGGCACAGCATTTGTGTAGCCTGCTGGAGGCCCTGCATTCCATGCCCAGCACCAAGAAGAAGGAGGAGATGTGGAAGAGGAGGTTCAGAGAAAGACGAGGGCGGGAGAGTGGAAAGGAGGAAGAGGGGGCGAGGTGGAAGAGCAAGAGGAGGAAGAGGGGCAGGAGAAGAGAGAAGGAGGAAGGGGAGAAGGAGGGGGAGGAGAAGAAGAAAAGGAAGAGGGGCGAAGACAGAAAGAAAAGAGAAAGAAAACTCAACAGCAACGGATGTAAAAACAATGGGAAGGAACTGACTGGTTCATACATGTGAAGTGTCCGGGCGCAGTGCGGCTGTAGACATGACTCTGGCTCCATTTCCCTGCATTTTTTCCCCAGCTACTTCTCTCAATCTGCAGGCAAGAGTCGTTCTTAAGCTGCCGTTTTTCATGCTTATAACCAACCTCGCTTCATGCTTTCTCAGTCCAGGGCCAGCAAGGCACTTGGAGGTCACGTCCCCTCCAGCACCGAAGAACGCACCGTGCTGTCGGGGAGAAGAGTGGGAGCGAAGGCCAGGGAAGCGGCCAGCTCCCATTTGCTACAGATCCGCTTTAGGCTAGGAAAACCCAAGAGCCCAGAGGCTGAGTCGAGTACGCTGGGCTCTTCAGTAGAGGGGCAGAGACCAGGCCCAGACATCCTTGTATGAAGATCGCCTTCCAAACGTAAAGTTCTCTCTGCTCTCAGCTGCTAGTGAATTTGTGATCTTCTTTTTTTTTTTTTCTTTTTGCCATTTGCTGGACAGCTGTCAACAGAGTAAGACACTAGGGGTGAGTGAAGATCCCCTTCATGTCTTGATGATCTAAAAAATTGCACATAATTATTTTCTTTTGGATTACAGTCTTGCTCATTCATTCAAAAACGCATATTCATTGAGCTGGGAAAAACTGACACGCCTGGCCCATCTGGAAACCTGTCTTTTAGCTGCAAGTCATAGAAACCCACACAAGCTACTCTAGACAAGAATAGGAGGATAATTCGTCTGTGTTCCATTCCCTGTTCTTCCATAAATTATAGCATCATTTTCTATGACAGCGTGTTTACTAATGATACCCCTTTGCCGGTGTTGGATGTATTGATTGAAACCCGAGGCCTGGGTAGCCTGTTCTGTGGCTCACGCTTGTCTTCCTAGGTGAATGCTCAGCTAACTGTCATTACAGCTGGCTTTAGGCAACTTCAAATAAAATCTAACCCTATTTGCATGCATTTCCAGCTAGCTCATTTAGGCTTAATTAGATGGATGCGTCTGAGAAAAGTGAGGGGACTGAAAAAGTTTCTCAGGGGAAAAAAAAAAAAGATTCGGGATGAATCAGAATGCTAGAAGGTGAACTCTGCTCATTATGTAGATTAGACATTCAGGGGCTGCACCTCAGTGGTGTGCCCACGTGTTTGCGCAGAGCATTTCGATCCCATCCCCGTAGGCTCAAGCAACGACCTCTCTGGGCTTGTAGACATTATTTTTTCAAAATAAAGTTGCCTCTACTCATCTCCGTAGAAGAGACATTGCTGGCTATTCAAGGATAGTGAAGTGATGTCTTCTTTGGGGCTGGTGACAGTCACCCCCCGATCATCTGGAGCAGATCACTTGAAATGATGCTACCTGATTCATAGACTTCCTGATTTCCTCTTCTTTCCACAGGGAGAGGAGACTGACATCTAGGTATCACTAGGCATCATCGTGAGGAAACCGTTAGTAATGTGCCCTGCGGAGAAAGAGTCAGTTCCTCTTTCATTTCCTCAGTGATTTTTAAAAAATATTTTATTTTAATTTATTTATTACAGTCAGGGAGAGAGAGAGAGAGAGAGAGAGAGAGAGAGAGAGAGAGAGGAGAAAGAGGAGAGAGAGAGAGAGAGAATGGGTGCACCAGGGCTTCTAGCCACTGCAAATGAACTCCAGACGCAAGTGCCTCTATGAGCATCTGACTTATATGGGACCTGGAGAACCGAACCTGGGTCCTTAGGCTTCGCAGGCATGCGCCTTAACCACTAAGCCATCTCTGCAGCCCCTCAGTGATTTTTTAAAATTAAAAAGTGGTGTGCACGTGTATGCATTGTGTGTAGGTTTGCAAGCACATGTGTGTGTGTGTTTGTGTGTGTGTAGGGGAGACAGAAATCTTCAGGAATGCTGCTCATTTAAAAAAATATTTTATTTATTTATTTATTTATGAAAAAGGGAGAGAGAGAGAGAGAGGGAATGGCCATGCCAGGGCTTCTAGCCACTGCAAACAAACTCCAGATGCATGTGCTACCAATGTGCATCCCCAGTTATGTGGGTACTGGGGAATAAAAGCTGGGTCCTTAGGTTTCACAGGCGAGTACCTTAACTGATAAGTCATCTCTCCAGCCCTCCATCTTTTTGTTGTTTTCGAGGTAGGGTCTCGCTCTAGCCCAGGCTGACCTGGAATTCACTATGTAGTCTCAGAGTGGCTTCAAACTCACTGCAGTCCTCCTACCTCTGCCTCCCAAATGCTGGGACTAAAGGTGTGCACCACCACGCCTGGCCCTTCATCATTTTTTAAAAATAATTAATTAATTAATTTGAAGTACAGAGAACGAGGGAGGGAGAGAGAGAGAGAGAATGGGCATGCCAGGGCCTCTAACCACTGCAAACGAACTGCAGATGTATGCTCCCCCTTGTGCATCTGGCTTACATGGGTCCTGGGGAATCGAACCTGGGTCCTTTGGCTTTGCAGATGAGCGCTTTAACTGCTAAGCCATCTCTCCAGCCTCCTCCATTGTTTTTTGAGACAGCAGAGTCTCTCATTGGCCTGGAGCTCACAAATTAGTCTGGACTGGCTGGATAGTGAGCTCTAGCATTTTTTATGTAGGTTCTGGGGAGAGAACTCAGGTCCTCATGCTTGTGAAGCAAGCACTTTGACCACTGAACCATCTTATCTCTCGAGCTCTTCCTTAGGGATTTTGTCAAGCTTCTCTGCCCAGACTATGCAGCATTGGTGCCACCAGGCTGGGGATAGACACTTGGCCCCATTCCAGACCCATGTTTTAGTATCATTCTTTGCTAAATCACATGTATATTGAGGGGTAAGAAACTCTGCTAATGCGACAGCCTTTGCATCTCCCACCATCCTTCACGGCCCTCACTGGATTGCTTAGGTACATCTGTAGGGAGGGACAAGGTCGCATCTGCTCACCCGTATGTCTCTATGTTCTACAAAGTGCCTGGTGCCTACTGGGTATTTAGTAGCCATTCAGTGGATGTGTAGATGGAAGGATGGACAGCAAGGACAAGTTTCTGTGCTTGTCAGGGAGGTTGATAGTCCTAGGGGGAGCGTGGTGAGTCAGAAGGAAAGAGAAAGCTGACTGAGCCATTTCATTGCAGCCAATACTTCTTGAACGTGTAATTTATGAGCCATGCTCGATCAACACCAGAGCTTGCTCTTCATAAAACTTGGCCACGTCAATATTAGTGGTGCCATTCTATAGATATCCAAGTGGGCAGGTGGCAACTTGAACCCCACATAGTTCTTCATCTTTTTTTTTTGTATGTGTGTTTACATATGTGGTGTGTGTTCATGTGTGTATGAGAGTATATGGGGTATCTTCCTCAATCACTTGACACTTTATTTTATATTATTTATTTTTGAGGTAGGGCTGACCTGGAATTCACTATGTAGTCTCAGGGTGGCCTCGAACTCATGGTGATCCTCCCGCCTCTGCCTCCCGAGTGCTGAGATTAAAGGCGTGCACCACCACGCCTGGCTGACACTTTATTTCTTGAGACAGGGTCCCTCACTGAAACAGGAACTCACCGACTTGACTAGACTAGCTAGCCAGCAAGCTGTAGGGGTCCTCCTATCTCTGTCTCCCCAGAGCTGGGATTATAGGCTCACCATGCCATGCCATGCCATGCTATGCCAAGATCTTACCCTGGGTGCTGGGAATTGGGCAGGTCTTCATGACTGCATTGCGAGCACTTTGCCAAAATGAGCCACCTCCCTGGCCCTGTTCATTTTCTTTTCTGATTTGCACCACCTTTCAGTATCTGTGTGACTTGAACCAGCTGCCTCCTTCCCTGGGCCTATTGTCTGAGCCTAAGCCTGATGCTCTGGCACTGGGCACATATCCCCTGTGCTGACTGTTCCCACCACCACCGTCTGTCTGCAGGAAGCCTGTGACTCTGCCCAGGGGATCCCTGACATTAGACAGACATTGTCCTGTTGTCCTGAAAGCTGTGGCAGAGAGTTAACACGTCAGGAGCAGTCCTCAGCTACAGTGACTAGTAGGTGGTGAGTAAATGTCCCTCGGGGGCGATCACTCTGGGGCGGGGCATGCTCTACACCACCTCCCAGGGCCACTCTAGTGATGAAGCCCAGAAGTTCTTGGAGATGCCTGCTCAGAAACACAGTATATTGCTTTCCTTCCTCCCCATCTTACTACCTCCGCCCGCCTCTGCAGCTTCCTGGCATCTCCCGGAAATCCGCTGCTTGCAGTCGAATCCGTCTGGTAGGGTCTACCTAGCTACAACAGCGCCTGTTAATAGGAGCAGGAGCAGCCACCTGCACTGTGAGAAGCACCTCTGAGCACCGTTTCCCTGATTCCTCACAAGCGCCCTGTGAGGCGGGTACTGATGCGGTGCCCAGCTGAGGAACACAGGGCTTTGACAGGTAGGTGGATGCACCTGCTTAAACCCTTAGCCCGCAGCTTCTCAGCGGTGGACCAAGACGCAGACCTGTTTCTGTTTGTTGTGAAGATGATCATTCAGCACTCAGTACTGAGGTTATAAGGCTTGGCGCCCAGGATCAGGGATGTGAGGTTTGTTTCTAAAGGGTAAGTTAGTGCTACCTTTCTAGAATGGACTTTATCTAACCCTTTCTCTCTCTCCCCCTCCTTTCTTCCTTCCTTTGCTTGGTGTATCTGTGTGTGGTATACGCGCATGTATGTGAAGGGCTTCATGTAGTTGCCTCTGGCTGGGGGTGCTTGCCTGTGGTGGCTGCAGGTGAACTCTGTATGTCTCGCTCCATCGCTCTTCCATCACTTCTTATTTGAGTCTTTTACTGGTCCTGGAGCCTGCCTGTGTGTGTGTGTGTGTGTGTGTGTGTGTGTGTGTGTGTGCGCTCCGGTGATTGCTGGCTCTCAGTTCTCCTATGGGACTGGGGTTACAGGCATGGTCCAGCTGTTTCCATGGGATCTGGAGAACTGAACTCAAGAGGTTTGGGGGCCCCTTCGCATCTTTATGCTTGTGCAGGGAACACACTTAACCACTGAGCCATCTCTCCAGCCCAAATGCTTGCTTTTCAAGGAGGGTTGGGATAAGCCAACCAGAACTTTAGTAGGATGGTTGGAGAGCTTTCCTGTTAGGACTCAAAGGCACCAGAGGGAATGGGAAAATGTGTAGGAAAAGTCAGGGCTGTGTGTGTGTGTGTGTGTGTGTGTGTGTGTGTGTGTGTGTGCATTTGCATGTACATATGGAGGTCAGAGGTTAATACCAGGTGTCTTACTCAGTCACTCTCTACCTTACTCCCCTAGCTAGGGTCTGTTATTGAACCCAGGGCTCTGCAATTGGGCTAGACAAACCAGCCAGGAAGCCACAGGGTTCCCCTGTTTCTACCTCAAAGTGCTGGGGTCACGGGCATACGGCTTTTTTGAGGTGTAGTCTCCCTCTAGCCCAGGGTGACTTGGAACTCACAGTGATTCTCCTTCCTCAACCTCCTGAGTGCTGGGGTTAAGGGCATAAGGAAACAGGTCCAGCTCAATGGTTGGCATTTTACGTGAGTTCTGGGGATCTGAACTCAGTTCCTCATGGTGGTGAGGCAAATGCTTTACCCGCCGAGGTGTCTCCCCAGCCATCATGGCTTATCTTGTCAACGGAATACGGGCAGGACTGATAGGTACTTCTGTAGACATCCCCGGTCTGCATGGTTCTTGGGGGTCAGGGCAAAGGTAGGTTCTGTGACAGACAGATCTGGGGGTAGGAGGGGTTATATGTCACTTATAGTAGCTGAAGGCAAGCATCTGGAATTCACATAAACACACCTGGTACAACAGTGAGATAGAAAGGCGTCCTTTATATTCTATGCCTTTCTCACTGATAAGGGTTTCTGGATTCCTGTGTAGGGCTTTCCAATTCAGAGCTAGAGAGTCATGATTGATTAATGATGTCTGCCTGGGCATAGGTGTAGACAGTGTCAATATATGCCTGCAATGTGGAAGAGCAGCCTGAACTCCAGTGTGGATGTAAAGGATCCCATTTGCACTAAGCAGCATTGACCATCCAAATGGGCGATCACTTTCGAGTTTATCTTCAGTGTGAACACCGGTGGCATTATGAAAATGAGTGCCTTATCACAACTCCCCAGGAGCAAAGGGAAAAGCCCAGGATACACTGAGTGAGAACATACTCGGAAGAGGAGCAGCCAGGGGCGTGAACTGAGTGGCTTTTCATCTGCTGGACTTGGTGCCCTCTCTAAGTCTGTGATTTCCTTCTGGAATATTCTCAGTACTGCACTGTGTTTTCATCATAGTGGCAGTGACAAACGCTGATATTTGGAGTGTCGTTGTCTTAACTTCACGCAGATGGAGAGGGCGGCAGGGAGTCCAGGTCACAGTGAAGGTGCTTGTCCTCCTGTGAGGAAGGCTGAGCACGAATGATAAATAATGCAGGGCCTCTGCCCTGCAGTGGGATCTTGTGCACAATTCGCTGCATCGCAGAACTCCCTGGGCTCAGTGTCGACCTGTGGGGTAGACAGATTCAGATGCGGACTTTTAGTTCAACCCATACTTTGTAGCCTTGATTCCACGATGCTCTGAAGATTCCCCTTTCAGTCAGGAGACGTTGTGAAGTTGTCTCCAGCTTTCCACAGAGGACTCAGTCTCAGTTTGCTTTAATTAATAGCGTGCCTAAGCATTTCAGGGAAGCCATGTGGAATGGATTTGTCATGAAGTCACATGGGGACAAATTCTGTTCATGTGTAATTAATAATTGACAGGTTTGACGGCATGACCCATACCGAGATTTTATAATAAGAAGTGCTTCTTACAGTGAGCTGTGTTTGAGGTGACAATGGGGGTGGGGTGGGGAAGGGCCCATCCTAGCCAAAAGGATGGACTGTGAGCTCAGGTAGATGGAGTGTTCCGCTAGAATAGAATGGAAAATAGGCGCCTTTGGATTGATAATGGATACCTGGAACTCAGCCAAGCAGTTAAGACTGTGGCTGAGGGGGCTGGAGAGATGGCTTAGCAGTTAAGGCATTTGCCTGCAAAGCCAAAGGATCCCAGTTCAATTCTCGAGGACCCACATAAGCCAGATGCACAAGGGGGCGCATGCATCTGGAGTTCGTTTGCAGTGGCTGAAGGCCCTGGCGCACCCATTCTCTCTCTCTTCCTCTCTCTCTGCCTCTTTCTCTCTCTCAAATAAATAATAAAATATATTTTAAAAATCTATTTTTAAAAAAAGACTGTGGCTGAGGAAGGATTGGTGAGAAGGAATGCCAAGATCAATTAGCAATGTCTGCCATGGGCAAGGGCAGGGAGAACATAGCATACACACCTGTGCTCTCTGGGAGACAGTGGTCCAGATAAACAGAGCAGGTAGAGCGGATGCAAACTGTCCTGAAAGTGAGAAAGAACTGGACAAAATCCATCCCGGGTGGACATTATGGGAGGAAAACTTTTGATTTAGACACTGGCAGACTCCCACAAAAGCTAGTCTTTCCATACCCCAGTTTCCAAGGAGGATGAGCCCAACACGTTGTCTAAGAGTGAATGAAATGAGGTTTCAGGCAGAGAAGGTACAGGAGGGGAAAGGCAGGCGTCTTCTCTTGGCTCTGAGCAAAGATGAGCTGCAGAAAGTACTGCTTTGTGCAAACACATCAGGACGGCCCTGCGCTTTTCCTCGGAACTGCCGCTCCTTCCGGAGTGCACTGTGGGAAGAGTTCACTCGGCTCTGGGTGTGGATTCAAACTGCCTCCCCCGCACATTATCTAAGGAACCTTGGAGAGGACATTTGAACCTTCTGAGTTTGTTTTCTTCATGTGTCAACTTAAGACTAAAAAAATATGAGAGCCGGGCGTGGTGGCGCAATGCATTTAGTCCCAGCACTCGGGAGGCAGAGGTAGGAGGATCACTGTGAGTTCGAGGCCACCCGGAGACTACATGGTGAATTCCAGGTCAGCCTGGACTAGAGTGAGACCCTACCTTGAAAAACCAAAAAAAGAAAAACAAAACAAAACACAACAAAAACAAAACAAATAAATAAATAAATAAAATAAAACTAAAATAAAAAATATATAAAATTTAACTCAGAAGAGCTTGCTCACAGAGGAATATGAATGCCCTCCCTCCCAGACAGAACAACAGTGGTGGATGCAGTCAGCACAGCGTTGAGCACAGAGTCGGTGTTCACTAATATGAACATGAAATACCGTAGAGGGTCCCATGGCCTACTGTTTGCTTCTTCTTTTGCTCCTATCCATAAGCACTGGGGCCGTTCTTCACAGAAGTCATGCTTTCTAGAATGTCTCTGGGAAAGGGAGAGACAACGCCAGATTCTGCTGGATCTGATGACACTTGATCAGCTGTGTGAATTCGAGAAACGCTGGCAAAAGCAGTGTGGGGGAGGCTGGGGACATAGCTCTGTGGCAGGACACTTGAGGAACATACACAAGGCCCTACGTTCAATCTCGGGGCTAAAAAAAAAGAGTCAGTATGGTGGTTCAAGTTCATTTCAGAGGAGACACTTTGGCCACAGGATCCAACCCCAGTCTTTATGAATATTCTGGACATTGGAGTTTCATCCTTCCGATTTCTTGCAGTTGGAAGAGGAAGGCAGACTCCATCCTGTGCACATATCTGTGAAGCCACGAGGTAGGAATTGATGCCAGATGTTTTATGATCTTTTTTTTTTTTTTTCTCTCAGAAGCCAAATTCTGCACCTTATATTTGGAGTTCTTGAATCCTGTATTGCAAGGGGTGTGAAGTTTTCATCACAGTTATAGAAAGTGTAATGCAGGAAGGATCTGAGGTCTTGGGCAATGTTGTGTGAACCTTTCCTGGGGAGACATAAGCGACCGTCTACCCCCTCCAACCTGCCCAGCTAAGGCACCAGGTACAAATCTACCAAACCGTGAATCCACCGAAGTTCAACACGACAAACCAGTGAGTTTGGTGGGCTTCCTTCCAGAGCATGGGTGAGGGGTTACTTACAGGAGCAGGGGTGGCCCTAAGCAGCTGCCTCACTGACAAGTCACCCCGGCATGATTGACAACCTCCCCACAGCTGCGTACCTCCTTCAGTTAACCTTCTACACATGACAGATCCCAGGCCTTTACGAGGCCATGGGCAGAATTACCTACAGCTGTCAGGTGCAGGAGGAAGTGGCTGAAAGTTACACTGGGGTCCCCCTTCTCCTTCTATGAGGGAACAGCAACAGGTCTAGTCTTGAGGGTCTCTTGTTAGTAGTCACATCTGCTTCTGATGAAGATGGTAACGGCTGTGCTATGGAGGGGGGATTGGTATGGGGGGGGCTAAATTACAGGGTTCTGCAATAGCAGGGCGATGCTAATCCAATGGCTCCATCAGCAGGAAGGGCTATCAGCTTGTGGGCCTAGAACTAGGCCACCCGTAGGTGGGTCACATCGTTAGCAGCAAGCAGTTGCAGGGTTCCAGGCTTCTTTCTTGTATTTTTACTACCTTCCACTCTAAACTGAGGTGGGGCCAATAGTTTTGGAGGGATATACTTTTCTTTTTCTTTTTCCATAAAGAGCAGAAATTTATTTCTCATACTTCTGCAGGATGTAAAGTTGTAGGTCAAAGTGCTGGCAAATTCGGTCTGGTGAGAGCCCACTTTCTGTTTTGTTACTTGAAAAAACAAAACTTTTTGCCCTTTTTGGCTTTTCATGTCTCCTGAACTTCCCAAGTCCCTGTTCTGGCCCTGCCAGGCTGAGATGGAGGGGAACCCCCCCAGCCCCCCCACGTGGTCTCTCTATCCCCTCCTACCTTCCACATGGCAGGAGCTCTCTGTACTTATTTCTCTTTTCTTCTCTTAATCTAATAAAGTCTCTTTAAGTCTTAAAAAATATCTCTTATTTAGTGGTGCACGCCTTTAATCCCAGCACTCAGGAGGCAGAGGTAGGAGGAGCGCTACGAGTTTGAGGCTAGCTTGAGACTCCATAGTTAATCCCAAGACAGCCTGGGCTATAGTGAGACCCTACCTCAACCCTCGTCCAAACAAAAACCCCAACAACCTTTTTAGTGACAATTTTCGGGGCTGGAGAGATGGGTTAGTGGTTAAGCGCTTGCCTGTGAAGCCTAAGGACTCTGGTTGGTTCGAGGCTCGATTCCCCAGGACCCACGTCAGCCAGATGCACAAGGGGGCGCACACGTCTGGAGGTCCTTTGCAGTGGCTGGAGGCCCTGGCGCACCCATTCTCTCTCTGTCTCTATCTGCCTCTTTCTCTCTCTGTCACTTTCGAATAAATAAATAAAAATAATTTGGTGACAATTTTCATATATGTACATAATGTATTTTGATCATAACTCCCTCCCACTCTTTTTTTGTCCCTCCTCCCCCACTCCCTTCCACTATTCCCTCTGTTCTTTCCAACTCGTCCTATTTTGAAGTCTTCCCCTCAGCTCCTCCATCATACATTACCGAATGTTGAGGGGCGCAGTCTCTTGCTGATAACGACAACCTCTGTGAGGCTCTGAGTGCTACAGTCGCTTTGTGTATGAAAAACAACCTTCCAAAGCAGCTCTCCTTAATCTCTGGCTCCTACGTTCTTTCTACCCTGTCTTTCTCAATGTTCCCTGAGCCTTGGCGGTGCTGATGTTGATGTCTCTAAGCCCCAAGCACTCAACAGTCACTTCTGCTCAGCACTCCGATGAGCTCTGAATCTCCCCAATAGTCAGTCACCACCATCTGAGAAAGAAGCCTCTCTGACCAAAGCTGAGAGCAGCACTTGTCCCTGAGAATAAATGCAAATGTTTAGATGATAATGTGATGGGTACAATATATCCATTTAGCCAAACAGCATCCATAGTAGCTTCCCCACTAGGGCCTATGACCTTCACAGACATAGGTTTTCCATTAGGTTTTCAGTGCCAGGCACAAATTCCTTCCTGTTGAGCAGGCCTCAGATTGAATGAGAGAACAGTTGGTTTCCCTGTAATGTGCTGTGATTGCAAGGTAAATACTCTTATAAATGATTATTTCTTAGCATACAGACATAATCAGACAATTAGGTTTCATTGTGGCATTTTTTTTTGTGTGTGTGTGTTCCTTTTTTTTTTGGTTTTTCGAGGTAGAGTCTCACTCTAGCTCAGGCTGACCTGGAATTCACTATGGAGTTCCAGGGTGGCCTTGAACTCATGGCAATCCTCCTACTTCTGCCTCCCAAGTGCTGGGATAAAAGGCGTGCACCACCACGCCTGGCTACATGTGACCTTTTGTCCTTCTCCCTTTCTGCACACCTCTTCTTCCCCTCTCATGTTCTCCTATTTAGCCTCATAGCCTATAGCTTTCTCACATGCCATTATTAACACATACGTAAGCATTCAAAGTTGGGAATCCACATACGAGGAAGAACATATGATTTTGTTCTTCTGAGCCTGGGTTCCCTCACTTAGCGTGATTTTTAGCTCCATCCATGTCCCTGCAAGTTGTCTAAGTTCATTTTTCTTTACAGCCCTTGTGTATGTGCATCACATTGTCCCCATCTAGTCATCAGCCGATAAGACATCTAGGTTGATTCCATTTCCTAGAAATTGTGGAATCCAGCCGTAATGAACCTGGATAGCAAGCATGTCTGTGGCAGGCGCTAGTCCTTTGACGTGGAATCACCACACTGTGCTTGGGCTTCTGTGGGAGGACTATACATACGCAAGGAGACTTTTCTGTTATTCCCGTACCCGAGGGCCGCCTGTCATCTCATGTCCTGACTGTGCAGTCACCAAGTCTACCGTGGTTCCTGCCTCACTTTGGGATTTAACCCACAGTAATTCTTACATACTTTTCCTGTGTGGATACTGAGAGAGCCCAAGGCTGGGGTCCAGTCGCTGCCTCCTGCTTCTCCTCTTGCAAATGCAGAGAGGCTGGAAGTCCGTGTGCACGCTTGTTCTATGGGGCTTCCCAGTGGGTGCAGTGGAGCTTGTTGGGAAGAAAGGTCTTGCTCCCTGGGCTTCTCGGAGCCCACCGAGATGCAGAGCCTTGGAGGCAGTTCCCTGGGGGCCACCGAGGGAGATGTGCCAGCAGAGTGGCGTGTTTTCCGGCAGAGGCCTTTGCTTTCCTCCCTTCCTCCTCTGGGGAAATTAGCTTGCTGGCGCGGACGGAGGGAGGAGAAACAAGCCTAACCTGAAATATGCATTAGAGTCTCGCTATTTTTGGAGGTTTCCAAGATTGAAAATGGCTGAGGGCTGACCGGTTCTCATCTGTCCTGAATTAACTTCCTGCATTTGGGGGGGGGGTGAGGATGGGGTGAGGAGCCAGGCCAGGACCTGTCAGAACACTTAGCTGGGATCGGTGCTGATTGCGAAGCTGCGAGAGAGAATTACGGCCAAGAAAAGTCCCCTTCTCAGAGGACTTTCTGGAGGAGGCAGCGGGAGGGGGAGGGTAAGCATGGTTCCTGAGTTTGGAATGCTGGGGGAGCCTGGAGCTCCCCACTGTCATGTTGGTTGTGCTTCTTCCGGAGTGACAGAGGTTGGAGCCTGCAAAGATGAAGCTTGCAGGAGGGACACGGGACTTCCTTCTGGAACAAGGAAACAGTCTTGAAACTAAATAGTAATGTACAAAGCAGCATTGAATTGTTTGCTTTGAAACGGGCAGTAGTTAATCTAATGTTAGAAAGGGAAACAAAGGAAGAGGGAAAAGGGAGGAAAGGATTTATTCACGGGTCCTCACCACCTGGACAGCACAGTAGGGTCCACAGCAGTTTGGAATCATGATCCCACTGGTAATTTTCTTTTCTTTTTTTTCCCTTCCCTTCTCCCCTCCCCTCCACCCCTCCCTTCTTTCTTTCTTCTCCTTTTGGTGTGCAGGTGTGTGTGTGAGCATGTGTGAGTGTGGTTTCATGTGTGCCAAGGTGTGGGTGTGGAAATCAGAGGACAATCTAGGGTGTGAGTCCTCACCTTCCCCCTTCTTTGAGGCAGGATCTCTCCTTTACTACTGCTTTTGCCAGACCAGCTGGCCGGGGAGCCTCTGGGCCATTTTCTTGTCTGCCTCTCTTCTTGCCATAGGCGTGCTGGGATTATAGATGTTCATGCTCTAGCATCCGGCTTTACATGGGTTCTGGGGATGCAAACTCAGGCACTCAAGTTGGTGCAGCAAGCACCTTATCCACTGAGCATTGTCCCCATCCTGCACTGGTAATTGTTAAAGGGCACTCACAGATTAACTTCCAGCAATGTGTTGAATCACCGAAGACTCTCAGAGCTCCTCATTATTGTCTGTTTAACATGGATTCAAGTCAATTCATCCCTTTTCCCACAGTGTCTTCATCTTTGCCAGTTAGAGAGGAAATAGAGGGGAAAGGCTCTTTATTTTTTTAAATATTTATTTATTCTTTATAACAAGGTCTCACTATGTAATTCACACTGGACTGGATTTCATGATCCTCCTGCCTCACCTCCTGAGTTCTGGGGTTATACACATGAGCCACCACACCTTGCTAAGGCTCTCAATTATTTTATTTTGTTTTTAAGGTATCACTGACGGAACAGTTAACTTTTGAAGTGGAGTAGCAAGGGAAGGAAG
Source organism: Dipus sagitta (assembly GCA_036346955.1). Classification (NCBI taxonomy): domain Eukaryota; kingdom Metazoa; phylum Chordata; class Mammalia; order Rodentia; family Dipodidae; genus Dipus; species Dipus sagitta. Next base: position 104,273,565 of record CM070781.1, on the reverse strand, counting down.
GTTCTCTTAAAAGCATTCTTGTTGGGCTAGGGAGGTGGCTCCGTGGTACCAGCGCTTGCTGCACAAGCACGAGAACCTGTGTTTGGATGCTCAGGACCCACATAAAGTTCCGGGCCTGGAGGTGCATGCCTGAAATCCCAGAGCTGGGGAGGGGCAGACAGGAGGAACCCCGGGCAAGCTGGCTAGCCTGTCTAGCCAAATCAGTGAGTTCCACATGCAGTAATAGACTATCTCAACATAAGACAGACAGTGATAATACCCATCCGATGTTGACCTTTGGTCTCCACATGCACTCATGCATTCTCACATGCATATGAACATGTGTACATACACACCACACACATGTACATGCAAAAAAAAATATCCTTGTCTTAGTGTTACGTCCTGGACCCCTTCAGCTGCAGGAAAATGCTTCTCCCATGCATACTTGGCTGTCGCATATTTAATACTTAAAAGCACACGTGCAGCATTAAGCATTTAAAGGCATTTAGGACTTAAGTGGGTTCAGCTCAACTCACGTACTTGTACTGAGGCTCTGCTGTGTGCCAGCTGTTCAGCAGGACACTGATGAGGAGGGCAGAAGCGAGATGAATCTCAGCCTGGTGCAGAGCCTGTGGTGTCATTGACAGGATGCTATAGAAGAAGCAATCTTGCTCCTGACAGCTGTCACTCAGGATCGACAAGCTACAGCACAGTAGCCCTTGCCATAGGCCACCTCACTTCATGATGCTGATTGGTTCATACTTATTTTATAGCAGAGGAAATTGAGTAAGGAGGTCAGATCGTGCTGGGGCCTCAGCTCCTGACCATCAAGGACAGGAAGTCATGAGCGGAGAGGAGAGGGTTGATTCACTTTACAAGAGAAAGATCTTCTTCCATGCCATGTGTCTATGCAGCTGCTTAGACCTGGCCATTCTAACACGGTAGCGTGAGCCACGTGGCCTGATACTTTTAAATTAAAATTGAGTAAAACAGGGCTGGAGAGATGGCTTAGCAGTTAAGGTGCTTGCCTGCGAAGCTTAAGAACATATGTTCGGATCTCCAGGTCCCATGTAAGCCAGATGCACAGTGACACAAGCGTGCAATGTTGCACATGTGCACAAGGGGGTGCATGCATCTGGAGTTCGTTTGCAGTGGCTGGAGGCCCTGGTGTGCCCATTCTCTCTCTCTCTCTCTCTCTGCCTCTTTCTCTCTCAAATAAATATTAAAAAATTTAAAAATTAAGTAAAACAGAACATTTAATTTCTCAGCCACACCACCCATATTCCAGGAGCTCACTATCTAAATATGGTTAGTGGCTAGTGCACAAGAGAGTGTAGAACCTTCTTATCATTCCAGCAAGTTCTGTTGGATAATGTAGATCTAGACGTTTTTGCCCAACCTCAATTTTATCATGAGTTCAAACACAAGTCCCTGTCTGTCCTTTATGGAGATGGTAACTGTCATGTGCTCGTGTGTCAGTTACTTTCTGTTGCTGTGACCAGAGAATACATGAGCAGAAGTAACTTAAGAAAGGAAAGCTTTATTTCTACACCCAGTTGCAGGTTATAGTCCATCAAGGTAGGAAGGCATGGAGGCAGGAGCTTGAGGCAGCTGGTTCTATTCAGCCCATGGGGAGGAAGCAGAGAGGTGAATGCTGGTGCTCAGCTTTCTTTCTCCTTTTTATTCAGTCCAGGCCCCCAGCCCATGGTACTGTCCACAGTTAGCATAGATCCTCCCATTTCAATTAACCTAATCTAGAAAAATTCTTCACAGACACTCCTAGAGATTTGTTTTCATGGTCATTCTAAAGCCTGTCAAATTGACTACCAGAGATTAATTGTCATAAGCTGTTATTCCCACAGGCATCTGCTATTAAACATAGTCTTTTCATAGCTCCACACATTTTTCCTTCATAGCATACATCCCAGGTATATTCATTTCTTTATTGCTGGTGTAACAAGTTAACATATACTAGCATGAAATATAGATTTATTACTCATACTTCTGGGGTTCAGAAGTCTCGAAGAGGGTTTCACTGGGCTAACTTTGAGGGGCAGGCAGAATTTCTTGATTGAAAATCTAGGGGAAAATGTATTTCTCTACCTTTATAGCATCCGCAGGCCAGCACAGTCCTTTGCCATCCTCCCTTCTTCATCATCAAACTCAGCAGTGGGCAGTTGAGCCTTCCTCACGTCACATCACTTGGACCCCTCTCCTGCCTCCTGTTTCCACATTCAAGGATCCTGGTGGTGCCACTGGGTTTACCTTCATAGTCTAGGACAATCTCCCCTTTTACCCAAGTGCCTTTAACTGCTGAGACCTCTCTCCAGTCCATAATCTCCCCTTTTAAAGGTTAGCTGGTGAGCAACAAGAATTCCATCATAACTCCCCTTTGCCACATGACATGTCAGAATAACAGGCTCTGGAAATTAAGATGTGGGCATCTTACCATACCACCTTATCTCTTACCATACCACCTTATCTCTTAACATGCCACTTTATCTCTTACCACACCACCTTATCTCTTACCATACCATCTACTGTTGTACAGACAACACAGCAGAGGAAACAATCCATAAAGATAGAGAAGTGGGGGGCTGGAGACATGGCTTAATGGTTAAGGTGCTTGCCTGCAAAGCCAGAGGACCTATGTTCAATTCCCCAGGACCCACGTAAGCCAGATGCACAAGCTGGAGCATGTGTCTGGGGTTCATTTGCAGTGGCTAGAGGCCCTGGTGTGCCCATTCTCTCTCTCTCTAATAAATAAATATATATATATATATATATATATATATATATATATATATATATATATTTTGGTTTTTCGAGGTAGGGTCTCACTCTAGCCCAGGCTGACCTGGAATTCACTATGGAGTCTCAGGGTGGCCTTGAACTCATGGCGATCCTCCTACCTCTGCCTCCCGAGTGCTGGGATTAAAGGCGTGCGCCACCATGCCCGGCAAATAAATAAAAATATTTTTAAAAAAGACAGAGAAGTGACAGCTGGTGAGCGGCTCAGCTCTGGGTTTGAAAAGCAGGTGTGCTGCTGGGATGAATCTGAAATGTCCTTCATGGGCTCATGTTTTGAAAGCTTATTATCCAGACAGTAATGCTGTTTTGGGGGAGGCTGTGGATCCTTTAGGAGGTGGCACTTAGCTGGAGAAAGTAGCACACTAGGAGTGGGCCTTTGAAGGTTGTTTCTGCTCCTGCTTCCTGGCCTGCCAAGATGTGAACAGCCTGCGATGTATTCTCATGCTGACCATGAGCTGAGCTGCTGCGCCGTGCCTCCCTGGCCAAGATGGGGTGGACCCTCTGAAACTGTGAGCCAGAACTCTCCATCCCTTGCATTGTGCTGTTAGATTTCTTGTCCCAGCAATGAAAACTAGTTACCAGCTAGCATAAGGTGGAGGGGGTTCTGGAGCTACACTGTCTGGCTTTGAGTCATGTTTTGTCATTTTGAACAAACATCTTCGGGCCTTAGTGTTCTCACCTGAAGATGGAGAATATGCAGGGGGAGTACCCCTCACAGATCATGGTGAGGATTAGAAAAGCTAAAGCATGGGGGTGCCTTGACAGTAAACTCTCAAATGTCAGTTACTATTTGGAAGCTAAATCTGGCTTCACATTATCGTGTGAATGTGTTCTAAATACAAAGAGAGCTCCAGCTTCCATTTATGTCAAGAGAAAACATTCACATTCAGTGTCCCACCCCTGTGTGAATGACCAACCCCCCCCCCCCGCCCCCAGTCAGGTGGTCTTTGAGAGCTTCACAAGAGGAAGTCGTGCCTGCTCAGAGGGCTGTGGCACTATGCTGACTGTCCCGAATCTTTGCTGTATGCTTACATTTGGGGACATGAAGGTCACAAGCATATGCTCTACAGACCTAGCAGAAATATTTCTGTCTTCTTGAGTGCAGTGAAATGAGCAAATGCTGAAGAATCTTGGACAACTGCTCAAATGCCTGGTTCATCAGAGAATCTATCTGGACCATTGCTTGTGTTCTGTCTATATAGTCTGGTAAAATACTTGTGGTTATTTGAATGTTGAATACTTCCTCATCCCCATAGACTCGTATGTTTGAACACTTGGTCCCCGGCTGGTGGCGGTGTTTGGGGAGATTGTGCAACCTTTAGGAGGTGGAATCTGGTTGGCAGAGTGGGTCTCTGGGCATGGACCTGGAGGTTTTATATCTGGTTCACACTCTTGTTTGTTCTCTGCTTCCTCCCAGCCTCTAGCTCCCTTTGCCTTGCCTTTCCCTGCATGATGGAATGTAACCCCTTGAAATCATAATCCAGAACAAACCCTTTCCTGCCTTAACTTGCTTCTGGACAGGTATTTGGTCAAAGCAATGAGTACAGTAATTCATGTAATATTCATCCCAGTTTAATGACCTAGAGATGTCAGCTTCACTGTATTTTTACAAAAATATTTATTTATTTGAGAGAGAGAGAGAGAGAGAGAGAGAGAGAGAAAGAGAGGCAGATAGATAGAGAGAGAATGGGTGTGCCAAGGCCTTCTGCCACTGTAAAAGAACTCCAGACACATGCTCTACCTTGTGCATCTGGCTTACGTGGGTCCTGGGGAATCGAACCTGGGTCCTTTGGCTTCACAGGCAAGCACCTTAACTGCTAAGCCATCTCTCTAGCCCTTCACTGTATTTTGAGTAGAAATTATTGAATGGATCTGACATGCACATGGTGTAATATGTGGTAGGTGTCTAGCCTCACCTGGCATTTTCTTTCTCCTGAGCCAATTATTGCTGTCTTGTGTCCTTCTGGATCTATCCCATGCACTTACACTTGCCTGTTCCTCTTTCCCATTCTTTGCACCAGTGGAAGCTCAGGGGGTTCCCTACTGCGCATTTTCCATTCCTGCCCTTTCCCTGTGGTGGTTTGCATTAGGTGTCCCCCATAAACTCATGTGGTCTAAATGCTGGGTCCCCAGCTGATGGCAGTTTGGGAGGTGAAATCTTGCTGGAGGAGGTGTGTTGTTGGGAATGAACTCAGCGGTGTTACAGCCAGCTCCCCCTTGGCAAGTCTGGCTCACTCTTCTGCAGCTGTGGCAGAGGTGATGCCCAGCTTCTGTTCTGCCATCTTTCCCCAGCCATCATGGAGCTTCCCCTTGAGTCTGTAAGCCAACGTAAGCAACTTTCCTTGCGTCAGCTGCTTTTGATCAGGTGTTTTGTGCCGGCAACAGGAGGATAATTGCAGTACTCCCCACTGGCATTTTTAACAGTTAATTCTTTCAGATTATTTGTAGCAGCTACTTTATCATTGCTGGGACAGAACATCTGACCAAAAGCAGTGTGTGGAAGGGGAGGGCGATTGGTGCAGTTTACAGTTTCAAGGGAGTCGGGGGCGTTGTAGTATGGAGCGGAAAGCATGACCGGCCACAGCAGGAAGCCTGAGTCACGTTTCCACATTACAGGAAGGAAGTATGCTGATTGAGCTGATCTGGAACACCCAATGGGCTAGACTAAAAAAAAAAAAAAAAAAAAAAAAAAAAACCAAAAAACCAAAAAGCACCTCAAGGTCTGTCTCCAGTGACATATCTCCTCCAGCAAGCTTCACCTCCCAAGGGCAACACAATTAGCTAAAATTTTCACCAGCTGGGGACCAAGTATTTAAAATACATAAGGCTATGGGGGGGGGGGGCGTACAAACCATCACACTATTTTATATTGCTACAAAATGAGCATTCTATCACGTGGAACTACCACAAACAATCTTAATTTTTAGGTCATTAATTCACAATTTTTAGTGCTTTATGCAAATAATCTTTATATGTATAATATTCCACACAAGTTGAAGTATGACTAGAGAATAATTATTTTTCCCCAGTGGAATATCTGGGTCACATGGTATGTATATTTTTAACTTTAAAAATTTGTGCCAAATTGCTCTTCAAAGATGTTTATCCATTTATCATCTCACAAGCAATTAGAAGAGGAACTGTTTCCCCACAATCACAACGCCACGACTTGTTATCAAACATGTTGATTTTTGCCAGTTAAAACTTAAAAATATGTTGCTATAGTTTTCATTTGCGTTTATCTTATAATTAGTGTGGGTGATCATATTTTTATATGTTCAAGAGTCACTTATATTTTCTTAGCTGAAGGAAACTTGGTCCATTTTTCTATTGAGTTGTTTTGGTCTTTCTCTTTTTTAATATTTATTTATTTGTAAGGAGATAGAGAAAAGAGAGGGAATGAGAGGGGAGGGAGAGAGAGAAACAGAGAGAGAGAGACAGAGAGAGAGAGAAAAAAAAAATTGGAAATGAGCATGCCAGGGCCTCCCGCTACCGCAAATGAATTCCAAATGCATGTGCCACTTTGTGCATATGGCTTTATGTGGGTACTGGGAAATTAAACTCAGATCATCAGGTTTTACAAGAAAGCACCTTTAACCACTGAGCCATCTCTCCAACCCTCTTTATCTTAATTATTTCTTTACTTTTAGGAAATGAGCACTTCTTCTGGTTCATACAGTATTTTCTATAGTTTTAAATATCTTAAAATTATTTTGTGGATTTAAAGGCAGAAATTTCTTATTTGTTCATATCTATGTCTATATCTACATTTACATCTATCTATCTATCTATCTATCTATCTATCTATCTATCTATCATCTATCTATCTATCTATATCTGATACATATGTATTTTAACTTGCCCTTAATGGTTTATGTTTTGCAAGATTTTATTTAAAAAAAGTTCTACCTTTTCTTTTAGTATTTGAATGGTTCCATTATTTTATGTTTAAATCTTTGATCCATCTGGAATTTGTTTTATTGCAAAGCGTAAAATAAGAATTGTATGTTATAGTGCTCCAGATGGTTCTCCCCTTGTTACCATTTGTGGAGACTCTGTCTCCCTTCACGTATAAACACAATGCCATGATGGCTGACATCATGCAGATACGTGGGTCTGTTTCTGGATTTGGGGTTGGGGGGGGTCTCTACCTTTTGCAGTATCTCATTTGGTCTTTGGAGATCTCTACTGCTTTCATCCTAAGTCTTTCAAAACACCTGGAGGACAGCATCTGCCTGGTGATGACTTCTCCTCAGGAGTAAATTCATGATTGAGATGGAGACTAACCAGTATGAAGCTCGTGGGGCTTAGAGAATTCCTCCTTACCAGGGGCTCACCACTGATATTCCCCCTCACGATTTTCAGGTTTTAGATTGTGGCACAGGAGAGTCAAGAGGAAAAATGAGTTGACCTCCTGTCTTGTAGAGAGACAGATGATGATGATAATGGTAATATCTGCGATTATAAACTACTGTCCTGGTGGCACTAGGCAGTTTAAATAGGTTATTTCATCGATCCTTACAGCAACAGATAAATTAGAATTTTTATTCCCAGGTTGCATTAAAGGGAAGCAGAGAGGATGTGAAGCAAAGAAATGCTTTGGACTCAGGGGAAAGCTGATTCCAAATCTAGGCCCCTTGTTCACTCTACAACACAGGATCTTTGGTATATGATAGCGAGTAAAACCTCACTTCCTGCATTTGCTTTTATTAGTCCATCATGTAATCATGGTGGAACACATGGTCATTGTTAACTGGAGTCAGAAATCATATGTCTTCAGCAACAGTCAGAGAAGTAGAGTGAAAGAAGCTGTCCAGATGGGATATAATAGGATGTGGTGAGGGTTGTAGCAGAGAAGCGAGCCCCTTTCCTGTCTATAGTTGGCATCCACCCCTCAGCCCAGCCTATCATTGCTGTGGAGCAAGATGACCCAGACTTGCCCAACCTTAGGATTCTTCGGGGAAATCAAACATCTGGACTTTTAAGTGAAACATTTCAATTGTTCTATGTCAACAAATTATAAAAGCCATCAATGTGAGCTCTTTGAAACTCAATATTTAATTCCAAAAGTTCCCTCTCAGACAGTGCATTAAGCAAACAGATACTTATTCAAATGACTGTGACTCAGCAGTGGAAAGGAGTGAATTATTGACACACACAAGAGTAGACCTCAGAAGCTGTGTGCAATGGATCTCAGGGGCCGTGCGCCGAGCAGAAGCTAGACCCCCGAGAGTACACAGCATATGTCCGCGTCCTGAAAATCCTAGAATTTGCAACGTGATCATATAGTCTGGGCAAAGGTCACTTGGGAAGAAAAGAAGACTGCTTTCAGGTAGCAGGTACTGCTCTATGGCTTGATTGTGTTCAGGGATACACTGAGGGAGGCTGTTGTTATCAGTTGGGTCTGGGATGACCCCCAAATGCCCATGTGCTAGACACTTAGCCTGAAGCCCACGGCTCTGTTGGGAAGGTGGCTGGATGGGGGTGGGGTTTCAGATCCCTGGGCATGTTTCCCTGAAGGAAATTGTGGGAACCTGATCCCATTCTCAGTTCCCCTCTGTGGCTGCCATGATGTGAGCAGTCTTGTTCTACCAAGTGCTTCCTTCTGTGAGGAGCAGCCTCTTCTTAGGACCCCAGCAAAGCAATGCCAAAGGGTCATGAAGGGAGATCTCCAACACAGTAAGCCCGAACAAACCTTTCCTTTTTATTAGTTGATTGTCACAGGTATTTTGTTGCAGAGACTGAAAACAAGCACACACATTAGTCAAAGCTCTGTATTTCAGTCTATATAAATTGTGCACAAAAAAAAAAAAAACAATCTGTAAACAGACACTGAAGTTTAGTTAAAGAAAGTCATGCTGATAGGCTTAGGAGGGGGCTGGAGAGATGGCTTTGAGCTTAAAGCACTTGCCTGCAAAACCCAAGGACCCATGTTCAATTCTCCAGGTCCCAGGTAAGCCAGACACACAAAGTGATGCAAGTACAAGGTCACACATGTGCTCAAGGTGGCGCACATGTCTGGAGTTTGATTGCAGTGGCTGGAGACGCTGGTGTGCCAATTGTCCCTCTCTCTCATAAAAAAAAAAAATTTAGGAGGAAGTACATTGACAACTGCACTTTGAACTGAACCAAGAATAAGATGGACTGATGGATGTGTAGAGGAAGAGAAAGTTGGGTAATTTGTACTCCATTAAGTTCAGTAAAATATTAATGAACCAATGTTGCTATGTGTTTAAAATGTTTCATAATAAAGTGTTGGGGAAAATTAGCAAAAAACAAAACAAAAATCAAACCAAAGTACAAGCTTCACACCCACCCACACCCACATGGCTAGGTCTGGCTCATAGGCACTGATTGATGATGTTTTCTCTTTGGGCATAAAATGATACTGTCTTGGAATAAAGAATGCCTTGGCCCAGTATCCATGGCCACTGCGGAGCTGACCAGTGATAGCCAAATGTGTGGTAATGGAGCTATTGGCATTTCTTAGTAGAAGGAGGAGATGAAGGTCACATGACCCACACCTAGGATCCCAGCTCTGCTCCCTCCTGCCCCACCTCCCAGCTGCAAGTGATCTTGGGAGCAAGTGGAAGAGAACCTAGGAAGCAGGGGGCTTAACTGGAAGAGGGACTCCATGATGCAGCTTCCATAAGGTCACCATCAGTGACAGGGTGGGACTTTATGGTGATAGAGGTGCCTTTGAGTCACGCACACTCACCCTGCAAGTCACCCCAACAAACTCACTGGTTTTCCAAGTCGAACTTGGGTCGAATCATGACTTTGGTCTGCCATTTGTTGCCTTGGCTGTATTGAGTAGATGCGTCTTCCTATCTCCCCAGGGAAAATAAATTCATGCACAGGCACCAATTTCGAATCACTTTGACTCGTGCTATCCCATCCAGTTCCCACCAGCCATCGCGTGGTGCCGTCTCAGAGAGTCGATTACAAGAATGTTTCTCCTGCAGCTGCAGACCCCTTGTCTTTGCTCGCTGCAGCACCAGGCTTGATAGATCTGACACGGCTCAGTGAGTGAAGGTATAAGAAAATCCATCACCTGATGACATCATTAACACCTCTCCAGCTACGATGATCAATCTAAGATAAGAGCGCAGCCTGGCCTCCTCCTCATTAGTCAAGGGGAGAGCAGAAAACCATTTTGGCCTCACAGCTCCTTAGGCAGTCTGCTAGTCCATCTTGCTGTGTGAACACACTCTCTTCATACGTCACTTGAATGGCCAGGGGGACAAAAATGAGCTCAGAGCTGACCCTCCACTGGAGAGCAGAGTTCAGGAGGCGCGTGTTCAGGCTGCAGTGCTGCTCCTCGTGTTGGCGGAGTGTTTGTAACCTAGGCTGAGTGGCGGCATGCCTGATCGAGGGCCTGTGTCAGGGCTCCGTACCTGCCACGCACCCTTGGCTGTGTTTGGAGTCATAGAGGCTTCGACCCAGCAGCGTGAGAGAAGGCAATGGGGAGAGGGGAGGAGGTTTCCTCCTCCAAACATCGCTTCTAAAAGTAGCACACACCTTTTCAATAATTTACAAAGGCAACTTATTTACCATAACAATTGTTAAGACTGGTGAATACAAATTAGAGGAAGCAAGAATCAGCCTTGCAGACCTGTGAAGGGTGCACCAGAGATTAAGCCTGGAGCCATTTCATGACTGTAGCAAAAGTGGCACCTTTAGAGCTGGGCATGGTGGTGCACGCCTTTAATCCCAGCAGTCGGGCGCGGGGGCGGGGGGGGGGGCAGACGTAGGAGGATCGTCATGAGTTCGAGGCCACCCTGAGACGACATAGTGAATTCCAGGTCAGCCTGGGCTAGAGTGATAACCTACCTCGAAAAAACAGAAAACCAAGAAAGTGGCACCTTTAAATGGATTTTCTCCTCTTATGCTTGTTGAAATATTGGCTGGAATATTCACTCTCCCACCTTGGGGCACAGTAATGCTTTCCTTCTCGAATGATAATGATATGAATTAGAAATAAGTTAGTCTCAATTTTGTAGGTAGTCAGGGTTTCAGACCCAGAAAGAATATCACTAATGACAAGTCCAGAGAATAGAGTCCCGAGACTGAATTCCAACAGGCCTTGACTCACGAAGATGTTGGCTGACCACCAGTCCGTGTGTCCTTGTTCCTTGTTTTAACCCAGAGCTCCCGTATACATTCAAAGCAACCAATCCAATCCACCCCGACCCGATGCCTAACTTACATCCCTAGAGGTATAAGGACCCTTGAGCCAAGTCACCAAGCAGTTTACCCCCTCGGAGCCCCTCCCAGCTTGGAAACTTCCTGCTTTGACTCTCTTTTCTAACATAAAGTCTTGCTTAATTTACCCTCCTGCTGTGTCTGCCCTTGTCAGTTCCTTGCAAGTTGCAAAAGGAGGGACACTGGCTTGGGCAGTTCTGATGACCACTGAGTGTCTGGCTCTGTAACCCCTAAGCTAAGCTCACCAGAACAGAGAGATACTCTGTCCTCAAAACCTGCAACAAAGGCGTGCCTTTGCGAAAGCTAAGACCCTGTTGCTGAAGACGCCATATGCTTCTGACACAGAGCACGGAGGTACCTGGCTGGAATTCGGAAGAAAGCCACTCCCCACTTAGCCTGTCTAGTGTCGGGAGACGCTACATGAGCTACTGGGGGAAAATGGCCAACAACCGTCTGAGCAACCAGAGGTCTAAGCTACTCAGAAGCAAACACCCTGACAGGATGTACACACCAGTGCAATAGTGGCACACAGCCTCAGTGGGTAACCAAGAGCTTTCTGATTGGCTAAGAGATCAGTCAGTGTAGAAAAACCTATACCTGGAATTGGGAACCAGATCAGAATCCTATGGAGACAGAGATTACGCTCTCCAGTGTCAAGCTCTCACTAGTCTTTGTATAAAAGAGGGGTTATATACATCAAATTCTCCCTAAATTAATAGTGCTTATTCCATTTAAACTATGCTGACTTCACTCTCCATTGGACAATCTGTTCTTTTTCAGAAGGTAGTGAGACCTGAGGAGATAAACTACCCCTCGCACTTCAGCCAAGCCACAGCTGAATCTACAGAGGAATTGGGGAGATGAGCAAGAGTGCTGCTTCCATGCTGTTCCTGGTAATCAGCACCAGGGTGTAGGAGACAGACCTTGAGGATACTCAACATCTACTGAAGCAGAGATCCAGAGGCTCCTGAGAGTTCATCACTGAAGTAGACTTAAAACTCACCCACCATGGCTCAGGGAATTTTCTGGAAGAGGGAGTGGAAAGATTGTAAGAGCCACAGGTTGAGACCTCATGTTCAGAGGCATTTCCCCCCCCAAAAAAAAATAACTGACCACTGCTGTGATAATTCATAAACCTCAACCCCATGGGGAACACCTGAAACCCTATTGAGGAGCGTCCCCAATGGAATGGAGGCAGGGACAAGGGAAAAGAGGGTACCAACATGTGATTTGTCCAAATGAAACTTCTTGTTAATAATAATAATATTAATGAACATTTAAAAAGCATGCTTGTAGCTGGGCCTGGTGGTGCACACCTTTAATACCAGCACTCAGGAGGCAGAGGTAGGAGGATCACCGTGAGTTCAAGGCCAGCCTGAGACTACATAGTGAATTCCAGGTCAGCCTGGGCTAGAGCGAGACCCCTACCTCGAAAAACAAAAACAAAACAAAACAAAACAAAAGCATGCTTTTGACTTGCTTTGGCCAATGACTTGTGAACAAAAGGAAAAAAAAAAAAAAACTATGCTATCTTGTCCCTCTGTCAAAGGTTGTGGGTGCTCTAGGGAGGAGGGGTGTGGGTGCAGACACAGCTGATCCCAATGACCACATAGTAGGAGTGAGAAAATATTGTTTGGTCACTGAGCTATGGGGGTCATTTGTGACTGTAACTACAGCTGGCCTATCCTAACTGATAATAATCTATTGAATCTATATATTCTAACTGATAATAGTCTAATAATAGTCTATCTTAACTCCATAATAAGCGAAGGGAGTCTAAGACATGATCTATAAGCCTGCTAGATTCTTGGACTGGAGAAATGACTCAGTAGCTAAGGTTCTTGCCTGCAAAGCCTAAAGACCCTGGTTCAATTCCCCGGTACCCCTGCAAACCAGATGTACAAAGTGGCGAATCTATCTGGAGTTTTTTTTTTTTTTTCCAGTGGATGGAGTCCCTGCCATGCCCATCCTCTCTTCTCTCCATCTCTCTTTGCTTGCAAATAAATATGTAAAAATATTTAAAGAAAAACTGCTAGATTTGGAACAAAGATAATTACACAGTATAAAATGTTTTGGTTAGGGCTAGAGAGATAGCTTAGCTGTTAAAGGCACTTGCCTTTGAAGTGTAAGGAACCAGGTTCAATTCTCCGGATCCCACATTAGTGAGATGAACATCGTGGCACATGCATCTGGAGTTCGTTTGCAGTGGCTAGAGGCCTTGGCATGCCCATTAACTCTCTCACTCCCTATGTATCTAATAAATGAATAACTTTTAAAAAAGGATTAAAAATTTTTTAAAAATGTTTTGGTTAAAGATAAGGATAAGGGCCAGGCATGGAGGCACATGCCTTTAATCCCTGCACTTGGGAGGCAGAGGTAGGAGGATTGCCATGAGTTCTAGGCCACCCTGAGACTACATAGTTAATTCCAGGTCTGCCTGAGCCAGAGTGAGACCCTACCTCAAAAAACCAAAAAAAAAAAAAAAAAAAAAAAAAGATAAGGATAAGGTGGCATAGGAAAAATTTTGTGTTAGGAGGCTGGTTGCTAAGGGAAGAGGCTGAGTGGGCTGGCAGAGACAGAGTGGCTGGTAGGTAGCCCCAAGTAATATGGGACAGTATGGAACAGGGGTCTAGACTTCAACAGAGGGAGCTTTAAGGCTGGGCTTATTCTTTTTTTTTTTTTTTTTTTTCTCCATTTTTATTAATATTTTCCATGATAACAAAAAAAATCCCATGGTATTACCCTCCCCCCTTTCCCCTTTGAAATTCCATTCTCCATCATATCCCCTCCCCATCTCAATCTTTCTACTTACATATATACAATACCAACCTAATAAAAGCCCTCCTCCATTTCTTTCTCTTCCCTTTCTATCTCCTTTTTTAACTTACTGGCCTCTGCTACTGAGTTTTTTCCTTCTCACACAGAAGCCCAATCATCTCTAGCTAAGATCCACATATGAGGGAGAACATGTGGCGCTTGGCTTTCTGGGCCTGGGTTACCTCACTTAGTATAATTCTTTCCAGATCCATCCACTTTTCTGCAAATTTCATAACTTCATTTCTCTTTACTGCTGAGTAAAACTCCATTGTATAAATGTGCCACATCTTCATTATCCACTCATCAGTTGAGGGACATCTAGGCTGGTTCCATTTCCCAGCTATTATAAATTGAGCAGCAATAAACATGGTTGAGCAAGTATCTCTAAGGTAATGAGATGAGTCCTTAGGATATATGCCTAGGAGAGCTATAGCTGGGTCATATGGTAGATCAATCTTTAGCTGTTTTAGGAACCTCCACACTGATTTCCACAATGGCTGGACCAGATTGCATTCCCACCAACAATGTAGAAGGGTTCCTCTTTTTCCACATCCCCGCCAACATTTATGATCATTTGTTTTCATGATGGTAGCCAATCTGACAGGAGTGAGATGGAATCTCAATGTAGTCTTAATCTGCATTTCCCTGATGACTAGGGATGTAGAACATTTTTTTAGATGCGTATATGCCATTCGTATTTCTTCCTTTGAGAATTCTCTATTTAGCTCCATTTCCCATTTTTTGATTGGTTTGTTTGATTCCTTATTATTTAACTTCTTGAGTTCTTTGTATATCTTAGATATTAATCCTCTATCAGATGTATAGCTGGTGAAGATTTTTTCCCATTCTGTAGGTTGCCTCTTTGCTTTCTTCACCGTGTCCTTTGCAGTGCAGAATCTTTGTATTTTCATGAGGTCCCAGTGGTTAATCTGTAGTTTTATTGCCTGAGCAATTGGGGTTGTATTCAGAAAGTCTTTGCCAAGACCAATATGTTGAAGGGTTTCCCCTACTTTTTCCTCTAGCAGTTTCAGAGTTTCAGGTCTGATGTTAAGGTCCTTAATCCATTTGGACTTAATTCTTGTGCACGGAGAAAGAGAAGAATCTATTTTCATCCTTCTACAGATATATATCCAGTTTTCCCAACACCATTTGCTGAAGAGGCTGTCTTTTCTCCAATGAGTATTTTTGGCATTTTTATCAAATATCAGGTGGCTATAACTACATGGGGTTACATTTGGGTCCTCTATTCTGTTCCATTGATCTACGAGTCTGCTTTTGTGCCAGTACCATGCTGTTTTTGTTACTATGGCTCTGTAGTATAGGTTAAAATCAGGTATGGTGATACCACCAGCCTTATTTTTGTTGCTCAGTATTATTTTAGATATTCGAGGTTTTTTGTGATTCCAAATGAATTTTTGGATTGTTTTTTCTATTTCCGTGAAGAATGCCTTTGGAATTTTGATGGGGATTGCGTTAAATGTGTAGATTGCTTTTGGTAAGATTGCCATTTTCACAATATTGATTCTTCCAATCCAGGAACAAGGGATGTTTTTCCACTTCCTAGTGTCTTCTGCAATTTCTCGCTTGAGTGTTTTAAAGTTCCCATTGTATAGATTCTTTACTTCCTTAGTAAGGTTTATTCCAAGGTACTTTATTTTTTTTGATGCAATTGTGAATGGGAGTGATTCTCTGATCTCATCCTCTGTGTGTTTGTTGTTAGCATATATGAAGGCTACTGATTTCTGTGTATTTATTTTGTATCCTGCTACATGACTGTAGGTTTTTATCAGCTCTAACAGTTTGCTAGTAGAGTCTTTAGGGTCCTTTATATATAGAATCATGTCATCTGCAAATAATGATAACTTGACCTCTTCCTTTCCGATTTGTATCCCTTTTATGCATGTCTCTTGCCTTATTGCTATGGCTAAGACTTCCAGAACTATATTAAATAAAAGTGGGGACAGTGGACACCCTTGTCTTGTTCCTGATTTTAGTGGAAAAGCATCCAGTTTTTCCCCATTTAGTAATATGTTGGCTGTAGGCTTATCATAAATAGCCTTTATTATATTGAGATATGTTCCTTCTATTCCCAGTCTCTGTAGGACTTTTATCATGAAGGGATGTTGGATTTTGTCGAATGCTTTCTCTGCGTCTAATGAGATGATCATGTGATTTTTGTCCTTCAACCCATTTATATAATGTATAACATTTATAGATTTGCGTATGTTGAACCATCCCTGCATCTCTGGGATAAAGCCTACTTGGTCAGGGTGAATGATCTTTCTAATGTATTCTTGTATTCTGTTTGCCAATATTTTGTTGAGAATTTTTGCATCTATGTTCATGAGGGAGATTGGTCTGTAATTTTCCTTTTTTGTTCTATCTTTGCCTGGTTTTGGTATCAGAGTGATGCTGGCTTCATAGAAGGAGTTTGGTAGAATTCCTTCTTTTTCTATTTCATGGAAAAGCTTAAGAAGCAATGGTGTTAGCTCTTCCCTGAAGGTCTGGTAAAATTCAGCAGTGAATCCATCTGGGCCTGGGCTTTTTTTAGTTGGGAGATTTTTGATAACTGTTAGGATCTCCATGCTTGTTATAGGTCTATTTAAGTGATTAATCTCATCTTGATTTAATTTAGGTAGGTCATATAAATCAAGGAAATCATCCATTTCTTTCAGATTTTCATACTTTGTGGAGTATATGTTTTTATAATATGTCCCTATGATTTTTTGAATTTCTCTGGCATCTGTCGTGATGTTACCTTTTTCATCTCTAATTTTATTAATTTGTGTCTCTTCTCTCTTTCTTTTGGTCAGATTTGCTAAGGGTTTATCAATCTTGTTTATCCTTTCAAAGAACCAGCTCTTTGTTTCATTAATTCTTTGTATTGTTTTTTTGGTTTCTATTTCATTAATTTCTGCCCTAATCTTTATTATTTCTTCCCGTCTACTGATTTTTGGTTTGCCTTGTTCTTCTTTTTCCAAGGCTTTAAGGTGAAGCATTAGGTCATTTATTTGCGACCTTTCTAATTTCTTAATATAGGCACTTAAAGCTATAAATTTACCTCTTAGAACTGCCTTCATTGTGTCCCAGAGATTTTGGTATGTTGTGTTCTCATTATTGTTTGACTCTATAAATTTTTTGATTTCCTTCTTGATTTCTTCATTGACCCATTCATCATTTAGTAATGTATTGTTTAGTTTCCATGATTTTGTGTATGCTCTATATCCTTTCTTGCTATTGATTTGTAGTTTGATTCCATTGTGGTCAGATAGAATGCAAGGAATTATTTCAATTTTCCTGAATTTGTTAAGATTTGCTTTGTGTCCTAATATATGGTCTATTTTAGAGAATGATCCATGTGCTGCTGAAAAGAATGTATATTCTGCAGCATTTGGATGAAATGTCCTGTATATGTCTGTTAGGTCCATTCCTTCTATGACCTCGTTTAGTCCAGATGCCTCTCTGTTTATTTTTTCCCGGGATGACCTGTCAATTGATGAGAGTGGGGTGTTAAAGTCACCAACTACCACTGTGTTTGGTGTTATCTGTGACCTTAGTTCTAACAGTGTTTGTTTGATGAATTTGGGAGCCCCCATGTTAGGTGCATATATGTTTAGGATTGTAATGTCCTCCTGTTGGAGTGTGCCCTTAATCAATATAAAGTGACCTTCCTTATCTTTCTTGACTAATGTTGGAGTGAAGTCTGCCTTGTCAGCTATTAGGATAGCAACCCCTGCTTGCTTTCTGGGTCCATTTGCTTGAAACACCGTTTTCCAACCTTTCACCCTAAGATAATGTCCATCCTTTGTAGAAAGGTGAGTTTCTTGGAGACAACAAATTGTAGGGTCCTGCTTTTTAACCCAGTCTGCAAATCTATGTCTTTTGGTTGGAGCATTGAGGCCATTGATATTAAGAGATATTATTGAAAGATGTGTATTTATGCTTGCCATTTTTTTTTTTTTTTTTTGTGGTTCTGGTTCTACCTTTGCTCTCTTATATTAACTAGTATTTGAGTGTTGTTTGCTGTTTTCCAGATTCCTTATATGTGTGTTTTTCTTTCTCTTCGGCATGGAGGATTCTTTCAAGTATTTTGTGTAGAGCTGGTTTTGTCTTCAAATACTCCTTTAGCCTGCTTTTGTCATGGAATGTCCTTATTTCTCCATCTATTTGAATGGATAGTTTTGCAGGATAAAGTAGTCTTGGTTGACAGTTGTTATCTTTCAGAGTTTGGAATACTTCACTCCAAGCCCTTCTGGCTTTGAAAGTTTGTGTTGAGTAATCTGCTGTGATCCTGATGGGCTTGCCTTTGTAGGTAACTTGATTTTTCTCTCTAACTGCTTTCAATATTTTTTCTTTGGATTGTGTGTTTGGTAGTTTGATTATAATATGGCGAGGAGAGGTTCTTTCCAGGTTTTGTCTGGCTGGTGTTCTAAATGCTTCCTGTATCTGCATTGGCACCTCTTTCCCAATTTGGGGGAAGTTTTCTTCTATGATTTTGTTGAAGATGCCTACTATACCTTTGGATTGAAATTCTTCTCCTTCTACTATACCCTGAATTCTTATATTTGATCTTTTCATAGTGTCCCGAATATCTTGAAATTCCCATTCATACTTTTCTATTAGTTTGTCTTTCTCTTTGTTGGATTGTATTAGATCTGCCACCTGGTCTTCTAGCTTAGATATTCTGTCCTCTCCTTCATCCATTCTACTGGTGAGATTTTCTACAGAGTTTTTTATTTCATTAACTGTGTTCTTCATTGCTAGTAATTCTGACTGGTTTTTCTTCATTATTTCTATTTCCTTATTTATGTCTTGTATTGATTTCTTTATTTCATTAAATTGGTGTCCTGTATCTTCTCTGATTCCTTTGATTTCTTCTTTGAGTTCATTGAACATATTTACAATCATTCTTTTGAAATCTTTCTCAGGCATTTTCTCTAACTCGTTTTCACTAGAGGTCATTTCTGAAGCATTGATGCTTTTTGGTGGATTTATATTGCCTTGGTTTTTGGTGTTTCTTGTGTTATAATGTATATATTTTTGCATCTTGGATTAAGTTACTGCTTAGATTTTCCAGTTAGCTGGGTATCCTTTGCTGTATCTATTGATCTGATATTGTATATCTTCTATGTAGGAGATTAAGATGTTAGGTGTGGCTCTTACCACTCTCAGAGTATCTAGACACGTGGTCCTAGGGGTTAAGTTTGCCTGCTATGGGGGTATTCAAATAGGCTGAGTGGAATAAAATACAGGTATATTCTAAAATTTAACTAAACCCTATACACATTCAGTCAAGAACAGCACCGAGCATTTATGCAAGATTAGGTATTATAAAAACCAGATCCTCTATCAACAAAGAAGTTAAGATTTCTGGTCTGTTGAGGGATCCAAGTCAGCTTGTGACCAGGTGAGACCCTTCCCTGGTTCAATCCCAGTTACCTCTTTGGATGCTTTTGGTCTCAGTCAAGTTGCTGGCTGGGATGTTGGGCCGCTGTTCTGCTTTCTGGAAGTGGGTACTGGCTTTTCCTGTGGGGCAAACCAAGCCTGGCAACTGTGGCCCTGCAGATTGGCGCCCCTGATGCTGGATCCCCGCTGCTGCCGCTGGAGCTGCCGCTGCTGGGACCACTGCTGCTGGATCCGCCACTGGAGATGCCGCTGCTGGGTCTGCCCCTGCTGATCCGCTGGAGCTGCCGCTGCTGGGTCCTCCGCCTCTGATCCGCTGGTGCTGCCACTGCGGGATCCGCCTCTGCCGCTGAAGCCGCTGGAGCCTCCGCTGCTGGATTCGCTGCCCTGAAGCCGCTGTGGCCGGTACCGGAGCAGCTGATGGTGTTTTTGG
The DNA here is from genome assembly GCA_036346955.1 of Dipus sagitta. Taxonomy (NCBI): domain Eukaryota; kingdom Metazoa; phylum Chordata; class Mammalia; order Rodentia; family Dipodidae; genus Dipus; species Dipus sagitta. The sequence continues at coordinate 104,253,914 of CM070781.1, read as the reverse complement.
GGCTGGAGTCACGGCTTCCACCGCCGCTTCCGGCTTCCACCGCCGCTTCCGCTGCCGGGGTCTGAGCCGCCGCTGTTGGATCCCGAGTCGCCACTGCCGGAGCCCGTGATGCAGCTGCCAGTGCCCGTGCTGCCGCTGCCGCTGCCAGAGTCTGAATCGCCGCTACCGGGTCCCGAGGTGCCGCTGCCGGAGCCCAAGTCGCCGCTACCGGGTCCCGAGCTGCCACTGCCGGAACCCGAGCTGCCGCTACCGGGTCCCGAGCTGCCGCTGCCGGAGCTGCTTCGGCCTGCCCGTGTGGGCTCTGGATATCTCCTACTTCTCCGCTGCTGTTTTAATCTCTTATACACCTCCCTTGTGTATTTTGCTGGGTTTTCTTTGGCTTTTTCTCCCCTAGGCTGCTTAGGCGTGGTTCCTATGCCGCCATCTTGACCGGAAGCCTGGGCTTATTCTTTATTGGCTGTGTGGTCTTAAAGAAAACCCCTGGCTCCTCAATCCCCATGCTGTGCCTCATACATGTCATATAAGATTACTGTGAACTAAGTCATGTGACCAGGTCAGTTGTAAGACCTAGAATAACATGGTGGCTGTTAATTTCTTCCTATGCCCTTTTCCCCTTTTCTTTTCCTCCTCCCCCCGCCCCCACTGGCCTGACCAATAGCAGGAAGGATGGGTGGGAGACTGTCAGCGTGGCATGAACAAGACAGGGTGTGCTTGCAGACTGAGAACACTCCAGCCCGCTCCAAGAATGAGTGTGGTTGAAGCATCTAGAACGTTTGGGTGGTAGCATTGATGTATACTCGTTCTTTGGACCATAGGGTGAAGGAAAGTTGGGTGAAGACACAGAGTTTTCCTTAAAAGTTCTTTTTGTAAATTCGTAAAATATAAAATAATTACCAGGCGTGGTGGCGCACGCCTTTAATCCCAGCACTCAGGAGGCAGAGGTAGGAGGATTGCTGTGAGTTTGAGGCCACGCTGAGACTACACTGGGAATTCCAGGTCAGCCTGGGCTACAGCAAGACCTTACCTCAAAAAGAAAAAAATAAAATAAAATAATCAGGATTACAAAAGGAGCCTATGTTATTTATTTATGCTTTGTTTTATTTTATTGAATTTTTTTGAGGTAGGGTCTCACTTTAGCCCAGGCTAACCTGAAATTCACTATGTAATCTCAGGGTGGCCTTGAACTCACGGCAATCCTCCTACCTCTGCCTCCCGAGTGCTGGGATTAAAGGCGTGTGCTCCACTGAGGCATCTTTTCCAAGACCACACAACCAGAGGGTGTCAGCTAAGAGATGTCAGTAAGCTAAGAGCTTCAGAGCTCTTGATCCTGCCCATGCAGTCTCTCTCTCTCACTAGTTAATTGCTTTGTTTAGTACACACACAGGAAGAAGCCAGCTTCCTTTGTTGTCTTGCTACATTCTGCAGGTTTAACAATCTCAGTGAAAATCATACTGGTGCTACTTCTGATTTTAGGAAAGCTTAAGTGGCACCATGCCATTTTGGGTGCCAGCGAGTTCCTCATCAAAGTCCTTCAGATTATCGATACAGGAAAAGGCTCTCTAACTCCAAGAACCATGAGGAAAACCCTCCCCACTCTGGTTGGAATGTCCGCACTTAAATCCAATTACCTCATCATTTCTCTTCGGCTCATCTCTGAACACCACTTGCCCTAAAAATACACTTTGACATTATGCACAAACATCGGAGAGACATTTATTTGACCTTTGTGTGGTTTCTGCTAAAAGATTCTGTGACACACAAGTGGGACTGAATTATTTATAGGTCCAAGGGGAAATCAAAGTTGCTTTTATTCCCATTGAAAGTGTATTAGAAAGTAAGAGAGTACCAAATTAGCTTTGGCTCCACACAGAGGGGATCCAGCTAGATCCAAGGGTGCTTATTAAGTTGTGGGTGCCACCCATGGCTGGATCCTTGGAAATCTCCATAAACTGGAGCTATTGTTCTCCTTCTCAGGGAACAAGGGTCTGTCCCCTTCCCTACGGGAAGCTTCCAGGATGAGTGTGGGAGACAAAGTGGTTGTACAGACTTAGTGACATCTGGAAGTTTTTCATGTATTAATTTATGATGTTAGTTGGTACTGAGTAGACACGTACTAAGTGCTGAGCACTGAGGAAGAAGAGAAAGATTTACTAACTCACTTTTTTTCAGTGGATTTAGCAAATATTTACATGGGCTCTTTTTGTGAGTTTTCATATGGTATGATGTGTGTGTGACAGAAAGAGAGAGAGAGAGAGAAAGACTGCATGTGCCGCAGTGCACAAGTGGAGGTCAGAGGACGACACCTGGTGGCTGTCAGTCCTTGCCTTCCACCTTGGTTTTGACGTGCAGGGTCTCTTGTTTTCAACACAGCTGCGCACCCCAGGCCAGCTGGCCCACAAGCTTCCAGGAGTTCTACTGTCGCTGTCTCCATGTTGACACAGAGCACTGGGATTACAGATGTGTGCCACCATATCTGCCTTTATGCAAGTTCTGGGAGCTGGACTCAGAGTGTCACTCATGTTTGTGCAGGAAACATGTTTACCCACGGAGCCATCTTTCCAGATCATTACTGGTTTTTCTTGGCAGGTGTTTTAGATGTGGGGATGCATGTATCAAGACTTATGAGATCCTGTTTCCATGGGTAAGATAATATTTCTGTCCTCAGGGAAACCAGTTACCAGGCTGCCGTCATTGTTATCATCATCATCATCATCATTATCATCATCATCGTCTTCTTCCAAGTATACCCATTGCTTATGATTGGCCAGCTCCTGTCTCAAGTGCTTAAGATGTATTAATTAGTCCTTGCACACACTCGGTGAGGCAAGAATTATTAATACCATCCCCATTTCCTACTTAAGGACAGTTAATGACACACAGAATTTACGTAACTTACTCAGAGAATGAACTCTTGGAGCTGGGATTCAAACGGAAGCACCCAGCCAACCGTCTAACATAATATAGAGGCGTGTACAACGGCTACAGACCCAGAGACAAAAGTAAGTCAGGAACAAGGTATCTGAGCAGGGTATGTAAGGATGTTTCAAGGGTTCCCGTTACCCAAACGTGCGACAGGAAGGACGGGCCATTTACCTTCTCTGAACTTCATTCCCTTGTGATGTAGGAGTCTTAAGAGGAATGAATGAGAAGCCATAATTGTAATGTCTTCTTTGAGGCACCCGAGGGGGGCAGCTGAGCCGCACATCCTTTATCCTCCTTCCACGTCCTCTTTGGAGCCTCTTAACTTCAACCCAAGTTGTCAATCATCTGAAACGTCGTGGCTGCTGGGCGGCTTAGGGAGATTATAACTTTCCTACCTGGAGTACAATGTGTAAAGATAATAGTGTGGAGGCAGGAAACAATCAGTTTTCGTTGTTTCATTTTTCTTGTGTGTGCGCAGGATGGGGCCGAATTAATCCCGGAACTAAATTATTGAGACCTCTGTACCTTCTTGAGGGCCTTAAATGTGGCTGGACTCATCTATTATTCTTGTCCCAACTGAGAGCCTTTGAGCTCACTAGCCAGGCTTTATCAATCCAGGCTAACTCTGCCTGACAACTGAGTTTGGGCCCTTATTCCATTTGGCTGTTTGGTGAATACAAATCAGAAATTCGGGAACTTCTTCCTGGAGAAATATATTGACTTTCCAATCACTTTTAATTTATAAACAAGAGCTTCATGGGAGTAGAGGGACTTCAGAGGAGCCCAGGAGAGGTTGCATGGGAGGGAGACCATATTTGCATTGATTGAAGCATCAGGTTAGTGCGTATGTGAGGTGTTGATGCTGGCCCCAATTTCTGGGAAAGCAGCAGCAGCAGAAAGAAAGGAGAATGAGTGTCTTTTTTTTTTTTTCTCAAAAGAAGGAGAGAATCATGCAGCTTCTGTGAACATGGGGTGCTTTCTTGAAATAAAATATCCAATCATCTTTCCTTGTGCCTAGAAATTAAGTTCCTGATCTCCAAGATCATAGAAAAAAGATTTATCCTGGCAGTAGAGCCCTTGAGGATGGAGGTACAAACATCATGCTTACATATTTGTTTTCAGCGTGAATGCTGAGAAGGTGAAGTGTGTGGTGTGTGCATGTGATGTGTGCATGTGTGTATGAAGATATGTGCCCTGTGTTACATGTGCAGAGGCTAGAGGAAGGGGTCACATGACCTCCTCTATCACTCTTCTCCCTTTTCTCACCGATACAGTCTCTCCATGAACCAGGAGCTCCTTATTTTTCAGCTTGGCTGGTGGACCAGGGAGCCTCAATTACCATCCTGTTTTTGCCGCACCCCGCCCCCAGCCCTGGGGCCACAGGTGTGTGCAGTTACGCCCAGCTTTCTGTGCAGGTGACAGGATGCTAACGTGGGTCCTCACGCTTGTGCAGCAAGCACTCTTACCTGCTGAGCCCCCTCTTCAGTTCACAAGTGGCCTCTCTAGGAGAAGGTGCCTCCCTTGCAGAGAGGAAGCTGTGAAGGGGAGGAGATTATCTTAGTGCCTCTGGTCTTGATGTGCCCAGGGCACCAGAAATGTCCCACCTGGGATAATGGAGCTCCACGGTGGTAGGACTGTGTGCGTCGGTCTCGTGATGGGGGCTTTCCATCTTCCTTTCCCCTGGGAGTAGCAATGGAAGCTCTGCTGCTCTTTGAAGTAGCCAGGGCACCCCAGCAAGCACCCTGACTGTAGTTCCAGGGGGAAAGGTTATCACAGAGGGCGATATGTGCACCAAAGACGGGGCAGTTCTAAAAGCACACCTGGAAGACAGGTACAAGCTGTGGGCAAGGAGCACGTTCTGGCTCTTTCCTGCTATACCTGGATCCAACATGTTCCTGGGCCATGACAGGAATTTTTAAAATACTGAAAATTTTTCCTGTGTATGTGTGTGCATGTGCATGCATGCATGTTTATGTACATGTGGGTACATGTTGGTGCAGGTGTGCATGTATGCATGTACATGTGGAAGCCAGAAGTTGATATCAGCTGTATTCCTCTATTGCTTCTCTACATGATTTTTCTGTATTAAAAAATTAGGGCTGGAGAGATGGCTTAGCAGTTAAGGTGTTTGCCTGCAAAGCCAAAGGACCCAGGTTCGATTCCCCAGTATCCACATAAGCCAGATGCACAAGGTGGCGCATCCATCTGAAGTGCATTTACAGAAGCCCTGGTGTGCCCACTCTCTCTCTATCTGCCCCTCTCTCTCTTAAATAAATAAATAAAATATTCTGGGCTTGAGAGATGGCTTCGCAGTTAAGGCACTTGCCTGCAAAGCCAAAGGACCCAGGTTTGATTCCCCAGCACTCATGTAAGCCAGATGCACAAGGTGGTGCATGCATCTAGAGTTTGTTTGTAGTGGCTGGAGGCCCTGACGCACCCATTCTCTCTCTCTCTCTTTCTTTGTCTGAAATAACTAAGTAAAAATAACAAGAAAACTTTTTATTGACAACCTGCATACATATACACAATGTATCCTGGTCATAATTTCCTCCCACTATCTTTACTTCCCTCTATCCCCTGAATTCCTTCTTTCCCACTAGTCCCTCTTCTATTTTTAAAATTATTTTATTTATTTATTTATTTGCAAGGAGAGAGAATGAGCAATGCCATGGTTTCTAGCTTTTGCAAATGAACTCTAGATGCATGCGCCACTTTGTGCATCTGGCTTTATGTGGGCACCGGGGAATTGAACCCAGGTTGTTGGGCTTTACAGGTAAGTGTCTTAATCATTGAGCCATCTCTCCAGCCCCCCTCTTCTATTTTGATTTTTGGTTCTTGTCCTCCTTAGTCCATCATGACAACATGTTGATGAGACCAGTATTATGCAGGTGTTGTGCAGGTAGAGGCGGCCGTTTCGTGTCTGGAAGCCAGCATTTCAAAGCATTCCTCCACATCCTCTAGCACTTACCTTCCTTTCACGCCTTTCTGGTCTCTGAGCCTGGGAGGGTGTCATAGAGCTGTTCAGCTGTCCCACTTAGTCCTCAACACCCTGCTCCCAGTTTTCAGCACTTTGACAAGTTTTGAGTCACCTTGATAAGCATCACCATCTGAAAAAAGAAGTTTCTCTAACCAAAAGTGAGAGTAGCATTAGTATATGGGCACAACCATTATTATTATTATTATTATTATTATTATTATTATTATTTGGTGAGGCATGGCTTCTCACTGAACCTGGAACTCACCTTCTACCTTTCTACCTTCCCAGCATTGGGATTACAAATGTGTGCTCTCCCCATGGTCCGCTTTTCATGGGCGCTGGGCATCTGAACTCAAATCTTCATGTTTGTGTGGCAAGCACTTTGCCCTCTGAGCCGTCTCCCTACCTCCCAAGGTACTTATTGAAGAATGAGGAGGGCAGAACTATGGGATAGTATTAATAATTTTTGTTTGTAAGTTAATACTTATTGACTCATCATCAGGTCCTAACGATTGGGAAAGATGCTTAATTGTTGTGAAACTTGTGACATTTCATCATTACTCTCATCTTGGAATAGGATGTGAGAGATTTCACAGAGAAGGCTCAGGCCGTGAGGTTAGTAAAAGGGCTGGGTTTCTGCCCTTGGCTCATCTGATGTGCCCTAGAGATGTGCCCTTTAATAACAGGCCATCATGAAGAATAGCAAAGCTCAAAACTCAATATAGAAATCTAGGAGTGTCAAAAAAGAAATTGAGGCGGACTTGAGAAAATGGAAAGACCTCCCATGTTCCTGGATAGGCAGAATTAACATTGTGAAGATGACAATCCTACCAAAGGCAATTTACAGATTTAATGCAATACCAATTAAAATCCCCACAGTGTTCTTCACAGAGATAGAAAAAATGATCTCAAATTTCATATGGAACGGCAGAAGGCCTCGCATTTCCAAACATATCCTCAGCAAAAGAAATACCTCTGGAGGCATCACCACACCTGATCTAAAGCTATATTACAAAGCCATAGTAATAAAAACAGCATGGTACTGGCATAAAAACAGGACTATAGATCAATGGAATAGACTTGAGGACCCGGACTTTGGGTCAAGCAACTATAGCTACTTGATATTTGATAAAGGCCCAAACAATATACGCTGGAAAAAAGACAGCATCTTCAACAAATGGTGCTGGACAAACTGGATAACCATATGCAGGAAACTAAAACTTGACCCACACATTTCACCATGCACTACACTCAAGTCCAAATGGATCAAAGATCTCAATATAAGACCAGAAACTCGAATACTACTGGAAGAAAATTTAGGAAGTACATTCCATGATATAGGAATGGAAAAAGACTTCCTGAACAAAACCCCAGTAGCTCATGAACTTAAACCATCACTCAACCAATGGGACCACATGAAGCTGAGGAGTTTCTTTACAGACAAGCATACAATTAGCAAAGCCAATAGATTACCCACAGAACGGGAGAAAATATTTGTGGGTTATCCAACTGATAGAGGACTAATCTCTAGAATCTACAAAGAACTCAAAAATCTAAACAGTAAGAAGTCAAACACCCCACTCACAAGATGGGGCAAAGAGCTGAACAGGCAGTTCACAGAGGAAGAAATAGAAATGGCAAACATACACTTAAGAAAATGTTCAGCATCCCTAATCATCAGAGAAATGCAAATTAAAACAACTATGAGATTCCACCTTACCCCAATAAGGATAGCAAGCATCAAAAAATCAAATAAAAACAAATGCTGGCGAGGATGTGGAGAAGTAGGAACACTCATCCACTGTTGGTGGGATTGTAGGATGGTACAACCACTTTGGAAAGCAATATGGAGACTTCTGAAAAAGCTGAGTATAGAGATACCAACAGACCCAGTTATTCCCTTACTGGGCATCTACCCTAAAACCTTCAAACCACAGACTAAAGAGATTTGCTCAACCATGTTTATAGCGGCTCAATTTGTAATAGCTAAGAGCTGGAATCAACCCAGATGTCCATCACTAGAAGAATGGATAACTAAGATGTGGTATATCTACACAATGGAATTCTATACAGCAGTAAGAAAAAATGACACAATGAAATTTGAGGAAAAATGGTTGAACCTGGAACAGATCATTCTCAGTGAACTTACCCAATCACAGAAAAAAAATCGCCACATAGTCTCACTCATCTACAGCACCTAACCTGAATCTACCGAAGATACCTTACATACCCAGCAAGCATCTCCTAGATTAGACACTAGGATGGAAGGGGAGGGAGGGGAGGGCATCAAAGGGGTGGGAAACACAAATCTAGACCCAAACGGCAATGGTACCATAATCTTCTACTTACTAAAAGATAGACCAAATGGCTGATCCTTCACCAGGCCCTTACAGGGAACACCTGAACCACAAGACACTGGAGAGGGTAAGATTAAGACTAACCTTAATCTCCTACATCTTCCCTCCCTCACTTCCCCTCTCCCTGTCTCTCTCTCTCTTATCTCTAACTCTTGTATATTAGTTATCTTTTTCCTCATTTTCTTAGTGGGCACTGACCTGTAACTCCCAGAACCAGCATGGGGCTATCATCCACAATGAGCTTTTGATCAGTGAGACCTACAAGGTTTCCTAAAAGACAGACAGATTTCTGTCAGAGTACTTGATGACCCACCAAAGGTTAGTGGTAAGACCCTACTGCTGAAGACACCTTATGTGATTGACATGCAAATTAGAATGGCATGGCTGGAAGTTGGAAGAGAGTCAGTCCCCAGACAGTCAGCGCGTCTAGTGCCAGAAGGTGCTACATGGGCGACTGGGGGAAATTGACCAATATCTATTGAAGCAATGCATGGTCTAACCTACTTAGCAGCAAATAACTTATTGTGATGCCCACACAAGTGCAGTGGTGGCACACAACCATGGTGGGGAACCAACTGCTCTCAATTTGGCTAACTGATCCCCTCACTGGTATGGGACCCATAGCTGGAGCTGGGAAACAAGTCAGAACCATATCCAAACATAAGCCCACTCTCCAGTATCAAGCTACTATCAATTGTGGGCTACAAGAGGGCCTACACCTATTTCTCTATAAAAAAAAAAAGTAAGGGTTATCTCATTTGTCCTGGTGCTAACTTACTCTCCGTTGGAGAATCTGCTTCTCTTTTTCAGATAGATGTAGACCCTAAGGAGAGAGCCACCCCATCATACCTCAAAAGGGCCCCGGCTGAAACTAAGAAAACTTGGAGAAACAAGCAAGGGGGCTGTTTTCCTGATGAACCGGACACCAGCACAAGGCGGAAGGAGATCAGCATAGAGAAAAATCAACTCCTACCAAATCAGAGAGCCAGAGCCTCACAGGCCCTCAACACCTCATCACTGAAGCAGACCAAAAATGAACCCAACATGGCTCAGGGAAATTTTGCGGAAGAGGGGGCGGAAAGAATGTCAGAGTCACATGTTGGGTCATGATATGCAGAGACATTTAGCTTAGCCATAACTGTGGGCTAACTCCACAATGCATGACCCGTATACCTCAACAAGGAGGGGCCAAGGGGAGGGGGTAGGTCACGGATGAGCCTAATAATGGTACCAAACTGACTGTATTTGCTGAATACAGAACTGACTAATAAATAAAAAAAAAAAAAAAAAAAAAGAAATCTAGGAGTGTGGCCAATGATGTGTGACAGAAAGTATAAAGAAAAAGATACACCGCTGGACATTTGGATATTTGGTTGAAAAAATTAAGGCTCTGTCCTATTGCATCAAAAATAAATTGCAGAGCCGGGCATGGTGGCACATGCCTTTAATCCCAGCACTCGGGAGGCGGAGGTAGGAGGATCTCCATGAGTTCGTGGCCACCCTGAGAATACATAGTGAATTCCAGGTCAGCCTGGGCTAGAGTGAGACTCTATCTCAAAAAACCAAAAAAGAAAAAAAAATAATAATAAATTGCAGACAGAGTAAAAGCTACCGGCAAAATATAAATCTATATAAATCTCTGTGAATAGCAAGGTGAGGAGGAGCTTGAGAGAAATGTATAAACAATTGTGCATGAATTTCATTTTTTCCGTGTTGTATGTTAAAGCTTTCCTCTTGAACTATGTAGTATTTTGACACTAGGAGGTATACAAGTCAGTTTTTCTACTTTCCCTTCTCTCCATCTTTGCTTCTCTTCTTTTTTTTCACTCGCACTTCCACTCTAATCTCCACTTCCTTCTTTCCCTTTCTTTCCTGGATATTGTCCCTGTGAGTCCAGGTCTGTCTGAGCGCCCAGCCCAGACTCCCCCACCACCCTGTATGTCCTCAAGGTAGACTACCACGCCACGTCTTTCAAACCTTGGGGACTCTCACAGGGTATCAGTGGAGGCCCTGGTGTATGATGTTGTTTCAAGTCTTCCCTGTGGTCTTCTCAGGGGCTCTTCAAATGTAGGAAGCCCCTCTTTAATTTTTGAGCTAGGGTCCTCTTGAATTTTATCAGATAATTTTACTATAATGTTTAACTCTCAGCTAAAACACCAAATGCTGCAATTCTCCAAGAACTCATATACCATGGTTTAAATGTGTCCCCAACTTTATATGTTGTAATCTTTTTTAAAAAACCAGTACTAGAGATTGAACCCAGGGCTTTGCTTGTACTAGATACGACAGTTAATCTCCGCTGTCACCTTGGACGGGTTTAGAATCACCATGGAGGCACTCCTCTGTGCGTGTCTATGAGAGAGTTTCCAGAAAGATTTAAATGAGGAGGGAAGACCCCTGTGAAGTTGCGTGGCATCGTCTCATGGACTGGGACTGAGTAAAAAGGGGAAAGAGAGCTAAGCACCAGCGTTCGTCTTTCTCTTTCCTGACTGCGGAGACGATGTGACCAGCTGCCTCGTGCTGCTGCCCCCAGTGCCGTCTCCACAGTGACAGACTGTGCTCTCGAACTCTGAGCCAAGATCAACCCTTCTTCCTTAAGTTGACTTTGTCATGGCGTATAGAAAAGTGATCAAAACACTAGGCCAACATACTGCCATTAAGCTGCAACCCCCAGCCCATGTGATGGGGTCGTAATCCCCAATGAAACATTGCTATGAGATGGGGCCTCGTAAGGGGTGAATAGATTCTCGGGGGTCCCCAGATTGGTGTCATCATTGTCTCAGTGAGTTAGTTGCTGGGAGAATAAGTTGCAAAGGAAATGAATCCTCAGGTCATGCTTTCAGTTTAGCTTTCTCACTCATTCTCTCTGAACATTAATTTTCCTGGGATAAATGCCCTAGAGCAAATGATTGCTGGGTCATACAGAGTACTAGTTTAGTTTTATAAGAATCTGTTAATTTCTCACAGTTAGCTCACCAGCTCTTCCTCTTCTGCCTTTGCACCCTGTTGGGGTGAAGCATAGTGGTTCTGGCTGTATACCACCTCCATGCTCTTGGGATTCCCAGCCTCTAGAATTGCGAGCTCAATAAAAAAATTATTTTCTTTAAAAATTATCTACTCTCTGGGAGCTTGAGTGATGGCTGAATGGCTAAAGGCTCTTGATTGCAAATCCTGATGGGCCAGGTTTGATTTCCCAGTACCCACGTAAAGCCAGACACACAAAGTGGTACATGCATTTGGAGTTCATTTGTAGTAGCATGAATTCCTGGTACACTGATACTTTCTGTCTCTGTGTCGGTTTTCCTCTCTGTGTGTATTTCTCTCATAAATAAATAAATAAATTCTCTACTCTGTGAGGTTCTACTGTGGAAAAAGATTACATCCACATATTAGGTCTTGAGTCTCCCAGGAAGGGAAGTTACATTGAGCAACTGCTGCCACAAGTTGGGTGGGGTGTAGCACATCTATCATTCTAACACTTCAGAGGTGGAGACAGGATTATGAGCTCCGGGTCATGCCGGGTTACATAGTGAGGCTTTGTCTCAAAAGGACAAAATGAAACAAAATCCTCAAGAAGTCATGTGATCCAAATAGGAACAGTGGTAGGGCTGAGGGAGATGCATAGGGCTGGGTGTGTTGTGGGGCCGAGGGAAAAGGTGATTCCTGAAGCAACACCAGGGAACATTTATTTATTGCACGTGTGTCCTTGGCTGTGACTTCAACGAGGCGTGATTGAACACTTTCAGTAAGCCAGGTGGGCAAGACCCAGTGCCCGCCATCACGGAACTCAAGAGTGCGGAAGAGAGCCTGTCTAGCCGTCACAGCCCAGGAGGGTGAGACCGACACTGGAGGGGAGTGGGAACTTGAGGCCCTAAACCCAGGGGAGGTGGGAAGTACGGTCAGAAAGTCGTGCACAGGGGGAACTGACACATGGAGGGAGAGGGGACCATGGTGCTCAATCAGTGGAAACTTGATGGGAGTGGCAGAGAGGCAGGAGCTGTCACACCCATGAATGGAGCCCAGGTAAGACTCCATTTCTGTGTGGCATGCATTTTGGAGGCAGTATTTTTTTTTTTTTTTTATGAGAGACTGTCTTGGTTGGAGAAAAGGGGATGGTTTCAAACAGAAATGGAACCTGGATTAAGTCTCGATGTCTGGTCAAGATTAATGTTTTCTCTGTTATTTCCCTTTGTTCTTGATAATGCACTCACTGAAAATTGTTTTGGTCCCCTCTTTGCCTCATTAACGGTAGAATTACAAAGGTTTTGGTTCCTAGGTGTGGTATATAGATGGTCCCTATGATGGTTAATATTGATTGTCAACGTGACAGGATCTAGATTCACCTAGGAGACATTTCTTTAAGTACGGCTGTGAGGAAGTTTCTAGATTAGGTTAACTGAGGTGGGCAGACCTAACCATGGACAACACCATTCCATGGGCTGGGGTCCTGGACTGAATAAAAAGAAGAGAGTGATTTGAGCAATCAGCCTCAATCCCTCTTGGCTTCCTGTGGTAGTTTGAATGTATGTTCCCGGTAGACTCAGGTGTTTTGTTAAAATTGAGTTTGCAGGGCTAGAGAGATGGTTTAGTGGTTAAGGCGTTTGCCTGCAAAGCCAAAAGGACCCAGGTTCGATTCTTCAGGACCCACATGGATCTGGAGTTCCTCCCCCATCTTGGTCTCTGCCTCTTTCTTGCTCTCTAATAAATAAAAAAATTATATATATATATATAAAGTTTGCAGTTCAACCCCTAAGCAGGCAGCCAGATTCCTGCTACAGCAGGGTGTCGTCACTGGGGCAGATCTGAGTTCTAGGCTAAAAGTATGCCTAGAGGTTTGCATCTTGCTGTGCTTGCTTGTGGTGCCGGCTGTTTGGGGGTGTCTTTCTGCTTGGATTTATGAATGGGAGCCAGCTTCTTCTGCCATTTGATGGAACTTCCCCTGGATCTGTAAGCTTTGAAGTAAGTCCTTTCCTCCCACAGACTGTGCCTGGTTTGGATGTTCATCCCAGCGACAGGAAACTGACTACAACACTTCCTGACATGTGACGAGCTGCCTCACGCTCCTGCTGTCCTGCCTTTCTTGCCGTGGTAGACCAGATTGCCTTAAACTGTGAACTGAAATCAGCCCTGCCCCCTGGGAGTTTCTTCTTGTCAGGTATTTTGTCACAGCAACAGGACAGTGATACTTTCTCTGTATTAAGCTCATTAGCTTTGCCTGTTCTTGTGACTCAGCTCCATTGAAAGTTGATGTTTTCAATCTGTGACATCTTTGGCCTCCTCCATCTTGAGTTCATCTTCTCTTTCCTGCCTGTGTCACCTGTTGGCTGGTTTGTGGAGAGATATCTGAGAAGAAGTTGAGGTCCCTTCCTTCCCAGGGAGTCTGTACTGGGTTTCTCTTGGGACACTCAATGCTGGGCTTTGGCACAACCTTGTATGCCCAGTATTGCTATATTTGACTTAACTAAGCTTCCCTTAAATTGCTGACATTTTCAAAGTACATATATTCTTCCTTCTAAGCAACACGTTTTATGCATTTGAGAAGAAGGCATGGATGGTGGGCTATAGAACACTTGCTATGCTTCTGGGTCTGAGACACATTCTAACAAGGTGGTCCCCACTGGAAACTTCCTGAATGTGGTAGTGCTGACTGTTTTCATGTTATGGAAAAATAGAGATAGATGTCAAAATTTTAAAAGGGGACCTTTGAAGATCACATAACTTGGGACATTGTTCTTTGGACTTAAGATGATTCTTGCTTGGGGACAGAGAAAAAAGATCCCAGAATTCCTGCGAAAATACAAGTCTGAAATATTTTGACCCATCTTATTAACATTAACAAGAACCTTAGTGTTTGCTACCCCCAAGTTGTGTTGATTTTTGTTGTTTCTTAAGGGCAAACCTATCTCTACCATTTTATATGAATGTCAACAGTGAAGTTGGAGTTACTGTTTTGGTCACTTTCCTGAAATATAAAACTCAGTTACTCCAAAGTCAAAATTATGGAAATTGTCTAAAATGGTGTGTGTTTGGATCATCGCCTCTTCCCCAAGCTGTTCTGGAGACCAAGTGTGGGTACCAGGGCAGGCTTCAAGGAGACATCCCACTGTGAACATCAAAGAAACATCTGGCGAATGGTTGGAGATCAGAAGCTAAAAATACCTCCATATGCCAAGGCCAGTCACCCATGTTGGGGACTTGTCAGACTTGTCTTCAACAACACCCCAGTTTGAAGTGTGCGAGCGAGAACTGAAATTCTACCAGGGTCCAGGAAAAAAAAAAAAAAACAAAAAACAACAACAAACAAACAAAACAACAACAACAACAACACACCAAAGTATGCAAGGCCCTTCAACTCTAGCACCCCCAAGTGGAGGGAGGCAGCAGGTGACACTGAAGCAAATGTTCTTTTTCCTAGATAGGCATTGATGCCTGTGTGTTGTGAGCTAAGGAAGATTACAGCATCTGTAAGCATCTGTATCAGCTACTTTCCCATTGTCGGGGAACAAATACCTGACCAGAAGCAGCTTATGGAAGGAAAGAGGTTTAATGAAGCATCTGGTTTTGAGGGAAAGTTTTCATCATGGCTGGGAAAGGACGGCAGGCCGGAGCAGGAAGCTGGCTTCACAGGGCAGCAGGGAGAAAGCGGTACATGGAGCTGGGCTATAAAACCTCAGCCCCCCCAATCCCCCCCCAAGTGACCCACTTTCTCCAGCAAGGCTCCATCCCCTAAAGGTTCCACAGCTTTCCTGAACAGAGCCATTGGCTGGGGACCATGTGTTCAAACATGTGAGTGGGGGGGGGGGGCATTGCCCAGTCACACAACAGCCCCGTTTTCAGGTAGAATCACACCGGGATGTGAGCTGTCTGCTCGGTCAGCACTGTGCTTAGTAACACGCACATAATCTCATTTCAGTCCACCTCCATCCAGGGCGCAGGGGCTGGGTGGCCTCCATTGTACAGACGAGAAAACTGAGGCCCCAAGGGATTAAAAACTCCCGTAGTTACACTGAGTTGTGCAGCCGCTGTTGGCTCTCGGCCTCACTTAACTGCAGAGCATGACCTTGTTTTTATTATCTTTAAAGTTAGAACACAAAAGTATTGGGTACCATATATTTAAAAAATAGTACTAGTGACAGTTGTTCTTCTAAAAGTGATGGACATGTAGTACTAAAAAGTTCAAGGTATATCAGGCGTGGTGGCGCACGCCTTTAATCCCAGCACCCGAGAGGCAGATGTAGGAGGATGGCTGTGAGTTTGAGGCCAGCCTGAGACTACATAGTGAATTCCAGGTCAGCCTGGGTCAGAGTGAGAGCCTACCCTGAAAAACAAAAAAGGAAAACAACAAAAAAAAATTCAATGTACTGGAAAATGGCACAAAGAATGGGAAATAATTTATCTCATTTCCCACTCTCTGTAAAAAGTAAACATAGTATTTAATGCTTATCATTCTAAACATCTTTATATATGCATATAAATATATATATACAGATGTATAAGAACAGGAGTCACTGCTAAGACAGAAGTTATTGTTGTGTTTCATGTAATTTTTTAAAAAAATTATCAATTTATTTATTTGAGAGAAAGAAGGGAAACAGGAAGGGGGGAGGGAGGGAGGGAGAAGGAGAGAGAGAATGAGAATGGGTGTACCAGAGCCTCTTGCTACTGCAAAGTCCAGATGCATGTACCACTGGTGCATCAAGCTTTACAAGGGTACTGGGGAATTGAACCCAGGCCATCAGGCTTTGTAAGCAAGCACCTTTAACTGCCGAGCAATCTTTCCAACACAAATGTCTTTTTTTTTTTTTTTTTTTTTTTTTGAGCCAGGTTCTCATGTGGCTCAGGCAGGCCTGGAACTCGGTATGTAGCTCAATATGACCCTGAATGCCTGATGCTCCTGCCTCTGCCTCCCAAGTGCTGGAATTTCAAGTGTGTGCCACTATGCCTCATTCCTGTTCATGCTATCTTTAATTTTTATGTTTTTTTAAAATTTTTTTTAGGTTAACATACGAAGTAAGGGTTTTAATCAATGCACCTTCCCACATATGTGTCATTATACAGAAACAAAAGTTTGTTTTTGGAGGGCTGGACAGATGGCTTAGTGGTTAAGGCGCTTGCCTGCAAAGCCAAAGGACCCAGGTTCGACTCCCCAGGACCCATGTAAGCCAGATGCATAAGGGGGTGCATGCATCTGGAGTTCATTTGCAGTGGCGGGAGGCCTATTTCTGTATCTCTCTCTCAAATAAATAAATAAAAATATTTAAAATCAAAAGTTCGTCTTTGGCAATGCTATGTCCTGTGACTAGATTAAGCCCATTGTCTTTCTGAGATGAGATTCTTTGTCCCAGGCACCGGGTTTTGCTGTACAACTCGTACTGTACGGTACCAGGTCTTTGTTTTTTATTCATTTTTTTTTTAAATAAAAAGGTTGTACTCATGTCCCCTCTCCCCCACCCCAGTTCGGCTGAGGGTCTTCGTTGGCGGGGTTATTAGTATTCATTGAGGGACCAAGAGGCCTCAGTCTTTTTTTTTTTTTAATATATATATTTTTTTATTGACAACTTCTGTACTTACAGACAATGAACCATGGTATTTCCCTCCGTTCCCCTCCCCGATTTTCTCCTTCATAACTCTGCTCTCTGTCATATCCCCTCCCTCTCTCCATTAGTCTCTCTTTTAATTTGCTGGGATTAAAGGTGTGCACCACCACACCCGGCAGACTGCCTTTTTTATTGTTGTTGTTGTTTGTTTGTTTTTGTTTTTCTTCAAGATAGGGTCTCACTCTAGCCCAGGCTGACCTAGAATTCACTATGTAGTCTCAGGGTGGCCTTGAACTCATGGTGATCCTCCTACCTCTGCCTCCTGAGTGCTGGGATTAAAGGCATGCACCACCACACCCTGGCTCAGACTGCCTTTTTTATGCAAGAGTGAGAGAGAAAATTGGCACACCTGGCAGGGCCTCCAGCCACTACAGTTGAACTCCAGACGCATGTGCCCTTTAGTGCACACATGTGGCCTCATGTGCTTGCATTACCTTGTGTGTCTGGCTTACATGGGACCTAGAGAGTCAAACATGAATCCTTAGGCTTCACAGGTAAGTGCCTTAACTGCTAAGCTGTCTCTCCAGCCCTAGATGTGACTTTTGTTGTTCATTCCCTACCTTGGGTATGTTCAGCTTCTTGGATCAATATGTTTGTGATTTCTACCAATTTTGAAAATTTCAGACATCATTTACTTTTTGAGTCATATTCTTTGTTTGTTATGGGTTGAATCTTAAAAGCACCCCAATGGTTGTGTGTTGGAGGCTTGATCCCAAGCCTGGAGCCCTGTTGGGAGGTGAGAGAACCTTTAGGAGACGGAACTGATGTTGCAGTTGCCTTCTTGCTTCTGGTACAAAGCACCCGACCATAAGCAGCTGATGGGGCGGAAGAGATTCATTTTGGCTGGCAGTGTCAAGGAGAAGCTCCATGACGGCAGGGGAAGCATGGCACGAGCAGAGGCTGGATGCCACCTCTGCACGGCAGGTAGAAAACAGCAGCAGGAGACCGAGCTGAGCTCTGGCAAGAGGGAGCTGGCTATAACACCCCAAAGCCCACCCCCAACAACGCACCTCCTCTGGCAAGGCTCCACCTTTCAAACTGCTACCCTCTGTGGACCAAGCATTCAGAACATGTGAACTTATGGGGGACATCTTATTTAAAAGAACACAGCCTCATGGAGGAAAGTTAGGCCACTGGGGATGTGCCCTTGAAGTGAATGTTGGGGGCTCAAGCCCCTTCCTGTCACTCTTTGCTCCTCAACCAGTCAGTTGAGCAGAGTCTCCCATGTTCTGTCCACCATGATGTTTTTCCTTACCACAAGCACAAGACCAAGCACCACAGACAGAAGCCTTGGAAGTGGCGAGCCAAAGCAAGTCCTCCCTCTTCATAAGCTGATTTTCTCAGGAACTTTATTGCAACAATGGAAAGCTAGTCAACTCAGAGGGCTCTAGGTTTAGTGTGAGACCTTGTCTCAAAAAACAAGGTGGAAAGTGATTGAGGAGGACCTCAGACATTGACCTCTGGCCTTGAACATACAATATTAACATGAACATCCACATACGCATATGCACATCACATATACACACACGCCCATCACACACACACACACACACACACACACACACACGCATACTTTTTCAGAGGACTCCTCTTCTGCTTTTTGCTTTCTTATTAATTGTATGTACATTTTGATCCTACAGCATTGTTTACTGAATATCTGGGCCTGTCTTCAGCTTCGGTCTTGTTATTAAATTTTGAGCTACTTGTGAACCAGAGCTTTTAGATTCTCTTCCATTTTATCACAGAACTGAGGAAATGGACTGTGAAGGAGTCACATCATTAACTGTGAGCTTTGTCTGGGGACATTTGGTATCCAGGGAAAGGCTGGGATGGGTAGGCACACACACATACATCCATGAGAAGTGGGGTGTGAGGGTGTAAGCTTGGTGCCTGCACATGTGGAAGGCAGGGTGTGAAAACCCATGCCAAAAGGTGTGAAGACACACACATACACACACACACACGCACACACACAGACGTGGGAAATGGAACATGAGAGTGTAAAGGAACATGTCCATTCCCATGCGGCAAGTGGAGCAGGAGGGTGTAAGGCTTAGAAGAGAGTAGCAAAAGTAGAAGGAAGAAATGCTCCTTTCCCTCAGAACAAGGACCCAGAGATTCAGGGATCAGGAGGAGAAATGACCAGCCAAGACCTCGTTGCCCATATGGCAAGCCTCTTATGGGCAATTAGGATGGGCTTTATGGTCAGGCTCAGGACAGTAAGGGCAAGAGCTGATTGGGTTTTTAACTTGCTTTTTGGACTCAAGGGGCCTGGCCCAAGAGTCTGTCAGATTAGGAAAGTAGATGGCACTGTCTATGAGGGATGAGACTGGATCACATGCTGAATTCTAGTTTTGCCCAGCCTGGCGGGGTGACATCTCTTCATTCTCTCTCTTTGGGCTTTTCCTTCACTGACTACCTATTCCCCCCCCCCCCCAAAAAAACTACCTTATTCCTATTTACCCCCTAGGCTATTTCACATATACTTGGGCAAAAATCTGTTTCTCACCGTCATCAACGAATATTTTTATTATCACTCCTGGCACTGCAAGCTCTTCCCCTACTGGATTTTGTGCTCACGGTGGTTTGCAGCGAAGCTGCTTCATTTCCAGCTCTTTCTGTGGTCACCTGGCAGTGTCCAGACGTCCTGTTCCACCTGACTCACCTCCAGCCCAGCAGTGTCCCTGGCTAGGTCACGGGGAGTCCCAGACACACACCAGCGCAGCATCTCCTCAGCTTGACCTTCCTGACCGCCAGGAAGGGTCACACCGGGTCCCCTCAAGGCATCTCCTGTGCCCCGACCGTACCAGTGGCTTGCGTCCTGATTAGAGATTATATATTTTCCGATAAGCCTTTCATATCTGTGACATTTATTTTGAAGGAAATTGGTTTCCTGCTTGATGTCTGCAGAGTTATTTGCCGAGATTTAGCCTTACCAAAAATAATGACGCCATTGACAATGGAGCTCCTCTCCGCCAGGTGCTCCGGCCGCATCGACGCTAATCCTCTCAGCAGTCCTGCACGGCAAATATTATCTCCGTTTTGCAGCTCCTCTTTATTTATACCCCACCACGTCGCAGGTACTTTATAGAAGGCTTTATAGGTATTCATCAAATATAACCTAGCAGCAAAAGGTAAGGGCACAGGAAGCCTTCTTTAACAAGCGGTGCGGAAACAGAGTCTCGAGGCCCTGGAGAACCGCGCCCCGACCCTCAGATGTGCAAAGCGGCAGCACTGCGATTCGAACCTGGATCTTAGCTCTGACCTTTGTGCTGAGCCAGACTGGCAGGCTGAGCAGCCGGGCAAGGCAGGCGCGCGCTGGGGGCAGACTGCGCAAGGTGGGGGTGGGCGGTTCTGGGCCGTGCATGCCGCACTGGGTCCTGGTGTGACCCTAGTACGCCATGGCTGCGCTCAGGGGGACTGCATGTGAGAACTGGTGTGCACTGGCTGGAATCTGGGACAGCTGAGAGCTCCCTTCAAGTGCTGTGACTCGCTGGGACAGATGGCCATGGAAGTTCTTTACAAAGACACTCCTTGGTGTTTGCTAAGCACCTGCTATGGGCCAAGCAAGCACTGGCCATTGTAGGGTATCCTGATGTGAACAATCTAGCCTCTGCCTCTGTTCCCAAGGATCTCTTAGTCTAGCAAGCAGGTAGATATTAAAGAAATAAATATACACATACACCGGGCACTCACACTCGGGATCCCAGCACTCAGGAGGCTGAGGCAGGCAGCGCCATGGGCTTGCGGCCAACCTGGAATGCTTAGTGAGTTCAGGACAGCCTGGGCTACAGAGAGCAAGAGCCTGTCTCAACCATCACCTCCTCGCTCCCCGCCCCCCTTTCCAAACATGAAATACACACAAAATGAACAGGTGATATATGCTCTGCGGGAGAGGAACTGCATTCTGAAGATGATCGTGAGGCTGGTTTGGGAGGGAAGGGAGGTTGAGAAAGGGTGCTTTACAGAAATACATTCCAGGAGTGTTTTTAACTGATACCTGTGGTTTGCTTTCCTAACTGAGCCATACCTGCCTGCTTCTTTGGGGGAAAATCCACGCTCTCTGGACACAGTGAGGTCAGTGCCCCTAGTCTCGGGTGTGGGCATTCACATTGCCAAGCCCCTCCAAACATCTGGGGGTTCAGAGATGGACACAGGGCTTGAGAGAAACTACATCTTTCCTGGGACGTTTCCTCCAGGACTGTCAGAGAGGACTCTAGCTTTCCAAATGTTCTACCTATAACCCAGGGGTCCAGAGCTTCTGACCACACCCGAAACCCTCACCTACAAGGAGACTAGGTGCAGGCTTGCCTCCCTCAAACCCCAGCCTTGTTTACAGCTCATCCTGCCTTTCAGTTCCATGAATCGATGAGTTTTTCTGCTTTTGGGGTGCTGTTATGCTTCGCATGTGAAGCGTCCCTTACAGGCTCATGTGTTTGAACTCTTCTTGGTCCTCAGTTGGTAGAGCTGTCTTGGTAGGATATGAACTTTTGGGGAAGGAACGTGAGCTGATGGAAGTCAGGGCGCTGGGAGTGGACCTTTGAGACTGATGGCTGGCCTTCGCTTTTGGGCAGAGCTTTCTGCATCCTGACCCCTGGGAAGACATGGGAGAGGTGTGAGTGCTATGTAAATGAGCTATGAAAGGTCAGTCCTGGCCGAGCGCTTCAAAGTGTTATTTCTCCTGGTTCTCTAGCTTACTCCCATTTGCCGAGGTGTCCTCTTTCTTTTAACTATTTCGTTATAATATATATATATATATGATATATATATGATATATATATATATGATATATATATATGATATATATATATATATCATATATATATGATACACACACACACATATATATGGAGAGAGAGAGAGGGGGAGAAAGAAGGAGCGAAGGAGCGAGAGAGAATGGGCACTCTGGGGCCTCTAGCAGCTGCAAACACACTCCAGACGCATGCGCCACCTTCTGCATCTGGCTTACGTGGGTCCTGGGGAATCAAACTGGGGTCCTTTGGCTTTGCAGGCAAGTGCCTTAAGTGCTAAGCCATCTCTCCAGACCCCCTTCCCTTTCTTTTTAAAAGTATTTTATTTATTTATTATAGAGGGAGAAAGAGGAGAGAGAGAGAGAGAGAGAGAGAGAGAGAGAGAGAGAGAGAGAGAGAGAATGGGCGCGCCAGAGCCTCCAGCCACTGCAAACGGACTCCAGATGCGTGCACCCCCTTGTGCATCTGATTTATGTGGGTCCTGGAGAGTTGAACCAGGATCCTTTGGCTTTGCAGGCAAACACCTTAACCACTAAGCCATCTCTCCAGGCCCCTTCCCTTTCTTAATAAACTGTCTCTATTTCTACTACTTACCATGTGTCCCTGGTGCAATTCTTTCTCCAGGGCCACAAGAACTTGGATATCCCAGTGTGTTTTCTCTGGACTCCCACCTGCTCCTGTAACACTTGCTCCCTGGAGTCAGCACACATAGCACACAGGTCCAAGTTTCTGTCACGGGATCTGCTTTAGGGAAATCTACACCCAAACAGAGGCTGCTTTGTTCTGGTGAAGAAGGCTTGGGATGAGACTGATGGGGCTCACAGGACCCACATCAGAGGGCCTCTGGGACAGACGAGGGAGTTTAGATTTGATCCTCACTGGCATGGAAAAACATTGGAAGGATGTGAGCATTTTTGCACAGATTCTATTGGCAGCTAGGAGGCCAGGAAAATAATCACGGGGAAACCAGTTGCAAGGCCTTATTCTAATTCATCATCGGAGGCTGAGGACTCTTAGGGGGCCACAGCAAGATGCATCTTCTCCCTGTGAGCCCCAGGTGCCCATTCAGAGGCTGCTGGCTTTCTCAGTCAGCACTCAATTGCTGAGTAATTCTCACTGTCTCTGTTCTAGGCAGACAGTGAACAGCTGTCAAGCTTGTCTTACAGAACAAGAGCATTATTCCCCCATCGCTGGAGCTCGGGATCCAGAGGTATGTGTGACTGAGCAGCCGGCAGAGGTTCCAGTCAGCAAAGGTTCTGGGGCTGTGCTGGGAGGTGGAGATGGGGCCAGGGAGCCAGGCAGGGGGAGCGGGTTCTTGTGGGCCTTGGAAACTTCTAGTTTGCACTTGCCATTTGGTGAGGCGTGAGGGACATGCTTTCAGCACGGCTTCTGAGTCAGTCGTGAGCAGATGGGACATGGTTTGAAGAGTAAATACTGCAAGGGGAGTGAAGGTTGTTGGATGTCAACAGAAGGCCAGGTACACAGTAGACACTCAGTGACTCTCCTCTCCCTAGTCTTTGCTTTTCCTCCCCTGTCTGCCTCTCCCTCCTTATTTTGGAAGCCTGAGTCACCTGTTCAATATGCCCGTTAAAGTCTTTTATGTGTGGGGTGGGAGTCCAGCCTCAGTCTGAATAGTGCCAGCGATGGAAAGCTCGCTACCGCTGATTCCATTTCAGTTCAGCTATGGTGATGGGTAAATTAATTTTTTTAATTTAATTTTATTGCATTAAATATTTTTTGTTTATTTTTATTTATTTATTAGAGAGAGAGAGAGAGAGAGAAAGAGAGAATAGGTGCTCCAGGGCCTCCAGCCACTGCAAACAAACTCCAGATGCATGTGCCACCTTGTGCATCTGGCTTACGTGGTCCTGGGGAATAGGCTTCACAGGCAAGTGCTTAACTGCTAAGCCATCTCTCCAGCCCCAACTTTATTGCATTTTTATTTTGCACGTGTAGTAATGTGATGGTGATGTGTGTGTGTGTGTGTGTGTGTTGTATGCAATGTGTTTCTGCAGAGGAGCTTGTGGGCACACAGAAGAGGTACGTGTCCTTTCTCTGTCACTCGTTCACATGTTTACTTGAGACGGTGTCTCTCTCTGAACATGGAGCTGAGGATTTTGTGAGCCCAGCAATTCTTCAGTCTCTGCTCCACACAGGACTGGGTTTACAGATGTTTATGACTATGCCCAGCTATTTATGTGGGTCCTGGGGTATCACACTCAGGAGGTCTCAGACCCTCGTGCTCCTGCCAGCGTGCTTGGCATTGTGGTTGACACTTAACCCACTGAGTCATCTCCTCTACTCTTATTTTATTTTTATTAATAAGTTCATATGTGTATAAAAGGTTGTTGTGTGACAAAATTCCTCTGCATTGAAAGGTGCAAATGACTATTACCAGCTTATCAAAAGCAGCTGGGACAACTCACAAGAGAAGGCGTGGGAAGAGTCATCGGACACCACCTGAGATCTCAGGTCCCCATGCGAGCTATGTACAAGAACGCATGAAGTCTTCTGGTCTCTGGGGGAGAGATGGAGTATATAGAGGGTAAAAGATCAAGGAACAATAAGCTCCTTTAACTTTATTGCATCAGGGTGGAGGTGATGTCTTCAGAGTCTTTATACTCTGTGAGTAAGACCTCACCCCGACGCTGAGGAAGGAGCATCCTGGCGAGTCACCCCGATATAGTAAGTCCCCACGGAAGGGTTGCTGTGTGTTCTCATAGTCCTGGATGGGGACAAGGAGCTTCTAGAAGCTACCATGGGGAAGTCCTCATTCAGGATGGGATAAGACTTCCCCGTGGTACGGCTGCTCTGGGGTCTCCATGCTCTGTAAGTAAGCTCTCATCCTGGGGCTGAGGGAGGAGCATATGAGGAGTAATCTTGACGCAGGAGGCTTCATCAAAGTGGCTTCTTTGGGGGCTCCATGTTCCTATAAATAACCCCTCTCCATGGTTTGTTAAGTTACTCTAATATAAACTCATTGGTTCACCGAACTGGTATTGGTGCCATCGTACTTTGGTCTGCCATCTGCGGTGTTTGCATCTCCCCAGGGGAAAAGTTTCCCATGACAAAGAGATTTTGATTGTCATCCCCTCCCATCACTTCCTCTTTCCCCATCCTCATCCCCTTCCCACTGAACCCCCTTTTCTTCCCAACTAGTTCCTCTTCTGCTTTCATGTCTTTTTCTTTCTTGTGCATTTGAGTGACCCATGGAGTTTAATGAAGGTTGTCTGCCTAAGCACGGGTGGAGAATTGTTTACCAGAGTCATGTGCAACTCACCAGAGCAACCATTAACTGCCAATATCTCCTCAGAGAGGCATGGGAGCCTCGTGCCCTCCGCCATAGTTCATGATGGGGTATTGATGAGCCCAGTATTTACAGGTAATGACAGCTGTTGTGAGATCATGCGATGTTTAAAGTAGCAGTGGTCCATAGCACTCCTCCCTATCCTCTGGCTCGAACATTTTCTGCCAAACTTTTTATTAAATCTTTCTCTGTGTGTGTATGTTGTGCATGTGTGTAGGTTCCTGTGTGTGAGAGTGCGTGTGCATGTGGTTGTGATGCATGTAGAAGCCCGTTGTTCATCTTGGGTGTCTTACTCCATCTCTTTCCACCTCATTCGTTGAGATGGGGTCTCTCACGTGAATCCGGAGCTCACCAGTTCAGTGAGTCTATGGAGCCAGCTTGCTCCAGGGATCCTGTGTCTGCCCTCCTGAGCACTGGGATTACAGGTGCACAACCACACTCACCCAGCTTTTGTGTGGGTGCTGGGAATCCAAACTCAGGGCCCTCATGCTTGTGTGGAAGGTGTTTTATCCACTGAGCCCCCTTCATAAACTAAAAGTTCACTTCTTAAACACAGAGAGGAAGCTCACCTCCCTCATCTCATCATGTTCCTCATTGTCCCGTAAAGTTTCTCCTGTATAGGAGCGCCCCTCAGACATTTGAAGAGAGCTCAATCCCTAACAGTCTTTTTCTTTTAAATATTTTATTTTTATTTATTCATTTGACAGAGAAAGAGGGAGAGAGAGGGAGAGAGAGAGAGAGAGAATGGGCACGCCAGAGCCATCAGCCACTGCAAATGAACTCCAGATGTGTGTGCCCACTTGTGCATCTGGCTTAGGTGGGTCCTGGGGAATAGAACCTGGGTCCTTTGGCTTTGCAGGCAAATACCTTAACAGCTAAGCCATCCCTCCAGCCCCTTTTCCTTTTTGAGCTAAAAAAACAAAGACCACTTCTCAATTGTGCCATCTACTTGCCTGCAGAAATTACAACAATCTATATCTTTTCTGAAATGGTTGTCTTTTTCAGTATGTGTTTTTATTGATAACATCCACCCATATGCGTAGTGTACCCTGGTTGTAATCTCTGCCCACCACCTACTCTGTCCCCCTTCCACTAAACCCCTTCTTCTCTTCAACTAGTTCTTCTTTTATGATGCCATTTTTGGGGGCCCTCTCCCTCAATGTTGGTGGGTCCAAGATCATGCAGGTCTTGTGCAAAAATCAGCCACTGTGAGGTCAAAAGTGCAACCACCATTGAGTCTGGAAGAAAGGTTTTCAAGACACTCCTCCCCATCCTTTGGCTCTTATATACTTTCCGCCATCTATCCTGTGACTGCCCCCGAGTCTTGGCGGGTGTGATAGAGATGCATCATTTAGCATTGAACATCCAGTGTTATTTCTTCTCAGCTCTTTGATGAGTTTTGAGTCTCCCCAGTGTTCACCGCCATCTAAAGAGAAGCTTCCCTGAACGAAAGTGAGAGCAGCACCAATAATGTGCGTGAACGTAATAACCATCTAGAGGGCAGTTTGGTGAGCATAATAGATCCTGCAGTGGTTGCCGTGAGCCTGAGTGTGGGATCACACCGTTGGGAACCAGACAAGAGAATACCACTCCTCATTTCTCCTGAAGTGTGTACCTTGCAATCTAATATAGCATTGTCTTTCAATGTCTTTCATCTTCAGTTTTTGGTGGCAGCCACTTTTTGTTGCTCGCTCATGTTTAGTTTAAGATCAACAAAACCCCCCACAAATCAGGGGGTGAAAAGTCAAATACTGTCAGAAGGCTGACGGAAGGCAGTTGAGGGCAGTGTGCAGGCTGAGGCTTGTCACACAGAGTTCGTGCTCCTTGCATGGTGAGCAGTGGCTCTCAGCTCCAGCAGACTGCTGCTACACAGAGTAGGCTCAGCGTTACCAACCAGAAGCTTCCATATAAAAATCCAGGCCTCCAATTTATTTTTAAAAGTTTATTTTTATTTATTTATTAGTGACAGAGAGAGGGAGAGAGAGAGTTAGAGAGTGAGTGAGAATGGGTGTGCCAGGGCCTCTAGCTACTGCAAATGAACTGTAGACGCATACGCCACCTTGTGCATCTGGCTTATGTGGGACCTGGAGAATCAAACCTGGGTCCTGAGGCTTTGCAGGCAAGTGCCTGAAGTGCTAAGCCATCTCTCCAGCCCTAAAAAGTTTTTTTCTTGTTTGTTTTTTCGAAGGTAGGGTCTCACTCTAGCCCAGGCTGACCTTGAATTCACTATGGAGTCTCAGGGTGGCCTCGAACTCACGGTGATCCTCCTACCTCTGCCTCCCGAGTGCTGGGATTAAAGGCGTGCGCCACCACGCCCAGCTTAAAAAGGTTTTTTTAAGTGTGTGTGTGTGTGTGTGTGTGTGTGTGTGTGGAGTGTGCTCATGCCACAGTGCATGCATGTAGGCCAGAGGACCACTTTTGGTCAGTCCTCACCTTTCTATCTCACGTCAGGCAGGGTTTCTCTATCTGGACTCTGGCTCTGCTGTTGGTGTTCACTACAAACGTCCAGGAAATTCTCCTGTTTCTGCCTGCATCAGAATGCTGGCATTACAGAAACCCGCTGCAGCTTCTGGATTTTTTTTTTTTTTTCCCGAGGTAAGGTTTCATTCTAGTCCAGGTTGACCTGGAATTCACTATGTACTCTCAGGGTGGCCTCCAACTCACAGTGATCCTCCTAACTCCGCCTCCCAAATGCTGGAACTAAAGGTGTGCATTACCATACCCGGCTAGCATCTAGATTTTTAAAAAAAATTTTTGTTTATTTTTATTTATTTATTTGAAAGTGACAGACAGAGAGAAAGAGGGAGAGAGAGAGAGAGAGAGAATGGGCATGCCAGGGCCACCAGCCACTGCAAACGAACTCCAGATGCGTGCGCCCCTTGTGCATCTGGCTAACGTGGGTCCTGGGGAAACGAGCCTTTGAACCAGGGTCCTTAGGCTTCACAGGCAAGCGCTTAACCGCTAAGCCATCTCTCCAGACCTAGCATCTGGATTTTTATGTGGGATTTGGAGATTGAATTTGGATACATCGTGAGTGCTTTGATACACTGAACCATCTCCCCAACCCCATTTTCTTTCTTCTTCTTCTTTTTTTTTTGTTCTTCAAAGTAGGGTCTCACTCTAGCCTTAGTTTCCCTTTCTTGGAATGACCCCAGTAGGATTTTCCTCTTGTCACTTTTGTAAAGATTACATAAGATCCAGGGCTGGGGAGATGGCTCTGTGGGAAAAATGCTCACAACACAAGCATGAGGGCCTGAGTTTGGATCCTCTGAACCCATATGAGAGCTGGCTAAGGTGACATGTGCTACAATCCCAGAGCTGGAGAGGCAGAGACAGGAGACTCTTTTGAGCTTGCTAGCTACTGCAGCTGAATTGGTGAGCACTAGGGTGAGTGTGAGAGCCTGTCTCCAAAGACAAGATGGAGAGAAACCAACACAATTAAATAAAAATCTAAGACTGGCGTATCTTCCCTTCCCCTCCCTTCCTTCCCCTCCCTCCCATCTTCCCTCCCTCTTCTTCCTCTGTCCTTCCTTCCTTCCTTCCTTACAAGGTCTCACAATGTAGCCCAGGTTGGCCTTGAACTTGTCATCTCTTGCCTCAGCCTTTCAAGTACAGGGATGACAGGTGTGCATCACCACACTTGGAGGAACTGTGGATGTAGAGAAATGTAGAGAAAGGATGGCGTGAAGAAGAAGTTGGGAGAAGATGATGCCCACAAGCTAAGGAGAGAGGCCCAGGGCAGACTGTCCCTCACGGCCCTGAGCAGGGGCCTATGGGAACTGGTGCGGAAGGTCTCTGAAAAGTTCCTGCCCGTATCTGGTCCCTGGTTAGTAGCAGGTGGCATAGTAGACACACAAAAGCCATGGCTACAGGTTCAGTGGAGGGTCGTGGCCTGGCTCACAGGTGACCCTTGTTTCATGATCCACCATCCTTCCCTTCAGCACACAGCCTCTTGTAAAGGAAACCGTGGAGAATCCCTGTGGTTCCCTCCCTGCACTCTGCTGCTTTTCCTCAGATGGTGGCTCCGAGCAAGAAGCACTTGCCCTGAGCGCATCTTACTTTATGAAGTTATCATGTCTCAGGGTAGAGCCGAGCTTTCTACTGACAATAGCTCAGGGGGAAAATGAGCCAGCACACCCCTGCCTGACACTCCTCCATCACGGATTTTCTTCCAGGTCTTCTGCATGCCAGAGAGCTTCTTGGTGAGCAGTTCTTTATGGGGTCTTTTTCGTGACCTTGGCCAAAAGACTGTTGAGCTGAAGTCTCCCAGCTATTACACAGGGCAGAGAGGGTTGTAATCCCCCCCCCCCCACCAAGCAAGCGACTACTTTCTACAGTGCTGCTCAAAAGGGTCACTGGGCGTTGTCAGATATGGGAACCCACAGCATGGCCATCCCTTACCTACTTTCTCAAAGGTTTTTTATTTACAATTTTCATATATGTGCCTCATGTATTTTAATCATAACCCTCTCCCATTACCTTCTTTGTCCCATCTTCCTTGTCCCCTTCCATTAAACCCTTTCTTCCTTACAACTAGACCCTCTCTGTTTTGATGTCTTCTTTTCCTCCTCAGTTATATACGACAAAACGTTCATGGACCCAATACTGTGCAGGTCTTATGCAGCCAGCAATGGCTGCTGTGAGGTTGTGAGTGCAATGGTCACTTCATGTATGGAAGACAGTGTTTCAGAGTACTCCTCCCCATCTTCTGCATCTTACATTCTGCCTGCAACCTCATCCACAGTGGTCCCTGGGCCTTTAAGGGTGTGCTAGAGATGTCTCATTTAGGGCTGTGCATCTAACAGTCACTTCTTCTTAGCACTTTAATGTTTCGAGTCTCCAGTGGCCATTGCCATCTTCAAAAAGAACTTCATTCACTTCTTTTTTAAAAAATTTATTTAAGCGAGAGAGAGGGGGGGGGGAATGGGTGTGGCAGGGCCTCCAGCCACTGCAAACAAACCCCAGGCCTTCATCTATTTCTTGACATTCCATGTCACCCTAATGCTGTGTCCTTTGTTCGTTGGACCAGATGGATCCTGAAATTTCTCCATGGTCCAGTGCCAAGAGTTCTAGCTTACCTGGCCAGGATGTCTCAGACACTGGTTAAAGCCCCCACTATGTGCCCCCCCCAAATGACAGTCATTCATGGATACACAAATGTTTATAATGTTTTTAAGGTAGTCATAGGGACGAGTGAGGAGATATCCACTCAAAGTGGTTTAACCGATAGCAGATTGTTTTTCATATAAAAAGAATTCAAGAGGAGCTGGAATGCAAGGTTGAGTCTGTAGTTCTTGGGCTCTTTTGTTGTTGTTGTTTTCCCTCAGTATTTGCTTGGCTTCCCTCTCGTGGAGCCAAGATGGCTGCTGTAGCGCCGTCACCACATCTCTCACGTCAACGTCCATGCAGGTAGCAGCAGGAGCCTGACTGTTAGGTACGCAGCCACTTGTGTGTGGGGCATTTATTGCCAGTCATTTTCTTAGGTGCTACCGTTTGTTCCTTCTAATCCTGAGGAGCACCCTTTGGAGAGGCATCTTCTCAGGGATGCCGAGCACTGTCTGAGACGGCAAGTGCCATGATGGGAGTTTCAACGTAGGTCTACTGAGCTCTGACAGCTGTGTTTTCTCTACCAACCCCTTCTTGGGGGTTTGCCCATCTGAGGACTCAGCATTTTGGGCTGGAGAGTGTTTTCCTAGGAGGCGTCTGTCACTGGATACCACTTGTGCTTTCTTAGCTGTGTCAATCAAAACTGCCTCCAGACACAGCCCAGCGTTCAGACACGACTCAAATAACCACAATTAAAGAGTCATTGCTCTCTTGGGAGTGTTCCATGACTCCAGGCTCAGTGTGAGGCTGCACGCGTCCCGAGCTTTTAACATGGTGATTATTACACTCTGTGCTGTGGTACCGGGTTCTCACAACACATTCTCTAACCGGGCATACTCGGCGTCTGTGGAGCGGTTAGCAGGGGCTCTGAATAGACCGCAGAGAGGTTTGGCTAGGGAGAGGAAAACAACAATTAGTTATTGATACCAGGTCATAGCAACACGGCTGAGTCGTGTTACATGGGTTAGCTCTTTTCATTTTCATCCTGTATCAATCTCACGGTGCAGCCCTGGCCTTCTCCGCGCCCTTAGCTGCAGACAAGGGTCTAAGAACTTGGAAGTCGGGGCTGGAGAGATGGCTTAGTGGTTAAGATGCTTGCCTGCAAGGCCAAAGGACCTCAGTCTGATTCCCCAGAGCCCACGTAAGCTGGACGCACAAGGGGGGGGCGCATGCATCTGGAGTTTGTTTGCAGTGGCTGGAGGCCCTGGCATGCCCATTCTCTCTCTCTCTCTTAAATAAATAAATAAATAAATTTTTAAAAAAATTTTAAAAAATTAAAAAAAATTAAAATAAAGAACTTGGAAGTCAGTGTGTCACAGCTGGAGTGTAGCTGACAGGGGAGTGTGCCTCCTGCTGTGTAACCCCTCCCCATCAAGCCTTGCTGTCTCTCCAAGACCCCTGTGCACTGGTCATTGTCAGCTCTGATTTTCAAAGAGGAAGACATGATGCCGCCAGAAACAAGAGGCCTGTCTTCGTTGATCCAAAAGTTGCTTTTAGATTTGCAGACCGTGAGACCTTGTGTTGTAGGTATGGAACTCACCATTCTCCCACCTCCATCTCTTGATTATAGGCAACAGCACTACGCACAATAGTTACCTTCTTACTGCTGGGACAAAACAGCCAAACAGAAGCAGCTGATGGGAGGAAATGGTTGATTCCAGCTTACAGTTTTGAGAAGAAGCTTCGTTATGGTGAGAAAAGCATGGAACAAGAGAGAAGCTGACTCACGTTGTCACACCACAAGGGAGGTAGCAGAGAGAGTGAGCTTACAGCAAATGGGCTGGACTACGAAGTCCCAAGGCCCACTCAGTGACACACCTCCTCCTGCAAGCCTCCATCTTCCAAAGACTCCACCAGCCGGGGATTGAGAATAAGGCTTAATCACAAACATAAGAGTCTGTGGGGGCACATTTTATATTCAAATTACCATACCTGGTGTTAGGTGTTTGTGTTAATCCTCACATTCAAACTGAAGTCCTCAAAGTCTTCAAGCCCCAGTGTGATGGTGTCAGGAGGTGATTCCTTACGCAAGGATCAAGTCTAGATGAAGTCACTAGGTGAGGTCCCAAGAGGCCTCATCAAGTGTCTTAAGATGAAGGAGAGACCAGAGCCCTCCTCTTGATGCCACACAAAGACACAAGCAAGAAGGCAAACCAGAAGGGAGCCCTCACCAGAACCCAACTGTTGCCATTTGAATCTGAAATACCTCTTCCTCCTATGTGTTGTTCCCTAGGTCCCCAGCTGGTGGAGCTATTTTGGCAGGTTGTTGAAACTTCAGGAGGTGTGGCCTAGTTGCAGGAAGTAGGTCACTTGGGACAGGTCCTTGGGGTTCCTATCTGTTTCTGTTTCCTGTCTGCTGTGAAGTGATTAATTCTCTTCCACAACACACATCTGCTGCCATGATGTTTCTGTGGCCACTGAGTATATGTGAAGGGCTTTAAGGAGCAGCACAAACATTAGATCTATATGTAGATCTGTCCATGGTGGTGTATGCCTGTAATCCCTAAGTCAGACAGAAGCAGGGAGGGTCACGAGCTCCAGGCCAGCCTGAGCTGCATAGCAAGATTCTGTGTCAATTGATCCCCTTTGACCCATGCTACTCTCACTCTTGTTTAGAGAATATACCTTTGACAGATGGAGGCAAATACCAAGACTCATCTGTAGGACAAGGAAAGAAAACCAGCTGCCTAGCACGAGATCTATCTCCTCTGCCAGAGGCTCAGAAACATCACAGCAGAAGTGGTGGATTGAATATGATCGTTGCTCTCACTGCTAGCCTGAGAACCTTCTCCAGGGAGATGGTTGCAGACGTTGGGGAGACTCAAAGCTCATCACAGCAGAAGCTGGAGGATCTGAGAGCTCAACACTAAAGGAGACTTACAGCACAGTGATAACCCACTGACGAGGGTCCTCAGTAGGATGGAGCAACCTGATGGGGCTATGACCATTAGGAAATATGTTCATACAGTAAGTTCTCAATTAAAAAAAAATGCCTACAACACCAGGTCTCCTTAAAGGTCCAGGTTTATGGAGCAAAGAAACCCTGAACTAAACCCTCTGAAGCCAATAAGCAACAAAAGGCCTCACTCGTTTAGTTCTTTTCTGTCAGGCACATGGTGTCAGTGATGATCCAAGTGGCATACTAACCGTGCTAACTACCCAGGAGTCCTGATCTGAGACTCCCTGCATTCACAGCCACAGGGAAACAAATGTCTGTCATCCAAGATACATGGTCTATGGTGATTTGCGGCTGCTTGCCTGAAAGAGTGAGCCAGCAGGAGTCGGGTTAGTAACAAGGCAGAGGGCCACACCCTCTGGCCCAGGAGGGAGGTGGACACAGGAGGACTTCTAGTCTGATGCCAGGTGACTTTATGTGTGTGTGTTTTAAGTATTCATTATTCATTTTATGTTTGGTGTGTGTAAGAGGGCATGGTGGGGGCACACACATGCCACGGCAATGTGTGGTGGTCAGAGGACAACCCCAGGCGTCATTCCTCACCTTCCACTTTATCTGAGGCAGGAGCCTGCAATCTACCATATGTTCACCAGGCTAGCTGGCCTGCAAGCTTCCAGGAGATTCTATCTCCACCTCCCTCCTCTCCACAGAGATGCTGGGATTACAGACACTCATGTTACAGCATCTGACCTTACGTGGCCTTGGGGGAATCCAAACTCAGCTACCAATGATTGGCGGCAAGTGCTTTTATCCTCTGAGCCATGTCCCCAGCTCTGGTGACACTGTGCCTACTTTGCTTACAGCTCATCCTTTTCAGCTGACTCCGCAAACAACTGTGAGAGGGATTTCTGTACAAACACAGAGCCCGCAATGCTAGGCTGCTGCTTAAAACCCTTCCCCACATTCTCAGTGCCTGCGGACCAGAGAGCAAGCACTTTGCACAGTACCCAGGTCCCCAGGGGCCATGCCATACCTCCCTGTTCTGTACCCACACGACTGCGTTCCTGAGCACATGGTTGGCTGTCACCTCTAGGCCCTTGTGGGTGTTTCTGAATGCACGACCCTCTAGCCCACCAGACCAACCCTATATGTCCTTTTAGAATTTGCAGGGTTGGGCTGGAAAGATGGCTTAGTGGTTAAGGCACTTGCCTGCAAAGCCTAAGGACCCAGGTTTGACTCTCCAGAACCCATGTAAGCGAGATGCAGAAGATGGCACATATGTCTGGAGTTTGTTTGCAGTGGCTAGAGGTCCGGGCACCAATTCTCTCTCTCTCTCTCTCTCTCTCTCTCACAAGTAAATAAAAGGAATTTGCAGTCCTTTGTGTGTGTTCGTATAAACTTCCTTTTTTCCAGAGAGCTCCTTCCTTTGCAATATACACTCCCCCATGCATGCTGTATATATTTTCTTTATTTATGATTATTTTCTTGACTGTCTTCTGCCTGGCACTTGCCTGTCTCCTCCAGGATTTGAGCCCTGGCCATGTCCTGGGTACCATGCTGTAGGTACGGGGTTGGGGGGGGGCAAGGGTGCAACTGAGAACAGATATGAGATGTGTGAGTCTGTTTTCAAACCTACAGTTTATTTGTGGAGACAGATGTTAGACAAATATGTAAGAAATAGGAGCATAAGTGTGGTAGGTTCTACAAAGGGAAAGTTCCTATGAGTGCCTCCAAGATTTTTTTTTGAGTTTTTTTTTTTTTTTTTTTTTTGTTGTTTGTTTGAGGTAGGGTCTCACTCTAACCCAGGCTGACCTGGAATTCACTATGGAGTCTCAGGGTGGCCTTGAACTCATGGTGATCCTCCTACCTCTGCCTCCTGAGTGCTGGGATTAAAGGCGTGCGCCACCATGCCCGGCTAAGATTTTTTTTAATTGTTATTATTTAGTGGTCCTCATAGGTAATTTTGTTCCCATCACCCAGGGTAGCATTTGGAGATACCTGGGGGTGGGGGTGGTGGTAGTGTGAGCCTTCTTGCCATCCAGGGAATTGAGGTTGGGAGGTTGTTGGACACACCACAGGACACGGGAAATCCCAACCACATGTAGTTGTCTGGGCACAACAGAGAGGTCTGAGCTTTGCCCCTTCAGGCTTCCTCACCTTCCTTATAACTTGTTTTTAATGGGAGAGTTTGAAATGAATACCACCAGAGCACAATGTGAGCAGATGAACTCATTATCCATGGCCAACAATTACCGGCGTATAGCCCATGATGCTTCACTTCCACCC
The DNA here is from genome assembly GCA_036346955.1 of Dipus sagitta. Taxonomy (NCBI): domain Eukaryota; kingdom Metazoa; phylum Chordata; class Mammalia; order Rodentia; family Dipodidae; genus Dipus; species Dipus sagitta. The sequence continues at coordinate 104,218,715 of CM070781.1, read as the reverse complement.
ACCCAAGGTCTCCCGCCCACTTTATTTTGAAGCAAGTCACAGAATGATATCATTTGAAATGTTAAAGCTTTCAGCAGGAATCTCTAAAATGTGAGGTCAGTTAGGAAATACATAACCACTATGGTCACATCTAAGAAATGAATAATTCGTCAATGTCACCAATATCCTGGCAGAGGCCAGCAGCTAAAGTCACTTCTTCCTTCGTCCTCCTCCCATATCCACTCCCTCAGTCTTGTCAACTGAGGCTCAACTGACTGCAGCTGCTGCTCCCGCACTAGGGACCCTCAGCCAGCCCAGTCTAGGTCAGTCTTTGTGTGTGTGTGTGTGTGTGTGAGAGAGAGAGAGAGAGAGAGAGAGAGAGAGAGAGAACAGGTGCACCAAGGCCTCCAGCTACTGCAAGGTCCTTAGGCTTCACAGGCAAGCACGTTAGCTGCTAAGCCATCTCTCCAGCCCCTGGGACAATCTTTGATTTGGATAACTGCTTGTCTCTATGTGGTCTGTCCTCTACTCACCTTTTCACCCCACTTACCTCTTCTCTCCTCTCATTCCACACCAGCCACGATGAACTCCTGTTGGCCAATAACCTGTCTGGCCCCTTTTTCTTGAGCCCTTCATGCTGCCTGTCCTCAGAGAGAGAGAGAGAGAAGGATAACGGGTGCTCCAGGGCCTCTATCTGCTGCAAGTGAACTCCAGATGCATGTGCTCCCTTGTGCATCTAGCTTACGTGGGTCCTGGGGAATCAAACCTGGGTCCTTTGGCTTTGCAGACAGGCACCTTAACTGCTAAGCCATCTCTCCAGCTCACTGGTCTTTCTCTTAATGAGAGAGAGAGAGAGAGAGAGAGAGAGAGAGGTGCCATGATGCCAGGATCTCCAGGCACTGTAATCGACCTCCAGGTGTGTGTGCCACCTTGTGACCATGTGCGACCTTGTGCATGTGTCAACTTGTGTGGCTGGCTTACATGGGTTCTGGGGAGTCAAGAATGGGTCCTTAGGCTTTGCAAGCAAGCACCTTAACCACTAAGCCATCTTTACAGCCCTCTCTTCAATCTTATAGTCGTATGACCTTGACCCTTACTTTATTCAGATCTCTGGTGTGCCATCTTCTTAGAAATACCCTCCTGACCAGCTTACCTGTTTTCTCAGAAACCTCCATTCCTCACCTTTAGCCCTTATTTCTGTCTGAACTCCCATCATGTGCTATGATTTGGACATGGTAAGGTGTCCTCCACGTGTCTATCATTCCTAGGGCTGCTCTCAGAAATGACCACAAACTAGGTGAATGAAGTCAACAAAATGCTGCTCGGCTATAGCAGTGAAGGGTAGAAATCCAAGGTAAAGGGTCATCAGAGTCAAGTGGTCTCTGAAGTCTCTAAGGCAGTGTTGGTTCCAGGTCATTCTCTTAGATCCTGATGTTGCCAAAAATTCACGGGATTCTTTGACTTGTAGATGCATTCCTTCAATCTCTGCCTCCATCATATGACGTGTGTTTGTGTCTTTGACTAAATTTTCCATTTTTTAATAAGGACACCAGTCTTATGAGAAAGCATGGCATGAGCAGAGGCTGGACATCACCTCTGCCACAGAAGGTGGACAACAGCATCAGGAGAGTGAGCTGAGCTCTGGCAAGGTGAATCTGGCTATAACGCCCCTAAAGACTTTCCCCAGAAACACACCTCCTCCAGCAAAGCTTCACTTCCCAAATTGCCACCAGCTGGGGGTCAAACGTATAGAGCACATGAGTATACGTGGGAAATCTTATTCAATCTATCCCAGGAATCAATGGGCCCTTGGACCCCAGGGAAATAGATTTAGAATGGGAGGTGTCTGAGGATAGTGGGCAGGGATGGGGGTTCAGAAGCATCCAAGAGTAGCCCACTAGGACTAATATTAGGATGAGAAGAGTGAGGTATAAAATTTAAGTATGTACTCCCAAACTGAACAGTCAAAGGAAATACCAGTTCAATATACTTGAACAAGTCAAAACCAAATGCCAAAAGCAAATGATAAAAACATATCTGGAAAGCCAGGCATGGAGCCTTATACCTTTATCCCAGCCCTCAGGAGGCTGAGGTAGGAGGATCATTGTGAGTTTGAGGGCAGCCTCGGCTATAAAGTGAGGTCCATGTCAGGCTGGACTAGAGTGAGACCCTGACTCAAAAACGAACAAACAAAAAACACCCACATAACCAAACAACAACAACAAAACCCACAGAAAACAAAAAACCTTCCACCCAAAAACATGTCTAACTTTTAAGTGTGATGATATAGGCAAAGCCTTTAGCATGGGTACCTGACATTCAGTAGGTGTTCAGATACCAACAGGAGAATGGGACAGTGACAATGATGCTGTGATAGTTTACATTGGCCATTAATGGGACAGGACCTAGAATCACCCAGGAATCTAGCTTCTGGATGTGCCTGAGAGGGATTATCTTGATCACGTTAGTTGAGGTGAAAGACCCACCTTCACTGTGCAGCTCCATCCCATGGACTAGGGCTCAGGGCTGTGTAAAAGTCCATCCCATGGACTAGGGCTCAGGGCTGTGTAAAAGTCCACCCCATGGACTAGGGCTCAGGTCTGTGTAAAAGTCCATCCCATGGACTAGGGCTCAGGGCTGTGTAAAAGTCCACCCCATGGACTAGGGCTCAGGGCTGTGTAAAAGTCCATCCCATGGACTAGGGCTCAGGACTGTGTAAAAGTCCACCCCATGGACTAGGGCTCAGGGCTGTGTAAAAGTCCATCCCATGGACTAGGGCTCAGGGCTGTGTAAAAGTCCATCCCATGGACTAGGGCTCAGGGCTGTGTAAAAGTCCATCCCATGGACTAGGGCTCAGGGCTGTGTAAAAGTCCATCCCATGGACTAGGGCTCAGGGCTGTGTAAAAGTCCATCCCATGGACTAGGGCTCAGGGCTGTGTAAAAGTCCATCCCATGGACTAGGGCTCAGGGCTGTGTAAAAGTCCATCCCATGGACTAGGGCTCAGGACTGTGTAAAAGTCCATCCCATGGACTAGGGCTCGGGACTGTGTAAAAGTCCATCCCATGGACTAGGGCTCAGGGCTGTGTAAAAGTCCATCCCATGGACTAGGGCTCAGGGCTGTGTAAAAGTCCATCCCATGGACTAGGGCTCGGGGCTGTGTAAAAGTCCATCCCATGGACTAGGGCTCGGGGCTGTGTAAAAGTCCATCCCATGGACTAGGGCTCGGGACTGTGTAAAAGTCCACCCCATGGACTAGGGCTCAGGACTGTGTAAAAGTCCACCCCATGGACTAGGGCTCAGGACTGTGTAAAAGTCCATCCCATGGACTAGGGCTCAGGACTGTGTAAAAGTCCATCCCATGGACTAGGGCTCAGGGCTGTGTAAAAGTCCATCCCATGGACTAGGGCTCAAGCTGTGTAAAAGTCCATCCCATGGACTAGGGCTCAGGACTGTGTAAAAGTCCATCCCATGGACTAGGGCTCAGGACTGTGTAAAAGTCCATCCCATGGACTAGGGCTCAGGACTGTGTAAAAGTCCATCCCATGGACTAGGGCTCAGGACTGTGTAAAAGTCCATCCCATGGACTAGGGCTCAGGGACTGTGTAAAAGTCCACCCCATGGACTAGGGCTCAGGACTGTGTAAAAGTCCATCCCATGGACTAGGGCTCAGGGACTGTGTAAAAGTCCACCCCATGGACTAGGGCTCAGGACTGTGTAAAAGTCCATCCCATGGACTAGGGCTCAGGACTGTGTAAAAGTCCATCCCATGGACTAGGGCTCAGGGACTGTGTAAAAGTCCACCCCATGGACTAGGGCTCAGGACTGTGTAAAAGTCCATCCCATGGACTAGGGCTCAGGGCTGTGTAAAAGTCCATCCCATGGGCTAGGGCTCAGGGCTGTGTAAAAGTCCATCCCAAGGACTAGGGCTCGAGACTGTAAAAGCCCATCCAATGGACTAGGGCTCAGGGCTGTGTAAAAGTCCATCCCAAGGACTAGGGCCCGGGACTGTGTAAAAGTCCATCCCATGGACTAGGGCTCAGGGCTGTGTAAAAGTCCATCCCATGGACTAGGGCTCAGGGCTGTGTAAAAGTCCATCCCATGGACTAGGGCTCAGGGCTGTGTAAAAGTCCATCCCAAGGACTAGGGCTCGAGACTGTAAAAGCCCATCCCATGGACTAGGGCTCGGGGCTGTGTAAAAGTCCATCCCATGGACTAGGGCTCAGGGCTGTGTAAAAGTCCATCCCAAGGACTAGGGCTCGAGACTGTAAAAGCCCATCCCATGGACTAGGGCTCAGGACTGTGTAAAAGCCCATCCCATGGACTAGGGCTCAGGGCTGTGTAAAAGTCCATCCCATGGACTAGGGCTCAGGACTGTGTAAAAGTCCATCCCATGGACTAGGGCTCAGGGCTGTAAGAAAGGAGGGAGCTGGCTGTCCAGCAGCTCTCTTCTTCCTCAGTGTGCTGAATGTGACCAGCTGCTTCAACCTCCTGATACCACACCTGCCCCTTCATGACCATGACAGACTGGAATTTTGGTCTATGAGCCAAAATAAGCCCTTTCTCCTTAAGCTGTTTTTGCCATGTGTTTTTTGTCCCCATAGAAATGAGGAAGGAAACAAATTCAGTGCCAAATATGCAGTGATGGCTAATCTTGACGACTGGACGGAGGAGCTCCTGGTGAGCTGTGATATGCACCTCTGCATGCGGCTGTCTAGGAATTCCCAGGGAATGTCACATCATGAGGGCTCTGACCTGATCAGGGGATTAATCCCTTGATGGGTTCATAAAATAATTAGGGGGTGGTGAAAAGTAGGAGGCGGGGCCTGGTTAGAGGAAATAGGTCACTAGGGGCATGTCCTTGGGGGCCTCTATCTTCCCCTGACCACTTCCTGTATTGCTTAACAACTTTCTTTCCAACAAGTTGTGAACAGCTTTTACCTCTCTCCCACTGTGGTAGTTGGAATGTGTGTCCCCCATAGACGCGGGTGTTTTATTAAGGTCAAGTTTGCAGCTTCAGCCCCTAGCAGGCAGACTCCTGCTACAGGGAGGCATGTCACTGGGGCGGATCAGCACTCCAGTGTAAAGTGTGAAGTTTTGAGCTCCGGCTGTGCTTGCTTGTGGTGCCAGCTGTTTGGTGGTCTCTCTCTGCTCGGATTGATGAACGGGAGCCAGTTTCTTCCACCAGCTGATGGCACTTCCCGTGATCTGTAAGCTTCAAATAGATCACGTCCTTGCATGAATTGTGTCTGGTTTGAATGTTCATCCCAGCAATGTGAAGCTGTCTACAACACCCACGATGGTATTCTGCCCAAATACATAGGGCCATGAAACTATGGGCTGAGTCCTCTGAAATCAGGAGTTAAAAGAAACCTTTTCTTTTTTTAAAAAAATATTTTATTTGAGAGAGAGAAAGAAGGAGAGAGAGATGGAGGGATGGAGGAAGAGAATGGGTGAGCCAGGGCCTCCAGCCACTGCAAACAAACTCCAGATGCATGCACCCTCTTGTGCATCTGGCTTACCTGGGTCCTGGAGAATTGAACCGGAATCCTTCGGCTTTGCAGGCAAATGCCTTAACCACTAAGCCATCTCTCCAGCCTGCTTTTCTTATTTTAAGCTGTTGTCTCTGTTATTTGGATTACAGTCAAGCGAAAGCAACTAACATATAGGCCTGACATTCTTTTACGGACTTCACATGCATTAATTCATTTAATCTTCGTGACAATTCTGTGTGGTGGGTTTTCTTCTCTCCATTGTACAGCTGAGGAAAATGAAGACATGTGGAAACAACAAGACTATGTTTGCACTGGAGAGATGGCTCAGATGACATTTGCTTGTAAAGCCTGACAGCCTGGGTTCGAGTCACCAGTACCCGTGTAAAGCCAGATGCACAACTTGGTGCATGTGTCTGGAGTTTGTTTGCAGCAGCAGGAGGCCCTGGCATGCAATGCTTTCTCTCTTTCAAATAAGTAAATGAATAAACAGATAGATGATAAATAGTTTAAAAAAGACTATGTTGTGGTCATAGAGCCAGCCGGGGGCAGAGCAAGAATGGAGGCTAGATGATCTGACGGCAGTGTCAGTAGGAGGATTGCAAACACTTTGACTTTCAGGGCAGAATAAACAGCATCCAAAATTTCCACTGTGTTGCTGAGCCTTTATTTTGTATGGATCTGATCAGAATAAGGTCAGTGGAGAACATTTCCCAATGCTAGTAAATAAAGACAATTAAATAATAGCATTTGTCTGTGGCCCGGTGACTGCCTGTGAAAAGCAGAGAAAGAGAAACCATCTCTAGAATTTGGCATCTGCCTCACAGGTGACACCATTGATTTAATTCACTGCCAGCCGCAAGACAGCAGCCATCGGGGAAGAAGACGTTATTGGGGAGCAGGAGGGTGTAATCAGTTTAACTTCCATCGCCTGTCAAGTCCTGTGGAACACAGGCTGTCCTTTTCTAGGAGTGAGACCCACAGGTAGCAGGCCCTCATGAGGGGGTGGCCCGTGAAGGGTGGGTGCAGGAAGGATTTGTCACTTCTCATAAGTCTGTGACAAATACCAGAGCTGAGTCTGGACTGAGAGATCCACTTGGAAAAGTCAAGGGTCGGATGCATAGCTCTGAGCTTAACTTTCCCATCTCTCTCTGTCATAGTACCCTCTTTCCTCCACAGAACCAACTGGCTACTATCTAATTTTAAATTGCCTTATTTGTTAGCTTGTTTACTGCCTACTTCCCGAATGAACCAGAGCTGTGTTAGAACAAACCAGAGCTCAATTTTGGAGATGAAATGATCCTGGTGGGAATATGTGCACCATGAAATTGACAAATGATATACATCAGGTCCTTCCTTCCATGTCACATGGCTGTAGAGTGGACATCATTACCTGGTCTATCTTTTAAAATGGGTTGTTTATTTATTTAGCGTATGTTGTGTTCATGCATATGTTTGTGCGCGTGTGCAGAACATGCATGTATGTGGAGGCCAGAAGATGACATCAGGTGTCATCTTCCAGGAACACTGTTGACCTTTGGAAAAAAATACATTTATTGACAACATCCATGCACACACACAATGTACCCTCGTCATAATTCCTTCCCACAACCCTTCTTTGTCACTTCTCCCATATCCCCCCCCCAACTGAACCCTTTCTTCTTTCCAACCAGCCCCTCTTCTATTTTGATGCCATCATTTCTTTTTGTTGAGACAGGGTCTCTCTTGGTCTGGAGCTCTCCAGTTAGGCTAGACCTGCTGGAGCTCCAGAGATCTACCTGTTTCTACCTCTCCAGTGTTGAGATTAGAGGCACGTGCCACCACACACAGCATTTTACATGGGTACTGGGGGTTGAACTCAGGTTCTCATGCTTGTGAGGCAAGTCTTTTGCTGAGAGAGCCATCTCCTCAGCCCCAGTGATTATTATTTTAATTGTACGTATTTATGGAGTAGTCAGTTTTGTCTGGTTTTAGGCCAGGCATGCACTTAGTACTGGCAAATGTTTCCCAGCTTGGAAGGTGAATGTGGTGGTCACTACTGCTTACTTTGAAAGAATGTTTTCAGCTTTCTTTTCTACCTTACAGAAGACCCCAGCGGATTCAAGATGGAAAAATCCATAGTCTCTTATCCTCCAGGGGTCCATGGTCTGGGTATGGGATTTGGGCAGAATAACCAACAAGGTGTAGTAAGTGGCAAGAAAGGTGCTTAGGGGTACCAGTGTCAAAAGTAGTGGGTTAGATCCTGTCCCCGCATATACGCCAAGGGACTGTCAGCACCTGTGTGTCTGATCCCTGATTTAGCATGCAGTGCTGAGCAGAGGTGGGCACAGTCTGGCTCTGGAGGGCATGGACCCATGTTTAGCTCACCTTAGAAGGATAAATTGAATAATAAGTGTAGACCAAGTAGACGATAGAATACTCATCGGACCTAATAAAGATGTGAAGGCCCAGCATGTTGGGAGAAGTTGTTTCTTTTTCTTTCTTTTCTTTTTGTTTTTCAAGTGTAATGTGTACTGTTCTAACACAGGCAAGTATTCCTCTTTTCTTTCCCACTTTCCCCACTCTCTTTGTTTCTTTCTCTTCCTCCTTTCTCTCTTTCTTTCTTTCCTCTGTCATATCCCTGGAATCTTTCCCCACTTCTGTTTCCCCAAATCTTTCCACTTCAAACGTGCTGCTGGAGTTAAGAGGAAGTGGCTGAGACACCAAGGCCTGGGACCCTTGACCAGACCAAGACCCCTCAGCGTGGCAGTATTGGTGAAATCAGAGGATTAGCAGGGAGACTGTTAAGCCCAGAAATGTTCTTTTCTCTAGGGTCTTTTTCTCTCAGATATGGGCATACAGCCAGGCAGGCAGACTACTTTCTGGTTCCCTTGGGTACCACACCAGCTGAGGAGATGTGCTGACCATTCCTTTTCTGAGGAGAGAGGCTCAGGAAAGGACAATTAGCAATGTCAGCTGCATTCTCTCCCAGGAGAGGCTCATTCTCCCTCTGGCCCAGGCAGGCTTTTCTTCTGGAAAAAAAGCACAAGTTTGTTCGGGTCTTTCAACAACAAGGGCAATAAACCAATGGCAGCCCTCTGCACATGCAGGGGCCATAGCCCCAGGCTCCCTCAGGGCCTTCCAGCATGTGTCCTGAGAGCTCCTGTGTTCCTCTGGGGTCACTGCGGGAAATGCAGCCTGGCTCCCTTCTCATCCTTGCTGTGAATGGTAGCCAGAGTAGGAGCTCTTGAACATGTGGTTCCTTCCTAAAGCCCGGACTCCCAGCATCCACTAGGTCCTCTCCATAGCTTATCTTCTCACCACTTTCCCTGCCCCCAGACAGCAGCCTCCCCAAATTGCTTCTGGGTTAAACATATAATCCCCATAACATCGTAAGAAACATTTGACCTTTGCCCCAGTCCTTCAGTTTATGAAATGCTTTTAACCTCCTGAGTGACATAGGAGATGTCTTTTGTTATAATATTTTATCTTCGTTCCTACCACAAGCCCGTCTAAGGTCCTTAAATTTCCTGAATTCCTTTTTGTATATTAATGAATCTCCGGCTATGGCCTCTCAGCATTGTCAGAGAGACCAACTTCACCATTAGAGAGTAGACTTTTCAGCCCCATGCAGACTTCTGCAGATGGGAGAGAGGCTGCTCTCTGAGTTCAGTAACCAATGGCTAGCGACTGAGTCCGTCGTGCCTCTGTAAATGCCCCTAAGCAATGGGGTTTGGGGCTTCGGGGCAGGAGAAGATGTTCGTGTTCTAGGAGGGTGGTACCCCAACACCAAGACAGAAGAAGCTCCTATCCTGGGATCCTTCTTGTCGTCACCTTTTGTGTCTCTTCATCTGTCTGTTCATCAGACAAATGGGGGGGCTTGGGACTTGGGACTAGCTTTGTGGGGTGGAGCCCTAAGTCTCAGATTTGCATTGACTTTGGGCAGTGTGGGAATTGACTCTCATTTTAGGATGCTTGGTTGGTGTCTGGAGAGTAGATGAGTCTGTTGGTTCAAGAATGCACAAAAAGGCACATGCATCTGGAGCTTATTTGCAGTGGCTGGAGGGCCTGGCACTCGCTTGCTCTCTCTCTGTCAAATAAATAAAATATATTAAAAAAAAGAATGAAAATCTCGGGTCTTGAGAGAGGGACAGGTTTCTCATTTCAGGTCTCTTGCCAGACCTCAGACTTTGCTCCACTTGCTCCCTCCCTGTAGGACCACCAATTGCCTTCTCTGTTCTACATATTCGGACCTTGGCTGGTGATCATTTCCTCTTGGAAGCTTTTCTCCACCTCTTAGGCCAAGTCCCCTGTGAATGGGCTCTCAGAGATCCCTGTGTTTCCCTGCTTCATGATTTTTGTGGTTTGTAACCAAATCTCGTGTGTGTGCGCGCGCGCACGTGTGTGTGTGTGTGTGTGTTTTCACCCGCCTGCATGTATGTGAACGTTCACACATGTGTGGGACAGCCTCAAAACTTTTTTGCACAAGAAACCAGTTTTTTTTTTCCCCTGAGAAAAATTAGTGCTGCTCTCAGCGATGGCATGATGAGCTGTGAATATATGAAGATGGTGGTCTGTACTGAGGAGACCCAAGCCCACCAAAGCCTGAAAACGAGAGAGCTCAACATTAAATGAGGCATCTCTATCGTGCCCTGCCAGGCTGAGGGAACATTGCAGAAGATGGGTGGGAAGGATATGCTGGGACAGTGTCCTCTGGCATGAACTGACTGGTGCCTGCATGACCTCACAGGGGTTGTTGTTACCTACACAAGACTTACACAACCCCGAGGCCATCAACATTTTGACATGGAGGATGGGGGACAAAAGGAATGAGACATCAAAACAGAAGAAAGGCCTGCTTGGAAAGAGGAAGATGCTCAGGGGAATGGGGGCGGGGGGAAACGGGACAGAAAGGCTAAGTACAGGCCAGGCGTGGTGGCGCATGCTTTTAATCCCAGCACTTGGGAAGCAGAGGCAGGAGGATCACAATGAATTTGAGGCCACCCTGAGAGTTACATAGTGAATTCCAGGTCATCCTGGGCTAGAGCAAGACCATACCTTGAAAAACTAAAAGAAACAAACAAACAAAAAACTAACTACACTGTATAGTCACGAATGAATGAATGAACGCTTTCAGTAAAAATGCTAAACAGAGAAAAAGAAAAGAAAAAACAAACACCTATTTTTCTGAGGCTTATAAGTCATTTAGATAATGTAAAGACCAAGCCAGTTCATCCTAATGTTTATCTCCCATGTGCACTTGAACATGGATCATGGGAACACTACAACCTTACTTTAAAGGATAAATGATATCCTTGGATCTTTCCACACCAGGATGGTCCTTTCTTCTTGATGTTGTGACATCACCTCTCCATGTCCCCTAAGGCAAGCTGCACCACCAATTTCCTATCACCCCAGAGTCTCTGGAGCCATGCCCTTCATCTAGTCTTGAGACGTCATAAGATGTTGAACGTTTGAGGATGGGAGGGTGACTTGAGTCCTTGTTAGGTCCATATGAACCTGAAAAATTTGTTGAAGTAGTGGAGGGTCACAGGGACACCCTAGAACCATTGGCAATAAGAATGGAAGGAATACAATACTGAGAACTGTGCATGGTCCAGGCATCCAAAACACCTTCCTCAGCGTGGCTTCTAACAGTGGATGCATGTGGGAAGAGGAGAAGTAGAAATCACATGGTGGAGAAAAGAGAGTCCCTGGCATGAGAACTACCCTGAGAGAGGAGGACAGGGAGAGCTGGGGGCACTGGAGTGGAAAGTGATACCCGGAGATGGAGACAAGAGTTTGCAGCAAGAGAGGACGGAGGGAAAGCAGAGTCAGACCATGCAGGACCTCAAGGGGGATTTTAGTCTTCTTCCCTTCTCTTCCCTCTAATTCCCTTTAACGCCTTTCCTCCTCATCTCACATCACGTGCTCTGGAGAAAACCAACCACCAGAGTGTGAGGATACTCAGATATCCCTTGTGGAGGTCCATTTATATTCATGGATGACTTCCTGTGTGCCAAATGCTTTTGTTCACTACTTTATGCACGCACCACAGGACCAGCGTGGAGATCACTGCTCATCTGCCATAGGTGAGGAACTGAGGTCTCTGGTCAACAGCCAGTAAGGACAGGAGTTTTGCGAATGGTTCTGTACTCATCTTGGAAGCAGACCTTTCCCTGGTCAAACTTCAGCTGATCATATGCACAGATGAAAGCTCGACTTCCATCTCATAAGAACTATTGAGCCAAAAACCACCCCTGCCCCTGAGAAGTTGTGAGACCATGAAGGCCTGTGGTTTCAAGCTGCTAGGCTTTGAAGATGATTTGCTAAGCAGTAACCTGCCTACTAACTTCTTGTTGGTTACAATCTATCACATGGCCAATCCATTCTTAAAGGAGGCTGGGAAATGTAGTTTCAAACAAGGTAGATGGCCCACTTAAAGGTAGGGCTGGATTAGTGTGGGTTGCTCTAGTTAGTAAGGAGTTGGCAACAGTTTGTGGATAACATTTACTTTTTCTGTAATTTTTTTTTCTAATCTAGGGTAGCAAGGATTTTATCTCCTACAGAGTGAGAGGGTTCCTGCTTTCATTATTGTGTTTCATACACTTTGAGGATCTGCCTTGTCAATCAACTATTTAATTTTTTAAGGGTCATTAATTTAGAAACCTTCCTACTGGCCAATTGCATGGCTATGTGAGGATTTGGAAGGATTTAGAGTTCCTTAATATATATAAAAAACCTTTTTTCTAACTGGCACGCTCTCCTCCATCCCTTTTCAAGAAGAGAAGAATAAAGTGCCATCATAATATTTCATGTCATATGCTTGAATATCTGCCATGGGAACATTTTACTTTTTATCCTAATTAAATGGGGGAGTGCAGTCCTTCTTTTTATCTTCTCATAATACACATCCATCACATCAAGAACCTTTTAGTGCCTTTCGGGGGGGACGTGGGGGGAGGAAGACTGATCCCCTACGGTGTGCCAGTGCTTGATATGCATTAAGTGCTTGATATGCAAACAACAGCCCAGTGATAGAGGTCAGTATTATCTTTTTTTTTTCTTTTCTTTTTTTTTTGGTACATGCATTTGTGGTGTATGCATGTGTGTGTGGGGACAGCTGCACCCCATACACATGTGTGCAGAGGCCAGAGGAGAACTTCTGGTGTCCTCCACTCCGTCAATCACTTGTGTGTTTTCTGCAGACCCGGTCTGTCACTGATTGCAGAGTCTGCTGTTTTCGTGTGCTCCAGTGATTCTCTCATCTTTGCTTCTCACAGGACTGGGCTCCAGATGTGCATGGCCATCCAATATTTTTTTCAATATAGGGTCTCGCTTTAGCCCAGGCTGACCTGGAATTCACTATGTAGTCTCAGGGTGGCCTCGAACTCATAGTGATCCTCCTACGTCTGTTTCCCAAGTGCTGTGATGAAAGGAGTGAGTCACCACGCCTGGCTCCCATCCAATTATTTTATAGGTAAAATTAATGGATGTGACTTTTCCTAGGAAAGAGATGAGATTTGAACCCAGGACTGTGGTTTCAAAAATCCATGTTGATAAATTGTCCCTTTCTTTTGTCCCCAACTAAAAGACAAATTGGCCCTTCTTGGCCAGAATTTAACGCTACTTCTTTAGTTGGTTCCTTGACCCAGTTAAAAGTTAATTCCCAAACTTTTAGGTACTTTTATAGCTCCTAATTATATTTTAATATTTGATGTGATTAGAAACACATGAAAAATTAGTGCTCATTTTGAGCTGCCTGTCATATTCTGGTATGTCTTAAGCTATGTTGATGGTGGCCTTTGGGACATGTTTGAACTTTTTCTTCTAATTATTGCTGTGTAGATGTGAATGGTGCTGCTATTCAAGGAGCCTGTCTAGACTGAAAGAAATAAGATTTAGGAGAAAATGGATCTTGCTCTCCTGGACACATTGGCTGAATGCCCATGTCTGTGGTTTGCTGAGAGGCCAACCTCTACCCAGATTCAATTTGGGCAGAAGGGTCATTTGAAGTGAAGATTTTGTTTTATTTCATTTTCTAGTGGTTTTGAAATTAAACTTTAGATCACTTTAGATTCATTTAGAACCAATACAGACAGACATCATACATCCTTTTCTCAATTCCTTCTGGCAACCTCTGCAAATCAAGAATGATGTCACCACCAGAACGTTGATGCTGACGTGGAAAAGAGTCAGAGTCCACAAGGCTCCTCGCTTGTCCTCGTACAGTCACGCCCAGTGCAAGTATTTTGATTGTGAGAAAGGAAATCAGCCAAGAGAGCTTAAACAAAAAGGAGTAGGAGGAGGGCTGGAGGAAGAGAAGGGGGAAGAAGAGGAGAAGGAGGAAGAAGGAAAGGAAGAGGAAGAGGAGGAATTTGTTGGAAGGTTCGGGTGAATGTTGGCTGTTATCTATTGTCAGCTCCTATTCTTTTTCTTCTCTTTCTCATCCAGTCAGCTGACTTTGAGAAGCTGTCCATCATAGATCTTGTTCCCATTGTGATGGAGATTGGTCAGATGACCCTGGCCCAGCCAATGTCAATGAGCCAATTTTTGCTAGCAGGAATTGGTGTTGGGTGGGTAGGTGAGAATGTTTGAAATAACCCTTTTCCAGGATTTTTTTTTTTTTTTTTTTTGTAGCGTGAAGAAAGGGACTTGCCTCTGGAGCCTGGGAGTTGGAAGAATGATGATCGTCTCTGTGCAGCCTATTTATTTCATTTTTAATTTTTTAAAAAATTATTTATTTATTTTAGAGAGAGACAGACAGACACACACACACACAGAGGAGACAGAGACAGAGAATGGGCACGCCAGGGACTCAAGCCACTGCAAATGAACTGTGAACACATGTGTCACCTTGTGCATCTGGCTTACGTGGGTCCTGGGGAATCAAACCAGGGTCCTTTGGCTTTGCAGGCAAGCATCTTAACTGCTAAGCCATCCTTTCAGCCCTCATTTTTTTTTTCCGAGGTAGGGTCTCACTCTAGCCCAGGCTGACCTGGAATTCACTATGGAGTCTCAGGGTGGCCTCGAACTCATGGCGATCCTCCTACCTCTGCCTCCCTAGTGCTGGGATTAAAGGTGTGTGTCACCACGCCTGGCTCAGCCCTCATTTTTAATAGAACTGTATTGTTAATATTTGATGTTATGGGTTATGAATTATGAATCTCACTTTATTTGATGACAAGAACAGTTAAAAAGTGCTTATTTAGCAAAAATCCCTAACATAATTCAATTTTAATCCTCATACTATTTATTCAATTTTTAGCCTTGTTCACCCTGCCTGTGCGTTTTGTATCCTCTGATTTACATGTCTCTTTCATTTCATTTTCCATTGTCTATCTCTGTGTATTTGAACTCTTTTTTTTTAAATCCCAATAAATGAGATCATGCAACATTTTCTTTCTTTCTTTCTTTCTTTCTTTCTTTCTTTTTCTTTTTCCTTTCCTTTCTTTCTTTTTTTTTTTTTTACTTTTTAATATTTTTTTGGTTTTTCGAGGTAGGGTTTCACTCTGGCCCAGGCTGACCTGGAATTCACTATGTAGTCTCAGGGTGGCCTAGAACTCATGATGATCCTCCTACCTCTGCCTCTCAAGTGCTGGGATCAGAGGCGTGCACCACCACACCCTGCTAATATTTTCTTTCTTTATATGTCTGGTTTATTTTGTTTGGCATGATATTGTTTTCCAGTTCCATAAATATTTAACAAATGTCAGAATATCCCTTGTAAGGCTGAATAATATTCACAACACATATACGGCAAATATATATGACACATATAATTTACTTTTGCCATTCATCTGACAATAGACATTTTAATTGTCTTCATATCTTGGCCATTGTGAATAATGTTCTTATAATTATAGTTACTGCTTTGTTACATGGAAAAAGTCTGAGCGAATGAAGGCGCCTGAAGAGAGACTGGTGGATGACACAGGCCAGGGAGCTTATGATTTTATTTCCTCCCAGGGTTCAACTGTAACTGCGGCTGCCTCCTTCTCTGCAGTGGTATGTGGATTGCTGGCTACTTTTTATTTTTTTTGCTACAGTGGGTTGAATCCCATCACTTCCCACCCAGAGAAGATTGTCATGAAATCCCAAAATTGGATCCCAGGAAACCTCTTGGGTTCAAGCACACCAGGGCCTCTCGAGGGTCTGGGGCCAAAGGCTCAAGGTATGAGGACTCACCAGGACTTTCTTCTGGTTTGATACCTGCTTTGGTCCATGGAATAGCCTCCTCCTTCTCCCCTTACTCTGCAGGCAGATTTTTCTCCCTTTTCAAGCTCAGACCTACCAGAAAGTGACACCCCCAGATGAAGAGCACTGCGAAGTAGCTTGCTTTAATCTGAGTTCCAAGTCCTGAGGCAGAGCTGCCCTAGGCGCAGTGTGTTATCTATGGCAGATATGAGCTCGAGGAGATGAGGAGTCAGGGCCATGGGTTCTAAATAGATCTGTCAGTGGTCCACCTTAGAATCGAGAGGCAGCTCTCCTAGACTGGCAATCACACAAAATTTGCGGACACAAAAGGATAACTACTTCCTCCAACATTGTGGTATGGACGGTCTCCTGTTGTCTATCCTTCATAATCTCCAAGAGACTTTGGAAATACCACTTCTGAGACTCAAATTTAGTTTATGTAGGGTGGGGCCCAGAGATAAAAAAACAACAACAAGCAAACCTTGAATATGCTGTCAACTGTGCAGTAAGAATTGGGAGTCAGTGGTGTGGAGGAACATGTGTAAGGGGCCAATAATCATTTAGAACTGACTCAGACCATCCAACAAAGCAGTAAGGAGCCCAAATAAACTTGTCTTTGAGTTCTATTTATTGGTTTACAGACACTCACTAAGATAGGCCAACTGGTGTACTTGCTGTCTTAGAAACCTTCTTTCACCACATTGATTTTAACTGATTTGAAGAATTTATGTAATTTTCATAGTCTGTTGATTGACTGACAGTGGTGGAGGCAGAATTTCAGGTAACAATTAGTCCATTTAATACTTTCTGGGGCTTGTGGCTGCAAGACTGAGGCTTCTTCAAGGGGAAGAATAAGAATAAGAAAAGGAGGAGGAATAATAAGACAAAATGGACAAATGCTCCTGACACGAGTTCAAAAGTTGTGTTTCCATGGTTAATCCTCTTTTGCTGATTTTAATGCCTCGTCTGGTCATTATGGGATGCTGTTGTTATAGTGATGGGACACACACTGGTCCACAGTGTGGTGGGCTCACATGTAACTTGCTCATTTAAATCATTGTCCCTGAAGTTAGGCATGGTCCATCCGAAGTTTGTGTCTGTGATGTTTATTTGTTTAATGACTTCTATCGTGCACACAAAGGGACCCGGGTTTGCCTGTCTTTGCTGTTTCAATCATCTACTGTGGCCTGATAAACAAATGGGCTGGAGAGATGGCCTAGTGGTTAAGTGCTTGCCTGTGAAGCCTAAGGACCTCAGTTCGAGGCTTGATTCCCCAGGACCCACAAGGGGGCTCACGCGTCTGGAGTTCGTTTGTAGTGGCTGGAAGCCCTGGCATGCCCATTCTGTCTCTCTCTCTTTGCCTCCTTCCCTCGCTCTGTCACTCTCAAATAAATAAATAAATAAATAAGCAACAACAACAAAAAATCACAACAACCCTCAGCTGAGTTGTGTCACTCAACCACTATCTGTTGTGCTCCCACATTTTGGGTCAGAAGTTCAGGAGGGGCACAGTGGGAGTGGTTTATCTCTGAACCACGATGTCCAGGCTCCTCAGCTGAGATGACTTACAGGGCTGGAGTCTTTGTCTAAGGCTACCTGTCTGGGTGACACATGACTGAGGCTATACAGGGTGTCTTCTGGGGAGGGTTGTTAATTTCCTGACCATCTTCTAAACACTTTACGACTTTATTACTTTACTTTACTACTTTACTTTACTACTCAGTCAACGTATAATATTATTGGGGGGTTGTGGTTTGAATTTGAAATGTCTCCCATAGGCTTACATTTGAAGGCTTGTTTTCGTATTTTGAGAAACTGTGGAAATGTTAGGAGGTGGAGTCTGGTGGATGGAAGTGTACTGAATACTGTCGTATCATATACTCCTAGCTCTGTGAGGCACAGAAAGAACACTCCAATCCACCCTTCATGTCTTTATCCACAGTATCTGCACTTAAATCTTTAAGACCCCCTCAGAAAGGACTATTTTCCTCTGAGGCCCATGAGCTCAGGGCTTCCTGCCTATAAAAATGTGCTTCCTGTTCTGTGGATTCTGTTTTCTTTCTCTCCACAAGTCTCTTAATTCACACGACCCACTTACCCATGAACCTTTATTCTTTTGCTGACTGGCAGGTAATCTCTTCCCCATGAGGGCCGGGTGCTTCAGGAGGGGCTTAATTCTTAAAACTCACGAAAAGTAGCTACACAAAGACAAGTACCATTTAGGATGCCTCCTGAGCCCCAGGCTGATTTGAAAAAAATGTTGTAAAAATAATTGCAGAGCTTGTGGGGCCTCTGGAGTGAGTGGGAGGTGGGTTGGTGATAAGGATGTTGCTAAAATCAGGCTGAACCCAGAGCCTTTCATGGAACGAACCAAGCCTGGGAAATAAAAGCACAGGACCTGCAGCTTCCTAAATGATTATGACCCCCAAGATACAGAGGGAGTCATCCCACACTCAGATTTCACAGCAAAGGATAATCTTGGATTGATTGTAAACGTCTCATTGCTGGGACAAAACCACCCGACCGAAAGCAGCTGATGGACAGAGAGGGTTTGTTTCAGCTTACAGTTCTGAGAAGCCTCATCGTGGCGGGCAAAGCACGGCAGGCCGGAGTAGGAAGCCCAGGTCACAACTCGATAGGAGTTGGAAAGAAGCAGCAAGAGTGAGCTAGCAGTGGGAAGGGAGAGCTGGCCTATCACACCCCAAAGCCTGCCGCCAGAAACACACCTTCCGCAGCAAGACTCGACTTTCCAAAGGCCCAATAACTGTTCCAGATTGCCACCAGCTGGGGACCAAGTATTGACATGTATGAGCCTATGGAGGACATTTTATTCAAACCACCACAACAATGGCAAGAGGGAGAAGAAAGAAAGGGAAACAATGAGTGGAGGAAACAGGATGCAAGAGGAATGGCAACTTAGAAAAGAAAAAAAAATGAAGAAAAGGACACTGGGAGAGAATAGCTTTTTATTTATTTATTTATTTGACAGAGAAAGAGAGAGAGAGAGAGAGACAGAGACACAGAGAGAATGGGCGCACCAGGGCCTCTAGCCACTGCAAACGGAACTCCAGACGCATGCATTCACCTTATGCATCTGGCTTATGTGGGTTCTGGGGAATCGAACCTGGATCCTTTGGCTTCGCAGGTAGGGACTTTAACCACTAAACCATCCCTCTGTCCCAGAAGCTTTTCATTATCAGCCACGTTTGAAGAAGTCTTTAAGCCACGGTGTTTATCTACAACAAAGAGGCTTGACCTACAGGCAGAAGGGGAGCAGACAAGCCCCTCCTCCCGCAGGAGGAGCATGTGTGGGTGCTCTGCATTGGGCGCACAGGGACCTTTGACAGTGATGAGGCTTCTGAGCTGGGCCGTGCCTACACCAGCAGGCTGGGCTCCTCCCATTCCCATACCTCTCTGCGCAGGGTACCTGAGCGAATATTGTGCAGTGCAGGGAAACCCAGCTTCTTGAGCTTCCGTGGATCCCGCGTGTGGCTACAACACCCGGTTTACTCGATAGCATCTTCTGGATAAGCATGAGAGTCTGGCTGTGCTCACTTAATTCAGTGTGTACAGAGTATGTGTTCAGTCCTGTACTCAGGTCCTGGGAGGTGGGGTGGGGTCCAAATCTCCTATCTGAGGCCTGGAATAACAGAGTCTATATCTTGCCTTGGCTCAAGGCTTCTTCTTGTCTCCATAACTCTCTCTCTCTCTCTCTCTCTCTCTCTCTCTCTCTGTGTGTGTGTGTGTATGTGCAGATCCACACATGCCACAGCACACATATGCAGGTTAGAGGATGACCTCAGGCATCGCCCCTCTTGTTTGAAGCAGGGCCTTCTGTTTGCAACTGTGTTTGACAGGCTAGCTGGCCCCGAGAGCCTCCGGGAATTTTGTCTCTGTCTTCCATGTTACTGTAAGAACACTGGGATTATAGACATGCAATACCGTGTCTGGCTTTACATAGGTTCTGGGGATCTGATTTCAAGTTCTCATGCTTGCCTAGCAGGTGGTTCATTCACTGAGCCATCTCCCTAGCCCCTGCCCTTCTTTTGACATCACCTCAATATTCACCCTGTGTAGAATAGAGAATGGCAGATTTACCTTCCTGCTCCTCTATTCCTTTATTTATTTATTTATTTATTTTAGAGTAGGAAAGATGCTTTTATTGGGGTGGACACGGAGCACACACTAGGCCATGATAAAATGACTTAAGAGAAAGATCCAGAAGGCCCAGCTCTGCTTTGCCCACGTGCACGCACAGAGCAAGGCCTGGGCACCAAGAGACCAGGGATTGTGGGGACCCCAGACCCAGTGGGACTGGGCTTGTGAGGTGGGCTGGGTGGTGGAAAGGCAGAAGGCCGCTTGGTGTGCAGGAGGCAAGGTCACACGGCTGGACACTCCTCTATTCCTTTATGATCTCTCTCTCTCCCCCACTCACCTTCTTCTTATTTATTTATATATTGTCTTTTTGAGGTAGGGTCTCACTCTAGCCCAAGCTGACCTGGAATTCACTCAGGGTGGCCTCGAACTCATGGTGATCATCCTACCTCTGCCTCCCGAGTGCTGGGATTAAAGGTGTATGTCACCATGCCCTGCCCCTCATCTTCCTGTTCACACACATGTGACATGCACACACACACACACACACACACACACTTCTGGGCACCCATGGGAGTCAGGTGGGCCTGTGCTGTTCTCGCTTTAGGCTAGAGATGCTGTGCGTCTCCTCTGGTCTGAAGCTCTGTGGAGGATGGGTGGGTTTCCTTTCTCTCTGTCCTTCCCAGCTTTGACACATGAAGTGGCTCATGTTGCAGGTAGTGTAACTACAAGCTGGGAGGCCTCCTGGGTGCCCGATGACCGTGGCGCAGAGCGCCCTAGCAGCTTGTCGCAACATGTGGTAGAACCAGCAGTAGGATGTTGCTGCATTAGGTCACTTAGATTCAGGCCTGCTTGTTACTGGAGCTAAACCCAGTTTATCCTGACTGCCAGAGGTATGAAGATGTTTGTCGGCTCTTGTGTGAGGAGCTTGAAAGCCCTGGACCACACATGGAGGCATTTTTATGCTGTAATTGGAACAATCTAAAATTCCTTGATAACTGTGGTAGTTTGATTCAGGTGTCCCCTCCTAAACTTAGGTGTTCTGAACGCTAGGTTCCCAGCTGATGGAGATTTGGGAATTAAAGCCTCCTGGAGGCAGTCTATTGTTGGGGGTGGGCATATGGGTATTATAGCCAGTTTCCCCATGCCAGTGTTTGGCACACTCTCCTGTTGCTGTTGTCCACCTTATGTTGGCCAAGGGTTGATGTCCACCCTCTGCTCACGCTATCGTTTTCCCCTGCCATCGTGGAGCTTCCCCTGAGATTGTAAGCCAAAATAAACCCTTTTTGTTCCCCCAAATCTGCTCTTGGTCAGGTGATTTCTGCCAGCGATGTGAACCTGACTGCAACAATAACCTAACATCACTTTCCGACAGCAAACTGCTAACACCGGAAAAGGGAAACTTCTGATACAGAGACGAAAAAGAACAGGGAGGGAGAGGTAAGAGAATATTCTGAGGGACATTACAGTTCAAACACATGGCTTTGGCTTTCCCCTGCTAACAAGTTCACAGACCTTGCCATTCTGACCAGACAGTTGTTTTCAACTCTGTTTTGTGTAGAATCAGTTATGCTTCATTCCTGAACAGGGAAGATCATTTTTCTCACAAATGAGTAAATCATCTGTTCAGCCAATGGTATACCAGAAAGCAAGAGCTAGGGCAGGGGTCTCAGGGCTTGATCTAAGCTGGAACCACAAGCTGTGAGTTCTAAGGGAGTCCATCAATGACCCTGGGGGGTTAGAAGCAGGGACTACTCCAGACCGCAGCCTCACTTCTAAGGCATGAGACCAGAGAAGAAAAGCAGGGCAGCATCGTGCGGTTCCAAGCTCAAGTTCGCACACAGATCACCTCAGCTTGACTCACGCTTGTGCAAGCCCTGTGCCCTTAGGGAAGATGCGTTATCTCTCTCTCGGCAGTTTCCTTAGTGTGAAAGAATGGAGATGACTGTGTGGACCTGTTGCACTGTTGCACCTGTTAAAGGCAACGAGGAATCTGTGGCAGGTAGATATCTAAGGGTATGAGTGGACCCTTTCTTTCCCTCTACCTCCATTTCATCTCTGTTGCATGTTTGCACTAACCACGGAGCCCATCCGCTTGTCCAGTTCTGATTGACAGGCCTATGCTGATCCCATCCAAGAGTCAGTCACCTGGACATCTGCAGAGCCAGGCTAGAGTGGTTGGGGGTGGGAAGATGCCTCAGAGGTTCTGCTTGATGCCCTCCATGATTATTTATTTCTGTGGGTGCATGTGTGTGCATGCGTGCGGGTAAAGGCCAGAGACAGTCTCCAGTGCTATTCTCGGGAACACTGTCTTTTTTTTCTCCCTCCCCCTCCATTTCTTCCTTCCTCCTTCCCTTTCTTCCTTCCTTCTCTTTCTTCTTTTCCTCCTGTCTTTTCTTCCTTCCTTCCTTTTTTGAGACAGGTCCTCTCATTGGTCTGGACCTTACCAATGATGTTGGATTGATAGGTCAGCAAGCCCCAGGGATCTACCTATCTCTGCCTTTCCAGCTCTGGGATTACAAATGTGTATCACCGTGCCTGGATTTCTTTAAAATTTTTGTTTATTTTTATTTATTTATTTATTTGAGAGTGACAGACAGACAGAAAAAGAGGCAGAGAGAGAAAGAGAGAATGGGCGTACCAGGGCCTCCAGCCACTGCAAACCAACTCCAGATGCATGTGCCACCTTGTGCATCTGGCTTACATGGGTACTGGGGAATCGAGCCTCGAACCAGAGTCCTTAGGCTTCATAGGCAAGTGCTTAACCACTAAGCCATCTCTCCAGCCCTGGAATTTTTTTTTTTCTAGGTAGGGTTTCACTCTAGCTCAGGCTGACCTGGAATGTAGTCTCAGGGTGGTCTCGAACTCCTGGTGATCCTCCTACCTCTCTGCCTCCTGAGTGCTGGGATTAAAGGTGTGTGCCACCATGCCCGGCGGATTTTTTTTTTTTTTTAATGAGAGTTGTGGGGATTAAACTCAGATCCTCATGTTTGCATGGCAAGTATTTCCCCAACTTTGCTATCTCCCCAGTCCTCCATGCTATTTTAGTTACTTACTGCTGCATAAGATATGGCTCCCAACGTGAGTCCTAAAAAACCTCAGCATTTATCATGTCTCAGCTGGTCAGAGACCCACATGCAGCTTCACTGGGACTTTCAGAACCTGCCGTCAAGATCCCAGGTGGGGCAGCAGGAACTTCAGCCTCCAACTTCCTTCACTTGGCTGTTGGATGGAATCCTTCAAATGCTCATTGGATGCTGGCCAAACACGTCAGCGTTTTGTAATACTGAACTGTCTAGCGGGCAGCTCGCAACATGAAAGCTGGCTTCCATGCAGGAGAGGAGAAGGGAGAGTAGGGAAGACAAAAAGGTGGAGCAGAGAATGGGGAGAGAATCCAAGACAGAAACGAGCCTTTTCATAACCTGATCTTAGAAGCAATGCCCCTTGGCTCTGTCACAGTCTCTTCCTAAGAAGTGAGCCAAGGATTGACGTGGGGGTGTGACTTTGGGAGGTGAGAATAATTAGGGTCATTTCCCCAACATTCATCTGTGCACCAAGATATGGGTCTCTTCTCTCAGTTTCTCAAAGCTGTCTTCTCTTTTCTTTCACGTTCCCTTGGAAGTTGACCTGGGCAAACAATGGGGCAGGGGTTGAGACCCTTCTTAGGGATAGAACAATGTGTAATCCCCCTACTTTTCTCACTGCACCTGACTCAATCCTTGTGATCTTTGATTCCTTGAAGACAGGAAAATTCAGTCTAATTGATTATGATTTCTCCTAAATCTATTAATAATGGAAACATTTCTATGCCCCAAAGTCTTTGAAGGCCTTGACTCTGATATGCAAAGCCTAGGCTATTGAAACTGAGAACAGTTCTTTTAGACACTTGTTTCTGCCAAGAGTTTCAGAAGCTTGTCTTGAAACTTAAAAGCAGAGAAACAATTTTTTTTTGTACCCTTGCCTGGATGTTTGTTATAACACCCTTTCCCCAAAGCAGAGAATTTAGAAAGCCCTAGCTTCCTAGGCTGGCAGGAAGACCAGCAGTAATTTGGGAATGCAATAGAAGCATATATTTAGTTCATGCCAATATTGGTTTGTTTTCCATCTTTGTCATCTTTGTTGGAAGCAGAGTAGTTTCTAGAAGTTAATAGATACCAAGATGTAATCTGAGAAGAGAACCAGTCCATCGCACCTCACCAGGTGAAACCCCAGCTGAAACCATAGAGTAATTGGGGAAATGAGCAAGAGTGCTGCTTTCTTGGTGAACCTGATACCAGAACAGGGGTGAAGGAGACAGACACAGAGAACACCCAATTCCTACCAAACCAGATATCCAGAGACACAGAGGCTCCCAAGACCTCATCACTGAAGTAGACCTAAAATGAACCAAACATAGCTCAGGGAAATTCGTGGAAGAGGGGGCAGAAAGAATGTTAGAGCCACAAATTGGGACATTATGCACAGAGACATTGCCTCTTCCCCATAACTGATGGCTAACCCCATAATGCACGACCCATATTCCCCAACAAGGAGGGTCCCTGTGGAGGAGGGAAGACAGGGAGGAGGCTAACAATGGTACCAACATGGCTGTATACACATAATGTACAAAATTAATAAAAAATAAGAAAAAAAAGATGTAGCATTTACCTTCTTGTTGCTTAGCACAACACCACCCAACCAATAGCAGATGATGGAAGGAAAGGGTTTGTTTTGGCTAATAGTTTTGAGAGGCAGTCTCTCCACGGTAGGGAAAGCATGGCCGACCTGAGGAGGAAGCCTGGGTTCACATCTCTACAGCAGCAGGAAGGAAGAAGTCTACGCCCTGGGCTTGGAGCTGGGCTGTATTACCCCAAAGCCTGCCCTGCAGTGACATACCTCCTTCAGCCACGCTCCACCTCCCAAAGGCTGCATAACTTCCCCAAATTACCACCAGCTGTGGACCAAGTATTCAAGACACATGAGCCAACTGAGGACATGTCAGTCAAACCACCACACATGATCAAATGTTCCAGTGCAATTGTAGGCTCTAGATCAGTGATTGGGAACTGCATCTACAGATGGGGGTGAGGTAATGAAACCAAGGTACAGGTACCCTGAAGGAAGAAGAAAAGAGGGACCATCAAATAACAAGTTCTGTATACCACACTGTGCTGGAGGGGTGCAGAGACTCACTGGTTTAGGTGCAATGAGCTATAGAACAGGCCATTAGTTAAACAAGAGGGGATTCAAGGAGATAAGGGGTCTCCTTATGACATCTTCACCACTGACATTTTCATTATTATAATCGTTGTGATCATCATTTTAATCACCACCATCATTGCCATTATTTCTATCAACCATCACACCACCATCACTGTCATCACTATAACCATATCATTTACATCACGGCCTCTGTGGTGGTTTGAATCAGATGTCCCCCATAAACTCATGTGTTTTGAATGCTTGCCCCCTCCCCAGCTGGTGGCAGTTTGGGAGGTGGGGAGGTGGAAGAGGTATATTGTTGTGGGTGGGTTTGGGGGTGTTATGTTAGAGCTAGCTCCCCACTGCCCATGCTCAGCTTACTTTTCTGCTGCTGTGGCAGAAGTGATGCCCAGCCTCTGCTCATGCCATGCTTTATCTTGCCACCATGAAGCTTCCCCTTGAGATACTATAAACCAAAACAAATCCTTTCCTTCCAGCAGCTGCTTTTGGTAGTAGGGTCTTTTGTTCCAGCAATGTGAAGTTAACTACAACAGAAAATTGGTACCATAAGAGTGGAATTGTTGCTATAAACATGATTCTGTGGCCTTGGCCTTTTGGAACTGACTTGCAGGAGGAATGTGGATGGATTTGAGATCTTGGCCTAAGAGTTTGAACACCATCTGCTCAGTGGTGGTTAACTTCAAGACATAGCCTTTATGGGTTTCCCTCCTCCCTGTTTTGTTATTCTTTGTCCCCCACTATAATACCTCAGGATCACTTTTCCAAGCCAACTCTCACAACTTTTGTATCAGGTTCACTTTCCAAGCTGGAATGAGAATCTGTAGCAAAGGTGACTTTCTTCCGGGACTAGATTCTTTTTTTTTTTTTTTAAATATTTTATTTATTTATTTATTTGAGAGAGAGAAAGAGGCAGAGTGAGAGAAAGAGAGAGGGAGAAAACTGGCACACCAGGGCCTTCAGCCACTGCAACTAACTCCAGACGCAATCGCCCCCTTGTGCATCTGGCTTACTTGGGTCCTGTAGAATTGAACTGGGATCCTTTGGCTTTATAGGCAAACACCTTAACTGCTAAGCAATTGCTCCACCCCCGCCCCCCATGGACTAGATTCTATGCTAAAGATTTCATTCATAACACCTGACACACTTCCATGATACCCTGTGAGGTAGGTGCGATTATCCTCTTCTTACAGATGTGAAAACAAGAGTTCAGAGAAGAAGGCAGGGTTGTGTTTGGTTCAGGATTGGTCCACTTCTAAAATGCTGCTCTGAGTCAGCTCTAAAGCCTGCAATCACATGCCTGTTGGAGACCCTGGGGGATTCCAGTTTGTACCATTGGCATGTCTTTTTGTGGATGGAGGACCCTCTCACCCAGGGAGTTACAGGTGAGCACTGTCTTTGTTCTACATCTGTGGCCAGCATCTTCCCACTGGGAACTGATTTCTGTAATTGCAAATTCAGGACCACTGCCAAGGGTTTGCAGGCTCCCACCCTCATGAATTCTAAATACTTTGAAACTCATTTGAGATTCCTTGGCAGCCGAGAAAGGGGAAAATGTGCTTGACTTGCTCTTTTGTTTTTCTTTTCTTAAAGAGAGACTCAAAGGTCATTTTGGTCTTGAGCCCAAAGCCTCTGGACAAGTCAGGTCCAGTCTGGGGATAGGACCTGACTTCTGACGCCTGCTGAGGCTGGCATTGTTTGTCCTTGCAAAGAGAGGTGAGCTTCATTTTTAAAAGCCTTTCTGTGCCCTGAACTTCTTCAATGTTGACCTCTAGCTTCTAACCTCATCCCAGCTAGACCTGTAATTCAGTCATTGGCATCTGACCACGGATGCAATATAAAAGGAGCCAGAAAACTTCTGGTCTCCTAAATAAATCGTCACCATGTGCTACAGGGACCGAAATTACATCCGCCGTGGATAGAGACAGGAATGTGCCTGAGAATCACCTTGTTAGGTGCTGCGCATTTTGTATGCAATTTCTTATCCAATTATTATATTTACATTATACATATTGCTTGCCTGAGATTAGAAAGTGGAGTTGGTATTTGAAGTGAAAACTCTTCTCTTTGAGAGTCTAAAGGTGTTCCACCCCATCACATTGCTTCTATTAGTGATTCCTTCCTGTAGATTGAAGTTTGCTCTGTCCCGGGGGATTAAGAAGAGGTTTTGATTAATGAATCCCTAAAAGTTCCCTGCATGGGGAATGAAGGCTCCATAGCTGGATCTGCACTTACTCCAGGTAGGACTTGCATTGCAGACCTTTGAAAGTGTGCAAGAACATATCAGAGGCCTGTTCTAGGGAGGGACATTGCAAAACAGACAGTTGATCTGAATTCCAGGATGGGTGAGGGGCACCGCAGTACCCAACGTGTGCTATGCAGCCCCTCGGCATCCGCATCACGTGGGAGTTTGGAATAGCAGATCTCCCCAGGGCCCCAGGCCTACTGCATCAGAATCTGCATTTTAACAAGGTCCCTGGGTGACTTGAATGCACAATGCTATTTGAAAAGCACTGAGCAGAGACACTGAGCTTGTAGCCTCTGACCACACTCCACGAACATGCTGCTGGGACTCCAGTGAGCTCTAATGTCCTCGCCAACTGGCCTAGGGCTGTGTCTGCCAATGAATCATGTGACTCTGATGAAGGATAATGTGTCCCCTTCCATTGTCAACCCTGTCATTTTGACCTCGTGTACATTTTTAATGCAAACATCAATGTGAGAATTCTTGGCACATTAATTTTCTGCAACAATGTGTTTTATGGAGCGAATTCCATTAAGCCATTTTAATCCAGGGCTTAATTTTCTATATGGATCAACTAAACCATTTCCATTTTTTTCCCATTAAAGTGTTCATTTGTGCAAAATTGTTTTCACGGGATCAATTATTTCATGTTTAAATTTTACAACAAACATCTGACTTTTCTCATGCTAACTTTTGCTGGCTGTAAGCTTTGCCTTCTTGAGTGTTTTCTTGGTCTGTTGTCTCTTCCTCTTGTAGCTATACCTTTAATCCAGTTCAAACCTCTTGGGCCAAATTTTGCAGATCTACGTTTTGTCAGCAATGCTTGTTGTTTTTCTCTCTGTCAGCTTCCAGCCCATTGCAAAGTCTACTTGTGTTTACCTGTTGCTGAATATTAAGAAGGTGAGCTGTAAGAGAGTAGGGCTTCTGTCTTTTAAAAATTATTTATTTGGGGGCCAGACAGATGGCTCTGCGGTTTAGGTGTTTGCCTGCAAAGCCTAAGGACTTGAGTTTGACTCCCCAGTACCCACATAAAGCCAGATGCACTAAGTGGCACATGCATCTGGAATTTGTTTGCAGTGGCAGCAAGCCCTAGCATGTTCATACTCATTCTCTCTGTGTGTCTGCCTCTTTATCAATAAAATAAAAAATAAAAAATTATTTATTTGTGTGTGTGTGTGTGTGTGTGTGTGTGTGTGTGTGTCATGCCCATACTCATTGTCTCTGTGTGTCTGCCTTGTTCTCAAATAAATAAAAATTTAAAGTTATTTGTGTGTGTGTGTTCATGCATGCCAGGGCCTCTTGCCACTGTAAGCAAATGCGGTACACTTGCAACACTCATTGTGTCCTGCTTATATGGGTGGCTTGGGAATTGAATCTCAGGCCAGCAGGCTTTGCATGCTAGCACTTAGTTGCTGAGCTATCTTCCCAGCCTTTGTCCTTTTTAAAAGTTTGTTGTATTATGCTGGGGACCTGATGTATGGCAAGGATTCTGTAAGTATTTGTGGGCAGGCAGAAAGGATATGTATCAGTAATGATTGATTGAAAGACTGATTGTTCACCTGAGTTTACCTGCTACGAAGACCGAGCAGCTCTAATAGAAGAGAGGTGGAGATAGGGGGCAGTGGGGAAAAGAAAAGATGGAGAGTACACACATCGTGCATGTGTGTATGCGTACAAACATGTGTAAGCACATACATGCATATAGCTACACATGTACACTCAAACTCACGTTCATGCACACATGCTTAAAATTCATATGCATTCATTTACACACATGCAAAAGACATGTGCCTAGCCACACGTGTACACACATATGCATACACATACACAGAGCAGCACACAGGCATAGCCACATATGTATGCATAACCACACAAGCGTAGGCACACAGAAACGCAGTTGCTGGTGCAATGTACATGTGAGTGTTGCATGCCTGTATGCAAGCATATCAGCGTATCACATACACAATCACTCATGCGTGCACCAAGACGTACACGTGCGCTGACTCATGTGTACAGAGTCACACATGCACACGGACATACACATGTGCACGTGAACACACACGCAATGAGCACACAGGCCTAACACCAGCACAAACACTCACAAGTAGGTACACACAGAGCTGCATGTACACAGAGAGGCATACATGCACACAAAGACACACATAGACACATGCTCACAAGCGTATGCCAACACACGTGCACATGCATAAACATAAGCACACACACAGATACATGAACAAATATGTATGCATGGCCGTCCATGTACGCATGTGCCTGCACGCACACCATCCACCACCTGACGTACCGGTGGCCAAGTTTCTTACACAGGATGAGCATTGCATCTCTGGCACCAGGTCAGCAGACTAAACGTGGCAGGGCCATTCCAGGCATTGGTGTCTGCGTTTTACAAGTGGAGCTTCATGAAATGCATCTCAAGCTGAATTGAGTAATTGAATACTGCAAAATCTGTTGCTAGCGCTGATTGAATTTATTAAATAAAATTATTCTCCGTCCCCTTTCCGGGCGCAACCCCGTGAATGCCCTCCATAATGGGGAAGAAGTGGGTACGGCCCTTCTGCACACCTTCCGGGCTGGTCGGCAGACGGATGGCAAAGTTGAGCTATTAAAATTCGGGCTATGCTGACAACGTCTTCGCTGGAGCTGGGAGGAGCCTTGCGAATGCTTGGGTTTAGTGAGAACGGCTTGAATCTGGAGCCAGTAGGCACTCTGCTGAACTCCTTCTGGTGCGTTCGCTAACCCTTTATAGAGGGAGCATCAGAGCCACACTGTGAGGAGGGGAGAGACTTGAAAGGCAGGAGGAGTTGGGCTGAAAGCTGGGTGATCTGCCACTGAAGACTTGTTCTCGTGGAGACAAGCCTCATTGCACCATAACCTTAGCATCCCCAACTATAGGAGCGGCCTGAAGCGTTGACCTCATAGACTTGCTCTGAAACAACGGAAAAAAAAAAAAAAAAAAAAGGAATCTATTGTAGGTACTTTCCTTGTTGCAGTGACCAAATACCTGGCTAGAAGCAGCTTAAGGGAAGACATTTATTTATTTATTTATTTATTTATTTACTTATTGGCTTTCAGTTCCTGGGGATGCATCCCATTATGGTGTGGAAGGCATGGCATCGGAAGCAGGAGGTGGCTGGTCCCATTGCGTCCATAGTTAGGAAGCAATGGCTAGCGGCCTAAGACTGGTAGTCTGGGCTTCATTCCTGTCTAACCGTGAAACTTCAGCTAAGTCTCACTGGAAAATGCGTATTATAATAAGAGTACCCGTCTTTTAGGACGTCACTGAGGTGACATGTCTTATTGTTAGCGGCTTTGTAACCGGTCCTCTTAACTTGCATCGTTTATCGTCTCTTCTCCACCCTCATCTCTCTTGTTCAGTCATCCCGAGCTACAGAAGCCAGCCACAAGCAAAACAAATGAGTGGCTGCTGCGCCAACAGAGGGAAGGAGGGCGAGGAAATGAAGGGCTGTGGCTACTAAGTAGGACGTTTCTCTGTGTGGGGGGTGGTGGAAGTGTTCTAAATCTGAGGTGCTGGCATTCGCTTACTACTTACTTTGCTCACAAAAAAATACCTGACAAAAACAACTTAAAGAACGAAGGGCTTATTCTGGCTTACAGTTTGAGGGTACGTGGTGGGGACAGTGGGGTGGTAGGAACATAAGGCAGTTGGCCAGCAGTCTTGGGAAGGACAGGAAAAGAAACAGGAGAGAGAGGGAGACAGAGAGAGAGAGAGAGAGAAAGGGAGAGAGAAAGAGACTGGCGCTCAGCTGGCTCCCTCTCTTTCCTTTTTTATTCAGTCTGAGATCCCAGCCGACAGGATGCTGTCACCCGTATTCAGGGTGAGTCCTCCTCTTCAGTTCAGCCTCGCTAGCAATTCCCTTACAGACATGCCTACAGATTTTCACATTTTCTCTTGCATGTTTAACAATCTGACAGTTTTTTTTTTTTGTTTGTTTGTTTTTCATAATCCTCTCCCTCTACCTCTTTCTCCTCCTTCCCAAAGTATGTCAGCAGCATGTAACCTTCAGGAAGGCCAGGGTGTTTGGTGCACTGTTGTATCTTAGACAATGGCAGACCCTCCATCAACGTTTGCCAAGCAAGCAGTGCCTGGTGAGTGCTCAGGGCCTCGTAAGTACGAGAAGTATAATCAATGTTAGATTTTATTATTGTTATTTATTTCAAATAAGCTTCTTAATTACCAAATTGTCTGTCTGAAGTGGCTCTGAGTTTGAGTCAAATGTCTTCCCCCTGGGAGTGCTTGCTTGACTCCTGCTGAGTCTGTAGACCCAGCTTCCTTCCAGCCGGGGCATAGTGAGCCTTGACATTTATAAATCTCTGGACTCTTAATCCCCTGCTGATCCTTGGAGAGGAGTATCAGTTTGTTGCTAAACGCACTGCCCCACTTTGAACAAAAGAATCAAGAAATAGCCAAGCATGGATCCCAGGACTGCAACATCATCTCTATCCTCAGGAGGGGAGGTGGGGCTGTCAAAGGAACTGACTTGTCCCCTGTCACCTGGTTCGGGAGGGCTGGGATAGCTACCATTGGAATATCTTTGGAGTCCTGGGCTTCACCTTGTTTTCCCGTGCTTTTAGACAGATCACTGAGCTTAACTCAAGTTGTACATGCTTTGTGTAAATCCTGCCTGCTCCTGGCTCTTTCCCTTCCTGCTAACCTTTTAAAGAGCAAACCATCCACCACGGGGAAAGCAATGCCGGCAGACTGAGCCCCCATAATGCGGCCCCCCTTGTTAGCATGCAAATGGGCTGCTTTGCAGCTCATTCTGACTGCCATTGTGGTGCACACTGTAGAGAATTAAGCCAGGTCCCTTCGTCATCAGTCACTATTTAATGGGAGCTGCAGAACTGTGGTTGATCTTGTTAGGGTCATTAAGAAGGTCTGGGGTTTCTGGCTTGCTAAGAAGAAGCTTGGGTGTCCTGAAAAACAAACCTGTACTTCAAAAGGCTCGAAGAAAAGCCCCCTGCAGTTACAGGAGCCATGAAGAATGAGGGCAGGAGCATCAAATGGCAGCTGCAGAGCTTGTATTTGCGTGTAAACCTAGCACTTATGTAAAGACTCCACGGCAAGAGTCCTGTCTATTAGGGCACTACATTGGCAGGTTGTAAGAGGGTCCAGTTAGCTGCAAAGGCCACAGCAAGCTGAGTCATTGAAAATGCATTTGCTTGCTGGTGGATGGATTTTGAAAATACATTTGAAAATCCACTCCATGGGAGGGAAGTGATGTCTGGTACTAAAAACCTAGGTCAGAGGCCTGGGGCTAGGCATGCTGGGATCACCAATGAATGTGCCGCTCTGCATCTAGCTTTACATGGGTGCCAGAGATTTGAACCCAGGCCAAGAGACTTTGCAAACAAGTGCGTTTGACTACTGAGCCATCTTCCCAGCCCTAGTGGCTGGCTTTTCAAGAAGGAGCAGACCATTAGAAATGAGATCAGAGAGCCCTGATTGGGTATATCTTATATACTTTGTTTTTTAAAAATATTTTTATTTTTATTTATTTTTTTGAGAGAGAAAAGCAGAGAGGAGATTAGATAGATAGATAGATAGATAGATAGATAGATAGATAGATAGGGAGAATATGGGCATGCCAGGGCCTTTAGCCACTGCAAATGAACTCCAGATGCATGTGGCACCCT
Organism: Dipus sagitta; assembly: GCA_036346955.1. NCBI lineage: Eukaryota > Metazoa > Chordata > Mammalia > Rodentia > Dipodidae > Dipus > Dipus sagitta. The sequence goes on along the minus strand of CM070781.1, from coordinate 104,185,855 downwards.
GTGCATCTGGTTTACGTGGGCCCTAGGGAATTGAACCTGGGATCTTGGACTTTGCAGGCAAGCCCCTCAACCACTAAGCCATCTCTTTATCCCTGTTGTATACTTTAGACCTGCAGTTCTGCAAAGGCTGTGAGAGTTCTCCACAGGAGAGGAGCTCACCTTCAGATCAGGTTAGCACTTTCTGAGTGCTGGTAGGATAGACTAAGTGTTTGAGAATCTTACTGTCCAAAAAGCCACAGCCCCAAACCAGACAACTACATCCTTATACAACACCTACAAATATCAAATATATGGCTATCAAACAGGAGACTTTCATGTCATTGGACTCTGTGTGTATGTACATGAGTATGTATTTTGTATGGGTAGAGGAGTTTCCTAAAGAATTTTTACACATATGGAAAGATTTTTAGTTATTCCTTGCTTATTTTTTTTTACTTTGTTTCTACCTTGCTGTTTTTGTCTTTAACACATACACTAAAAAATGGTGCATCTATTTTAAGTATATAGAGAAAATTGTCCAGACCTGTGGACTCAACCCACCAGAGCTCAAAAAATATGTAGAACCAAAACTGTGTCTGTGCTGAGCATGTGTCAGAATTTTGTTGTCTTGTCATCCTCTAAACAGTGCAGTGTAACACTGTTTACGTAACATCCTGTTGGATTAGTGGTTATAAGTTACTAGGGATGATTGAAAGTGAGCGGGCGGGGGGGAGGGTGGTGAATGCATGCAGGTTACATGCAAATATTCCACTATTTTAGGTGAGGGGCCTGAGGGTCTATGGATTTTAGTACCCACGGAAGGATATCTAGGAAGGGCTGTAATTCAGTTCACAGGTTTGTGCATCCATCATCACACTCTTATTTTAAATAATTTTCCCCACCCCGGAAATAAACCTGTGTTCTTTTTCCATTTCATTCCTACCTCCTGAGCCCAAGGCAAGCAATGGTATATTTTCTGTCTCTGCAGGTTTTCTTTTTCTGGAAATTAAAACAATTATTTTGTGTGTATGCACGTGTGTGTGTTGTTGTGGTACATGCACGGAGGACCACCCCAGGATGTTTTCCCTCTCCTTTCACCTTCTTTGAAACAGGGTCTCTCTTGTGACATCATTGAGTGTGTGTCAGTCTAGCTGGCCTGTGAGTTTGGGCCTCTCCTGGCTTCACCTCCCATTGACTTGGGTGCTTTGGGATCATGGTTGAGTGCGCCAATCTGTGCCCAACTTTTTATGAGTACTGGACAACTGAACTTGGGCTGGCAGGTTTGCAGATGCCTGTAACTGCTGAGCCAGCTCCACAGCCCCTCTTTCCGGACAGTTTATATGATGAAGTCATACAACACGTGGGCTATTGGTTCTGGCTTTTATTCATTAAACACACTTGGGAGCAATATTCCAGCATCAATGTGGAATTGTTTTCTTTTTCCTTCACTATCGAAGGCAGTAACTGGGCTAGATGTAATGAAGTTAAAGATTCTCTCTTCCTTGCTCATTGCGATATTGGCTGAGATTTGGTCCCTCATCACTCACATTAGGGCATTTACCTTTTTTTTTTTGTTGTCCTTAATAACCTTTAATAAATTAATAACAAAAAGAGTATTCCAGGTCAGCTTGGGCTTTTAGCAAGACCTTACCTTGAAAAAAAAAAAAAAAGAGTGAAATGAAACAAAATGAAATGGTCAAATAAACCACATCAACAAAGAACACAGACCGCAGTGGAGTTGGAGCAGTCTGGCCACAGTGGGTGACTATACAGGCTGGAACCTGTCAACTAGGTGTGGAGGTTACATTTTGGCCCACACCTTTGCTTTAAGAACACCAAGTTGTTGAGTATGACAGCGCTGCTCCTTCAATGCTTGAATTGGTGACCGTAAGAGAGACTCCCTGTGAAGATGATGGGGTGGTCTCCATGTAAAATGTCCACCACAGGCTCATGTGTTGTGGAACCTTTAGGAGGTGGAGCCTTGCTGGAGGAAGCGGGTCACTGGGGGTGGGCCTTGGGGTGTTATGGCCCAGCCCAACTTGCCGTTATTTCTTCCCACTTCCTGTCGGTCAGTGTAGCTCTGGCTTCCTGCTCTGGCCTGCACGACTTCCCCGTCACGAGGGACTCTATCCTCTGGAACTGGAAGCTGAAATAGACCTTTTTCTTTGTGTGAGCTGCTTCTGGTATTTGTTTCCAGCAATGAGAAAGGAACTGATAGAGCCGTCATAGTTGTTCTGTTCATTCCCTAAACAGTAATAGCAGCCGACTTTTTCAGAGCACTTGCTGTGTGAGGCACTGTGCAGTTTGGTTTCTATACATTTTTTTCTCGTTCAACTTCTCACTACCACTAGTGTTATTATTATTTTTATTATTTGTTTTTTTTTTTGAGACAGAGTCTCAGGCTGGCTACAAACTCTCTGTGTAACCAAGAATGCCCTTGAACTTTTTCTCCTGGCTTCCCCTCCTGAGTGCTGGGGTTATTGGTATGCCCCGCCACCAACCCCCAACCACCCCTGGTTTATGTGGTGCTCAGGATGGAACCCAGGGCCTAGTGCATGTAGGCCCTGTACTCCCTGAGCCACCTCCTCAGCAGCAATGCAATATCATTATTTCCATCTTACAGAGGAGAAACTGAGCCACACACATGTAAGTTCCAAGAGATAATTATGAGGCCTTAAGTCAGGGCCTCTGGTAGTTTGAATGTGAATGCATGGCCCCCATCACCCAAGGTATTCTTTTTTTTAATATTTTACTTATTTATTTATTTATTTATTTATTTATTTATTTATTTATTTATGAGAGAGAGAGAGAGAGGAGAATGGGCTCTCTAGGGCCTCCAGCCACTGCAAACGAACTCTAGATGTGTGCACTCCCTTGTGCATCTGGCTAACGTGGGCCCTGGGGCATAGAACTTTGCAGGCAAACACCTTAACCGTTAAGCCATCCTGCCAGCCCTTCTTTTTGTGTTTCCATGTGTGTAATGTGCATACTCACATACATGCACACGAGTCCACTATGTGCACATGCGAGCAGAGGTCGGTTGTCTTCCTCTGTTGCTTTTCAGCCTTATTTCCTTGACACAGGCTCCCTCACTGAACCTCGAGTCTGCCTGTTTTACTCAGACAGCCCCCTTGATTGTCATGACTTCTCGGTGCTGGGGCTACAGGCACGTCCAGCCGTGCCTGGCTTTTTACGTGGGTGCTGGGAATTGAACTCCTCCTCGTGCCGGCATAGCAAGTACTCTGGCTCACAGCGCCATCTTTCCAGCGCCATGGCTTCTTTTGATCTCAGCTCAGCATCTCCCCCCTTCCACTCTCCAGTCAAAGAGAGGTTTGTTTATACTCAGTGGAAGCAAGGGACGAAATAGAAAGGCAACGCAGTCTGGCAGAAGACTTGAGATTAGGGCAATCAGTACATGAATGGCTTCCAGCATTTTCTAATGCCCTCCCACACGCATAAGAAAGTTCTAGAAGCTTCAAAAACACCAAAGCCCATGCCATATGCCAGAACAATAGCAGACGCAGAATCTCTGGGCATAGGATCCAGAGCCAGTATGGTTCTAATACTTGCCAGAGCTGCACATTATCAGTGAGATTAAAATTCAGGTCCAGTCAAACTTCTTATCTCTTACCTGTAGATTTATGAGGATGGCCGATGCTGGCCTGTCTGTAGCATTCTGGCTGGTGTTGCCCAGGAGCTGAGTTTTCCTCTGGGTGAGAGCCACATGCTGAACACCAACTGTCACATTGTGTGCTATAACTATTCCATGCACCTCCGACTTTATGTTTTTATTCTATTTTATTTTCAAGCAGAGAGAGAGAGATAAAGTGAAGAGAGATATACAGACAGAATGGTTGAGCCAGGGCCTCCAGCCACTGCAAACAAACTCCAGGTGCATGTGCAACGTTGTGCATCTGGTTTTACATGGGTACTGGGGAATTGAACCCAGGTCATTAGGTTTTGCAGGCAAGTGGCTTAACTGCTGAGCCATCTCTCCAGTCCTCACTGCACCTGTGAAATGAAGGCAATAGATGCTCATCTTATAACGGAGGTTTTGAGAAGGGGCACATTACTTTCTCACTGTCAAAGCTTAGTAAATGTGGGGATCTGACCTCTGGCCTGTCACTGCCATGGCAGAGCAGATGAAGCCCAGAGTGAGCCCCGGGGTGAGTCACACCCCTGATTTGCAGACGGCTCCTGCACTGCTGACATCAGGGGCTGGGGAGTGAGTCGCTACTATGTTGAGCCGTCAGTGTAGAGTAACCCAGGGTTTCTTATAGGGTGGTCCCTAGACTACCAGCATCAAATCACCCGGGAATTTGTTAGTAATGCAAATTCTCAGGACCTACCTAAGGTTTCCTGTATCAAAAGACTTATTACATTAGCGTAACAGGATCACTTGGTAACTGCTCAGTCCACGAGACTGGATGCAGGCTGGATTCCAGCATCCTTAGGGAGATCTGAATGGTAGACACGCATGAGCATGTAGCTGGGGGAGCCAGGCAAAATATCACTCACCTGTGAGTGTCGCCCTGGTGAGCCCACGCGTGTGCACTCACACACACACACACACACACACACACAAATAAATAACAGAAGCTGAAAACAAAACAAGGCCTCTAGGAGAGTTAACACTTGCTGAAGTTTAAAGACCACTCCTGTTTTAATCTCTGGTTGTCAATTTGACAGAATTTACAATCACCATGGAAACAGATTTCTGGGCATGTCTGTTAAGGGTCTCCTAGATTAGGTTAATTCGGGTGGGAAGACTTACTGTAAATATGGGTGGTGCCATTCAGTGGTTTGGGGGAGAGGAGAAAGTGAGCTGAGCACCAGCGTTTATTTCTCCTGTCTTCTGACTGGAGGTTGGCTGTGACCCTCTGCCTAGTGCTCCTTGCCGCCCATGTCTTCCTTGCTATGATGAACTGTACCCCCTCAGATTGCAAGCAGAAATAAGCCTTTATAATCTTATTAAAGACTTTTGTCTTTGAGGCAGGTCTCACTGTAGCCTAGGCTAACCTGAAACTCACTCTGTAGCCGGGCTGACCCTCAAACACAGCGGTCATCCTATCTCAGCCTCCCTAGTGCTGGGATCATAGGTGTGCGCCCCCACACCTTCCTGAGCCCCTTTTTTCTTTGTGTTGCTCTTGTCAGGTATTTGACACGAGAAAGTAACCACTACTCAGATGTTTGCCATTTAAAGTGTGGTCCATGGACCAACAATATTAATGTCTCATGGGAGATTGTCCAAAATGTAATGTCGAATTTCAGGCGCCACCCCAGACCTGCCGAGTTAAAATCTGCATTTTTAACAAGATCCCCATGAGATGTCCCTGAAATTCAAAGAACTTGCACCTAGTCTCCTTTTAGAACTAACTGTGTATTTCATTATGGTAGCTGCTAGCTGCTAGCTGCATGTGGCTATTTAGGTAAATATTAATGAAAATGAAGTAAAATGGAAAAGTTTGCTTTTCAGTCACATTGGTTGTATTTTAAGCACTCAGCAACCCTATGTGGCTATCGTCTTGCACAGCGACGTTGCAAAATACCTCTGTCCCCTCCCGACGGTCTACTAGCTGCAGCTGGTTTAGGAGGCACTGAAGATGCATTCTTGGTGGCCCAACAGGTGGCCACTGGGACCTTGTTCAAGGATAGAAATACGGTCATGGATCAGGGGAGTGAAAGAAGTTTTTGTTCAGCAGAAATGTTCCAGTCAGCTGAGAAAGGTTTTCTTTTTTATTGGGGGGGGGGCGCTGGGGAGGGAAAAGACATCTTTTAAAATTAGCAGAGTTGCTGGGTGAGCATGTCTCAGCTCTGCGGCTGACAGAAATGCTGGGGCAATACAGTGTGTAAGTGCACACGACATCCACATTATTACTCAATAAATTCATTAGGACGGATGTGACCGCGGTGAATACCAAATGAGGCGGCAGCCGCGGCAGGATGATAAATTAAAGTGTTACACAAACAAGCGCTCGCCCCATGAGATGCCTCCCGTACCCGTCTGCAGGTGGCGTGGAGGCAGGGGCTTTGTCCACGGGGTGACCGTTAAAATGTCACAACACCTTGCGATAAAGTGGCCATTGCAGAGGAGAACCTGGTGGTGGCTTGAAGATACTTGGTTACGGGAGAAAGGGCCTGGAGAATTTGGATTCCAGCTCCTGGGTCTGCAGCAAGAAGACTGTAATGTTAAGGGCATGGTCATTCCTTGCATTTGCAGAGATTTGTCCTTGCAAATGTTGTTGCTTTTATTCATGCATCTCTCTCTGTCTCTCCACTCTCTCTTTCCACCAAGTGACTTCCAGATAATATATTAACTCCTGAGTAAGGTCTTATTTATCTTTTCAATTTTTTAAATTTTTTACATTTTCATACATGTAATGTATTGTACTTTGATAACATGTTGTGGTGGTTTGAAGTTCATGTCCCCTATAAACTCATGTGCTCTGAATGCGTGGTCCCCAGCTGATGGCAATTTAGGAACTGGATCCTGCTGGTCACCATCCACACAGTCTTTAGGATGTGAATATTTTTTTTTTTTTTTGTTTTTTTTGTTTTTCGAGGTAGGGTTTCACTCTAGCCCAGGCTGACCTGGAATTCCCTATGGAGCTTCAGGGTGGCCTCGAACTCATGGTGATCCTCCTACCTCTGCCTCCCGAGTGCTGGGATTAAAGGCGTGCGCCACCACGCCCGGCTTTTTTCTTTAAATTTTATTTATTTCTTTATTTGAGAGAGAGAGAGAGAGAGAAAGAGAGAGGGAGAGAGAGAGAATGGCACGCCAGGGCCTTTTGCCCCTGTAAATGGACTCCAGACACATGCATCACTTTGTGCATATGGCATTATGTGGGTACTGGGGAATTGAACCCAGGCTGGCAGGCTTTGCAAGCAAACACCTTTAACCACTGAGCAGTCTCTCCAGCCCTTCTAATGTTTTGTTTGAAAGTGCTCTCACCATGTGTCTGATGACGACACTCCCTCCATTCACACCACCACACACACTTGTGGAAATCCTGCAGCAAGCGGTTTCATTGGTTCCAGCTATCCTCGGTGCTCTGGGAACGGCTGGCTTCTCTTCATTCTGCTAGGAGGTGACAACACCATTCAGATTCTCTGGAGAGTAGTTGGGACTTAAAATAACGCTGCTGCCATTTTCTTCATGGTTTACTTTAAAAACAACATAATCAGATGCCAGAAAGTGCTGTGAATGGGGAAAAAAGGCAAAGGCAACCCTAAATCTTCCTTGCTGAACTGTGAGCACCCTTCATGTATGGAAGCCTTTTGCCTGCGACAGGAACTGGTGATGTTTTTGTTGAGGACAAAACAGTGAGAAAGATAAGAACAAAACACACACACACACACACACACACACACACACACACACACACACACAGGTTCGTGCCCATGGATTACTCAGAATTCTTACCTAAACTCTGTGAGGGCCCAGACTGGTCTCACCTGTCAAATGATCTCCTTAGAGAAAAGTCACAACATAAGACATTAATAAAACTTAGTAACTACTAGTCATAGCTTCATCACGAGTCAATGTGATTTGGCATATTATTTAACCCAGGGAGGTAGCTAATATTTATGGCCATCTGTAGCGGTCACCTTCTCATTGCTGGGAGCAGACACCTGACCAAAGCAGCTTATGGGAGGAAAGGGCTTATTTCAGCTAACAAGGCTTGGCATCCCATCTTGCCAGCGCAGCAGGGGCAGGAAGCGTGAGTGAGCTGGCACTGGCAAGTGGGCTGGATTAATAACCCTGGAGGCCTGCTGCCCCCAGAGACACACCTCCGCCAGCAAGGCTCCCCCTCCAAGGGCTCCACCACTTTCCCAAATGGCCACCAACTGGGAAGCCAAGTATTCAGAGCACACGAGCCTGTGGAAGCCATTTTACATTCAAACCACCCACACTATCCCTGTTTTGTAGGTGGGGAAAGTGGGTCTGAAGAGGTTAGGAGGCTGGCTGGGCTGAGCCTCCAGGGCTTCTCTTGCAGAGGGGAAGCTCCCTGTCCACAGTTCTCCGCCACACCCAGCCGCCTTTGTGGTTCGTCTCTTTGGGTTTGCAAGCCGGTTCTCAACCTGGGGAGCTTTTCCACAATTCTGATCGCCAGGCCCCACGTTCAGCGGTTTTGATTTCACTGCTCTGAGTGTGGTCATTGGTCAAGGATCCCAACGTGCAATCAGGGCTAAAACCGCTGAGTTAAGACTTGCTGACTTTGAGCAGCTCTCAGAAAGATTAAAGTACTCCCTCAGCTGTTGTTACGCAATGCGCGGGGACATAGTAGGTGTAGTGTTCCCCCTCTGAGTTGGGGCAGTGTGGCGCAAGGAGCCTCTCTCACTCTGTTCTTCTTCCTGGAAGCCTGATGGGGGCCTTTCTAAGAGGGCTGGGGTCACCTAGGAGTGAAGCTTGATGGTCCTCCCGTGTGCATCTGCACTGTCTGCCTTCCCGACTAGGATAAGGGACATGGAAAAGTGAACCAGAAGGTAAGGAGTTTTTATTTTATTTTATTTTAAAGAAAATTAGATCAAGAAAATGATGGAGACAGATAGCAAGAATAGGGTTGGAATAAGACCTTGGATATTCAGGGATGGCACCATACCACAATGGAAGAGATTGAGCAGGATTGAGCCAGAGGAACCCTCAAAGACACAGAGAAGAATAAAGGCCTACCATAGCAGAGGTTTCATCTCCAGTTACTGGGACAATCAGTATTGCATTTTGAAATGAATGGAACATTTATGAAATAAATGAAAATATCTTCTTCTTTTCTTAAATATACTTTTTTATTTTTATTTTTTATTGAGAGAGAGGAAGGAGGAGAGAGAGAGAGAGAGAACGGGCCTGCCAGGGCCTCCACCCACTGCAAATGAACTCCAGACACGTGCGCCCCCTTGTGCATCTGGCTAATGTGGGTCCTGGGGAATCGAGCCTCAAACCAGGGTCCTTAGGCTTCACAGGCAAATGCTTAACCACTAAACCATCTCTCCAGACCCCAAAATATCTTCTTTTAATTAGTGTGTGTGTGTGTGTGTGTGTGTGTGTGTGTGTGTGTGTGTGTAGGCACACCAGGGTCTCTTGCTGCTGTAAATGAACACCAGATGCTTGCTCCACTTTTTGTATTACCCTTATATGTGGGGCTTGGAAATTGAATCCAAGCTGACATGCCATGCCTCCAACTGCTGAACCATCTTTCCAGCCCCCCAGACATACAGTTTTGTGATGTTCAGGAGTCTGTCATGCTTAGTGTCCAGGGTTTTTACTCTTTGTCCTTCTAAAAATTGAGATAAGGATGATCCAGGACTGAGGACTTTCGTCTGTGGATGGAAGATGCTAGAAAGAGTAGAAACATCCCCTTTGAATAACACTAAGAGCAAGAAGTCAGGAACATGATAGGGCATTTGAATGCAGGGAGGTAGGAATGCACACATGCACACACGTGTGCATGCACACACACACCATACTACACAGCTTGCCTGGGCAAGGGCCTTTTAGATTAGATAAAATTGTGCCCAAAGCTGACAGCCGTAGGACTATACAAAATCTGTCCAGCAGATTTTTTATTTGGGCCACTAATTTACTAGTTATTTTTAATTAGTTACTAACCGTGTTAGATTTCCATTGCTGTAACAAATGTTCAAGATTGACAGTATGAAAGTGTTGATGATCATAAAGAAATAAGTTTCACTTTGGCTCACATTTCTATGGGTTTCAGCCCCTGATTGGTTCTGTTCACTTTTTATTTATTTATTTGAGAGTGATAGACACACACACACACACACACAAAGAGAGAGAGAGAGAGAGAGAGAGAGAGAGAGAGAGAATGGGTGCGCCAGGGCCTCCAGCCACTGCAAACAAACTCCAGATGCGTGCGTCCCCTTGTGCATCTGGCTAATGTGGGTCCTGGGGAATCAAGCCTCGAACCGGGGTCCCTAGGCTTCACAGGCAAGTGGTTAACCGCTAAGCCATCTCTCCAGCCCCCCTGATTGATTCTGTTGATTTGAACTTGTGGTCGCTTATCAAGGAGAGGGCACATGGCACATGAAAGCTGTCACCTCATGGCTAGGGAGAGGGAAGAGAGGAGATAGGTAGAGAAATGAAGAGAGAGAGAGAGAGAGAAAGAGGGAGAGATTGGGACCCTACTATTCCCATTGAAGGGCACATCTCCAATAATCTAAATATTTCCCATGAAGCTGTACCTCTCAAAGTTTCCAACCCCAAATAGAGCCACAGCTTGGAGCCTCTAACACAAGGGCCTTTGTGGGGACACTTGAGATCTTGTAGCACTAACACTGGGAGATTAAAACTGGGAGATTTCATTTAGAAATCTTTTTAAAAAATATATTTAATTTATTTATTAGAGAGAGAGAGAGAGAGAAAGGGCACGCTGGGGCCTCCAGCCACTGCAAACGAACCCCAGATGCATGCGCCCCCTTGTGCATCTGGCTTACATGGGTCCTGGAGAATTGAACCGGGATCCTTTGGCTTTGCAGGCAAACGTCTTAACTGCTAAGCCATTCTCCAGCCCTCATTTAGAAATCTTGATTGCTTGTTTCTTTTGGAAAGTAGGAGCTTCAACAGCCTTTGACCAGAATCCCCATGGTAATATCTAACTTTATGGAGTAGTTATGTCCCTTGAGACAGATGGGGCATGGCCCTCCCATCTGTTTTCACCTTTACTCAGGTGGCTTTGTCATCAACCTGGCCTCTGTGGACACTTGTATCTGAGACCCCATGTCATTCCTTTGCTTCTGTCTGGACACCTCAGGTCCCGTAATAGGTACGTGTTCTGAGTTCCTTCCCAGGCATACGAACTAGCCTGTGTCTTAGTGTCTCTGTGATCAGCCTGCCTGCTCAGGCCATGGTGCACCAACATCTCTCATCTGCCTACTTTGGCAGGTGCTGTTGGTCACCGGCTTCTATTCACAGCTGGATAAAAGGTAAGCCTGCATTGAAGTCCAGACAGTTCAGATCCAAGCCCTCTACTCTGTGGACTGAGGCAGAGAGTGTGTGAGCGCCTACAGGTTTTGCCTTGTAAAATACAACAGATGACAGGAGTATCTAGCAGAATTTGGTTCCCTTGAGCCCTGACTCAACATATGCTATTTTTGTGCCACTTATGAGTAAGGCTGCAAAAACTGGCATCGCAGAACCCAACAGGTAGGAGGGAAGTTGGGCATCTTTCCCTTTCAGCTGCCAGCTCTTGAGTCCATGACTGGCAGCAGAAGATGGACATGAAAGTCTGGTTGACTTGATTACAAGTTCAAGGCCTTCCACTCAGGACCTATGACACCTTGGACATGCAACAGTAGCCCTCTGAGCCTTTGTTTCACCCCATTACAACAGGTAGGCGGTCCAGAGGAGATTAGACATCTTAAGTGCTTTGACCCATATCTAGCACATAGTAGGCACTCAGCAATGTAAATTTTTGTCCAGTCAATTCTGTCCATGCCTCAGTTCTTAGGCCAACTTACAAGCAAATTATTTCCCTTTTTTTAAAAAAAAAACTTTAAAAATAGTTATTTGAGACAGAGAGAGAGAGAGAGAGAGAGAGAGAGAGAGAGAGAGAGAGAGGAAGAGGGAGAGAATGGGTGCATCAGGAACTCTAGCCACTGTAAGCAATAAACTCTAGCTGCATGTGCCATCTTGTGTATCTGGCTTTACATGGGTACTGGGGAATTGAACTGGGGTCCTTAGGCTTTTCAGGTAAGTGCCTTAACTGCTGAGCCATCTCTCCAGCCCTCTTTTCCTTTTTTTCAATATTTTGTTTATCTATTGGAGAGAGAGAGAGAGAGAGAGAGAGGAAAAAAGAGGCAGAGAGAGAGCGAGAGAGTGAGAAAGTGAGAGAGCGCACGAGAGAGTGAGTGAGCAAGAGAGAGACAGCCACTATGACTGAACTCTAGACACATGCAGTATCTTGTGTATCTGGCTTTACATGGGTCCTGGGGAACTGAACTACAGACATTAGGCTTTGCAGGCAAGTGCTGCTAAGCCATCTCTCCAGGTCCCTGCTTTTTAAAAGATATGTTTATTTTTATTTATTTATTTGACAGAGAAAGAGGGAGAGAGAGAGAGAGAGAGAGAGAGCGAGCAAGCAAATGAGCACTCCAGGGCCCCCAGCCACTGCAAATGAACTCCAGACACATGCACCCCCTTCTGCATCTGGCTAACGTGGGTCTGGGGAATCAAACTTGGGTCCTTTGGCTTTGCAGGCAAACGTCTTAACTGCTAAGGCATCCCTCCAGCCCCAGGGCCTTCCTTTTAAAAAATATTTTATTTTTCCTCTTTTCCTTTAAAAAACTTTTTTTATAATATATTACATTTTTATGCAAGATAGATAGATTGATAGAGAGAGAGAGAGAGAGAATTCGTGTACCAGGGCCTCCAGCCACTACAATTGAACTCCAGGTGAGTGCGCCACCTAGTGCACATGTGTGACCTTGAACACTTGTGCCATTTTGTGCATCTGGCTTATGTGGGACCTGGAGAGTTGAACATGAGTCCTTAGGCTTTGCAGGCAAGTGCCTTAGCCATTAAGCCATCTCTCCAGCCCTGGATTACATTTTGGTCATAAGTGTCCTACATTGTCCTCCCTTATCCCCTTTCAGTCTCGCCGAATCCCTTCTTCTTCTCATTGCTTACCAGTGCTGGCTATCCCCTAGAAAAGAATGACTCCTCCTCCCTGGCATCCTGTAACTGTCATTGGTTCATTGGGAAGGGCAATGGGCTCCCCAGCAACTCCTTTATCTATAACAGAATTGTGGTGACTAGATCAAAAGCCCATGGCTGGGGAGAACGTAGCTCCTGAGGGAAGAACCTCCTATTGCTGAATTGCTGAATGGATGTGCTGTCAAAATGCCTCCTAAATATTTATCTTTGTGTATCCACAGACCAGTTGTCTCAGCCCCAAGCAGGTAAGCTTTTTTTTTTAATGATTAATTAATTAATTTTTTATTTGGCAGTGGGAGGCAGTCTATGTAGAGTCTCATAAGTAATTTTTTTTTTTTTACAAGCATGATTTCATTTTACACACAAAGCAGATGTTCAAGGGACGTGGAAAATTCTGTTGAAGATTTCATAACCTTTATTTCCAGGTTCTGTGCCAGAGAAGTAAGCCTCAGATCATCCCACTTTAAAGGAGGAAGAACTAAAACTACCTTCTGACTAATGCGCGGTACAGCTGAGGTCGTCTGTGACTTCATTCACAGCTGAGGAGTGTCTTCCTAGGCGCACATGAATGACAATTAGCTAGAAGCCTGCTTTCAGCTGTTTCATTACCTGCTTAGATAATGTACCCCCCAAACAGCATGCCTTAGAAATTACTGTACACTTTTCTTAAATACCCCTGTTTACTGATTATTTTATAACTGGATGACACACATACATAATTTTACATTTTTGGATAAGTGCTCTTTCCTGACAACTTGAACACCTCAATTATGCAATACAGAATCAGATAATTGCGGAGGCACATTTGTCGTCTGGCATATGAGCTCTCCAGGTAAACAGCATAATTATGTGGTGTCTGTTGGGAACCGGTGCTTGGGGGGGGGAGGGGAGGTCCCTGATGTTGATCAGGTGTCTTCCTATCATCTTGTTCTTGGAAGTGAAGTTCAAGTTACCTTTGGCAACTCTCATCAGATGTCCATGTCCTTGCTCTGACTACCTGATGTTTCTTGGAGCTGGAGTGCAGACAAACATGTTTAACCACAGCAGTGAAATTTAAAATGTCTGTTTCTCAGTTTTTTTTTTTTTCTATGCATCTCCATTCTTGTCATAACATACCTGCCAATATCTGGCTACTCACTGGGCTTTATTCTTCTGGTCTTAGTAATTGGCCAGGGGTTGTTATGTTACCTTAGCAGAGCCAGTGAGCATTAATCCCTGGAATTGACAAATAGATGCTATTGGAAAGTTATGCTTGCTTTTAACTGGAAAAATTAAGGGAGTTATCAAGTTGCAAGTGCTGGCTGTTACCCTTTCTCTTGCCATGAATAAAAGGGGAGGGCCTATTATAGTTGAGCACCTGGTATGTGCTTAAAGACTATGGGGACTTGTAACATTGAATTGAATGTATTTTGCATCATGAGATTGTTATGAGTCTATGGAGACCGGGGGTGGAATGTGGTAGTTTGCATGTTAAATGCCCCTCACAGCCTCATGTGTTTGTGATTAAGCCTCCTACACGGTTGGTGGAGTCCTTGGGAGGCGGAGCTTCGCTGTGTTGCTGGGGGCGGATCTTGAGGCTTGCTGGCATAATCCTGGTGGGTGTTCACTAGCAAATGTATCTGACTACTTCCTTTACCTGCAGCTGTGACGAGATGTGACCTCATGCCTGTTATGCTGTTGCCGCCATGAAAACATTTCCCCCTCCAAACCGTAAGCTGGAGTAAACCTTCTCCTCCCACAAGCTGCTTCTGGCCGCACAAGGACAAGGCGGCTGTTACAGTGCTAGACATGGCGTACATGTATATGATGTACATGATGAAAAGTATGAGGGGAGCTGGAAAACCGAGAAAAGTGACTCAGCAAGAGGTGATAGAGACAAAGGAGGAAGGGGGTGCAGAGAGGATCAGTTGTCTCTTGGGGCTGTGAACAAGTAGAAGCAAGTGCAGGAAGGAGAGGGAAGGGTTTACTTGGGTTTGTAGTTGGGTTGGGGGTGGGGCAGCGCGTGGCAGGTGGCTCAGCACAGACAGGAAGTAGAGAACGGACAGGAAGTAAAGCTGGGCTATGAAACCTTAAGGCCCCCTTCCTCCAGTGAGGCTCTACCTCCTAACGGTCCCACAACACTCCCTCACGTGCGTACGCAAGCACGAGCTTATGGGAACATTCTATTTCGCTGGGGTCATCGTTACTATAGTCCTTTCTATTTTATGTGCTTCCTCAATATCCTTTCCAAGCTGTGACAGCAAATAAATTCCATTCCCCTTAAGACGGTGGGGTGGTTTGACGCGTCCCGTGTAGCCTCATGTGTTTGTGACTAAGCCTCATACTTGCTCCACAGCGGGCAGAGCCCTTGGGAGGTGGAGCCTTGCTCGAGGAGGGATGTCACCGGAGGCCGGCCTTAGGATTGTGTAGTCCAGACAGGCTCTTCCAGGCTGCTGTGACAAGATGTGACATGCTGGCTGTGTGCGTTGCTATGCCTTCCATCAGCTGCTTTCGGTCAGGTGTTTTGTCCCAGCAAGGAGATGGTAACTGATACCAATGGTTTGGGTTCAGCTCTTGCTCTTTCCTGTAACACAAAGGTCTGCTCGCTCCCTGCCTGTTTTGAGGAAAAGCGTTCTACCACATTGCTCTAAAGGGATTGTTTCTGAGCCCAATGACCCCAAATACCTCCAAACCAGTCCAGGACAGGGCTGGCATCATGCCTTCTTACTCATGTTCTGGGTGCTTGGCTCCTTTTCCTTGGGGATGGAACCCAGAGGAGAGACTGTGACAGCTGGGGAGAACTGTGGAAGCTCATTGCTTTTCATACAAGTCTTGCTGGATGAACCAACAGCCGTAGACATGTCCGTGCTCTGTGACTCAGTCCTCTAGTTCTGGGTCTCCATGTTGAAAAAGCACAGGAAGTAGCAAACATTCACCCATAAGGATTAAGAGAAAGGGACTATCACAGTGGTCAGCTGGAAATCACCCAGGGACCCACAGTCTGGACAAAATTTATCTATGGTTCTTCTACATATAGCATTTGATATATTTTGTGAAGAGTTTGAAATGGTGTTGTAACTATTTATGCTCCAATTTTGAATGACCAAGTAGGATGAACAATTCACAAAACATATTCTCTCATGTAAAGAGCACTATGCACGATGTCTAGAAGAAAACACTAATATTTGACTGTGACTAGCAGGATGCTATGACAAACACTTTCTTATTTCCTTAAAG
This sequence comes from Dipus sagitta, assembly GCA_036346955.1. NCBI lineage: Eukaryota > Metazoa > Chordata > Mammalia > Rodentia > Dipodidae > Dipus > Dipus sagitta. Next base: position 104,169,990 of record CM070781.1, on the reverse strand, counting down.
TTTTCTTTGTCTTTTAAATTTTCTGTGATGATTATTGTTGTAGTAAGGTTCGCGTTGCTGGTAGAAATCACCCAACCAGGAGCAGCTTCTGGGAAAAAAAGGTTTATTTTGGCTTATAAGCTTGAGGGAAGCTCCACGATGGCAGGGGAAAATGATGGCATGAGCAGAGGGTGGACATCACGCCCTGGCCAACATAAGGTGGACAATAACAACAGGAGAGTGTGCCAAACACTGGCATGGGGAAACTGGCTATAATATCCATAAGCCCGCCCCCAACAATACACTCCCTCCAGGAGGTATTAATTCCCAAATCTCCATCAACTGGGAACCTAGCATTCAGAACACCTAAGTTTATGGGGGACACCTGAGTCAAACTACCACATTCCACCCCTGGCTCCCATAAACTGATATCCATACATGATCTTAAATATAATGCATTCAGTCCAACTTTAAAAGTCCCTATAGTTTTTATCAATTCCAATGATGTTCATACATCCCCATAGTCCAAGGTCTTTTAACTGAGCCATAATACCAAAAAATCTCCAAAAACCCCATAATGGCACAGAATAACCTTCACACTGCAGAAGATGGCATTGGGCATAGCAAAGAAATATTCAGCCAATACAAGATTTAAAACAACAAAGGCAAACATCAAACTGTAACTCCAAGTCCAACAACTCTAGCCAGTGACAAATCTCCAAGTCCGATAATTCTAACCAGCAACAAGTCTCTGGCATTCCAATTCCGCCCCTCCAGCTAGGCTACTCACAGTCCTGGAAAATTTTACTGGGGCTGGCAGCTCTCCTTAACAGCCATCTTGTGGTCCTGGCATCTCCAATGGGTCTCCGCTACAATCCACGGTTCATCCTCATGGCCCCATGGGGTCTCCATGCAGGCATCCAGAAAACCTGCTTCACACTGCCCATGGCCATTTCCAAAACACAAGACTGTGTTGCAAACTCAATGACCCTCTTTCCAGCATTTCTTATACTCCACAATACCAGGTCAGGTGCCAATTTGTTAATCCAGGGGGGGAATAAAGCAGACTTTGAAGAACAGGACCCTTCTTGAGCATTCAGGCCCCTTCAAAAGAGTCTACATTCTTTTGTTGCCCTTGTGCAGGTCAGCTGGTCTAATCTCAAAGGTTGTAATCTCTCAATTGCAGCTGAATGGGCAGCAGTTCACCCAAAGATTTTTCTTTCTGTACCATATCCTTCTGCTCACACCAGTTCATTTCTACGTAAGGCAACCCTGCACAACTTCTCAGGACCCAGGCATAACAGCAGTCTTCCCACACAAGCTGCTAGCCCACTCCAGGCAAAGCTCTTTCTCACCCTCATAAGCCAAACCTCACAGTCCATAGTTCTTACTGCATTCAGGTCTTTCAACTCTGACCAGAATAGTCCATCAAGCTGTACTTACAGCACTGCAAGGCATCTCTCAGGCCAAGGTCTCAAATCCTTCCACATTCCTCTTGAAAATCAGCTCTAAAAGGCCAAAGCCACACAGTCAGGTGTCTAGCAGCAATCCCACTCCTCAGTACCACTTTACTGTTGCAGTCAGGTTTGCATTGCTGGTAGAAATCACCCAACCAAGAGCAGCTTGTGGAAAAAAGAGGTTTATTTTGGCTTACAGGTTCGAAGGAAGCTCCATGATTGCAGGGGAAAATGATAGCATGAGCAGAGGGTGGACATCACCTCCTGGCCAACATAAGGTGGACAATAACAACAGGAGAGTGTGCCAAACGCTGGCAAGGGGAAACTGGCTATAACACCCATAAGCCCGCCCCCAACAATACACTCCCTCCAGGAGGCATTAATTCCCAAACCTCCATCAACTGGGAACCTAGCGTTCAGACCATGTAAGTTTATGGGGGACACCTGAGTCAAATCACCACAATGATGTATTACTTTTATAATCAGAACAATGAAATAAAGCCAAGTAAAATAACGTAAAATGAATCTTGGCTCAACCATACCTCTTTCTGGTGGAGCAAAGAAATCTGGTTACTTACACTATTAGCTTGCGCATGTGATGTAGGGGCCAAATGTCTTCTGTGACCTTTAAGCAAGTTCTTTGATGTTTCTTTTTTGAGGTTTTCTTTTCCTAGGCACTATTAATTCCAGCATGAGTGCCATTCAGGAGCACAAGGAAGGTGAACAGGTCATAGATAAAATATGCAGTGTGAATGAGCAGACAGGAACCTCAGCAGCTCCTTCAGTGGAGGGAGAGGTCTGACGAGAGAGTCGCAGAGCCAGTTCCTTGGGGTAAGGAGTCTCGTTCCCAGGACAGACCTGATGCAGGCCACATGATAGTATCAAGTATCCCTCCAGCTGCAGCGTATGAAGAATGATGATTTCACAGCTGGGAAGGACAGGAGAGAGAGAGAGGGAGAGAGAGGAAGAGGAGAGGGAGAGAGAGAGAGAGAGAGAACATTGATTTGGGGATGCCATGTTGTTGACCTTAAAGCTGGAAGGAACTAGGCACTAGGAGTGTGAATGACCTCTGGAAACCAGAAATAGACAGAGGAGAGGTAAAAACATAGCCTTACCAAGACCTTTCTTTTGGCCCATTTAAGTCTTCGGACCTCCAGGACTGTGAGACTAATCACCTGTGTTGCTCATGCCACTGTGTTTGCAGTGACTTGTTATCACAGCAACAACGAACCAATGCACCAACTGTGCTTTGAACGACGGAGGTGCTATGGCTTGGATCTTAAGTACCTTCCAAAGGGCTCATGTGAAACCCTGGTCTCCAGCCAATGGTGCTGTGGGAACCTTTGGAGGTGAAGGCTAGTGGAGGAGGTCAGGCGACCGAGAGCCTTTGCAGTGGACAGATCTTAGGTGTTACTGAACCTCCTCCTGCCATTTCCTCCTGTCCCACCTTCCCTTTCCCCCTCCCCCACTTCCCTTTCCTTCCTCACAGGCCTTCAAACAATGAGGCTAACCACCCATGGACGGAACCCTTTGAAACTATGAGCCAAAATAAACCTTATTTCTTTTAAGTTGATTATCTTAGGTATTGTCTCACAGCCAGCAGAAAGGCAGCTAACGTAGGAGGCAGGGATTATTTGTTCCCGAGAAGAACTGGGAAGGCTTTATTTTTATAACTCTAAATCCCTTTAAGGTGACAGAAGTGGGTTTTCTGCAAGGGGTAAAGTTTGGACGAGCTGGGAGAGACATCTGTGGCTTGGAGCCGCTTTGGTTCTGTAGCTGAGCCAGAAGAGGAGGTCTGGGGAAGTTCCACAGGTGGCGGAGAAAATACCTGTGAATGGGTGGATGTTGCAGTCAGCTTCATGTCGCTGGCAGAAAGCACCCAACCCAAAGCAGCCGATGGGAGGAAAGTGGTTCATCTTAGCCCACGGACTTGAGGGGAAACTCCACGATGGTAGCAGAAAATGTGGCATGAGCAGAGGCTGGACATCACCTCCTGGCCAACATGCGGTGGCCAATAGCAGCAGGAGCGTGTGCCAACACTGGCAAGGGGAAGCTGGCTATACCACTCATAAACCAGCCCCCAAAACACACCCCTCAGGAGGCTACAATTCCCCAATTGTCATCATCTGGGGATCAAACATTCAGAACACATAAGTTTATAGGGGACACCTGAATCAAACCACCACAGTGGACATGGTATGTATTTAAAGCAAAAGGGACAGTCTTTGTGGCTGGGCTTGCAGTAGTTGGGACAGGATCTTGATCGACTGCATCATCACCAGAGATGCCAGCAAACTGGGTTCAGGGCAGCACCAGAAAGCAGAAAGAGCATGGTCCTTTCTTTTTTATTTTATTTTTTATTAGTTATGTACACAGTGTGTACGCAGTCACATTGATAGGGACCCTCCTCGTTGGGGAATGTGGGTCGTGCATTGTGCGGTTAGCCATCCGTTATGGGGAGGAGGCAGTGTGTCTGAGCATGGTCCTTTCTAAGGTGTTCATTGTCCTAGGTTCACCCTTCTCCTGCGGTTTCCAGACACCCAGCACCATGGAGAGTCACAGGCCAGGCAAAGCGCCATGCAGGCTTCATTTCTCACACTGTAGTGAATGGGAGCTCACAGTCCCCTTAATTCGATGTCAAAAAATATTGCTTGATTATTTTTGCCCACAAAGGCTGTGGATCATTTGTTGAACATGATGCGACATTATTTTCTGACAGTTGGAAGGCCACCAAGAAGGGGGTGGGGGAGACCAGCACTCTTTGCACATTTCATCTCTTCCCAGAAGTGCCAGGAGTGGAGGAGAGAATTGATGAAGTGAGTTCACTGGGTTTGGAAGGAGAAGGAGGCTCCAGTGAGGGGGTGGGCTCCTCTGATGAGGCTTTGAACTTGGCATCTACTGCCCTTTTCTCACTTCCTGGAAGTAAATCACATCACCTCTTAGCACCTCTGGGTTTTCCTTCTGTGTGAAGAACAGATACGACATTGCAGTAGGTCAGACTGACATGGGGCGTTTTAATTTTCATCACTGGTAGTGTTCAAGGACTCGGCTCCTGCTGGGAGGTGAAGGGCTCAGGGTTCAGTGGAGAGCATTGACCTAGTACAGTTCACCTTGGCCAACTGGACTATCATCAGCTACCTGGTGATGACCCTGCAGAACTCCCTCACTGCTGTGGGTAAGGGGCTGGCCAGCCACTGGCTGCAGGCTGCCCCTGGGGAGGAATTATGACCTTGAACCAGCCAGTTTCTGTCCACATGGCAGTGTAATTCCTGGGGAGGGTGTGGGCTGAGCAGCCAGGCAACAATGCTCCCTCCGCCTGGGGGAATGAGTGCTTCGGTCTTGAGGAAGAGATCTACCCATATAGCAGGTCATCCACCACAAAGACCAACCTTGAGGGGAATTAAGAGGATTCAGGTTGTCCGAGCGAACTGAGTGACTGGCTTAGGGCACAGCCCAGACGAACCTCTTAGCCAGTGGTTGATGACATTGTTATTATCATCACGGCTATTCTGATATCAAGAATACATTTGAAGGAACGGATCAATCAGAGGAGCAGCGAGGGAATTCCAAGTAGCCTTAAGATCTAGGGAACTCAGAGGGAACCATCCTCAAGAGTGCAGTGGCCTCAGCGAAGTCTCTAACCTCAGAGGCACTGGCAGTAGATTTAGGTCCTGAAAAAGCGGACCAGTTTGCAAACAAAGGGACTGGTGTTGTTTTTGAAGGGGGAAGTCAAAAGGAAACAGAGGTTTCTTTTTTGTTTTGTTTTTTTTTGAGACAGGGTCTCACTCTAGCTCAGGCTGACCAGGAATTCACTATGTAGTCTCAGGGCGGCCTCGAACTCACGGCAATCCTCCTACCTCTGCTTCCTGAGTGCTGGGATTAAAGGCGTGCTCCACCACGCCCGGCTGGAAGCAGAGGTTTCTACAAAGCCCTGGTACACTTGACCCACGGTTGATGGTTTATGAGTCTCTAGGGCCCAGGACATGGCAGCAGATGGTGGTCTGCTCGTGTGTTCTCTGGGGTAGATTTTGCTTGCATTTTGTATTCTCCCTGGGACCCATTCTGCCTGTACTTGGCTACTTACTTACAGTATGAACTCTGGGGTATGGATATTCAGAACGTAAACAGGGATTTGAGATGCCTCCCTGCTTCTCCTTGTTCTACATGATGGGCAACCTTTCATCTGTCTATGGAGAAAGAGAGGGGTCAGGGGCATATGTTTCTGGACACACCAATATCTATATTCTCCACTGAGAGTTGTTCTCCCCCCAGCCCCGCAGTGTTGTGGCCTTTTCTTACTTCCTGGAGCTCCAAGAGGCCTGGCCTAGAGGATACACTCATTGTTGATGGGCATGTGAAAGCCAGTGGGGAACTCTGTAAAGATAAGATTTGCAGGTTTAGTTTCTCATTGTGTCTCCAGATTTTATAATGGGGTCCTCAACACAGTGACACCCACTGGATATTTGTATGAATGAACCCATGAGTGAATTCTTCCCCAAATTATCATCAGCTGGGAATGGGAACTAAGCATTCAGAGCACAAGTTTATGGGGCACACCTGAATCAAACCACCACACCATCCATGTGGCTTTAAGGAACAGATCTTTGGGGTTCCCAGAAGTTCTGAAAATAGGCTGAGATAGCCCCAAAGCTCCCAGGTGACCAACTCTAATTTTTAATAATTTATTTATTTAATTATTTATTTATTTATTTATTTAATTTATTAGAGAGAGAAAGGCACAGAGAGAGAGAGAGAGAGAGAGAGAGAGAAGAGGAAGAGAGAGAGAATGGACATGCCAGGGCTTCCAGCCACTGCAAATAAACTCCAAATGCATTTGCCCCCTTGTGCATCTGGCTTACATGGGTCCTGGAGAATTGAACCGGGATCCTTTGGCTTTGCAGGCAAATGCCCTTAACTGCTAAACCATCTCTCCAGCCACCAGGTGACCAACTCTTGATAAACAGACTCTTTATCAAGAACAGCAAGAGATAGTTTCGGAATCCAAGGTAGGCAAGGGCTGTGCTCAGAGGACAGAGTAGAGGTGAGTGTCTAGTGTGAGTTCTAACTCTCATGTTGTTTGAGGTAGGTGACTTTCTTCACCTTGGTGGTCTCCTCTGGAGGAAGACCCTGGGAGTTATGGTTCAGACAGGGAACACAAAGGGTGCTTAATTAATTGGGCCAGGACCAAGACACGGGTGCTGCTGTCAGTCTCCTTACTTACCAGGGATGGTGGAAGTGCTTCTGAGAAGTGGAAACTAAGACTAGTTTGTGGCTGTTAATTCTTGCAATAATTCTCTAAGGCAGGTACTATCAATCATCCCATTGGAGAGAAGAGTAAACTGACACAAAGGAAGGCTCAGTGACTAGGAGTCTAGAACTTGCTCACATCTGATCACAGCTCTCTTTTTCGCCAAAATGAAAAAGAGAATTGTGATATGGTTGTATATGTATGTGCCTGTGTGTCATGTGTATATGTGTATATGTGCATGCGGCTGTGCAAGTGTGTGTGTGTAGTCTGAAGGACTTAGAACATATGTGGCATTCCTCAGGAATGTCATCCACCGTTTTTTTTTTTAAATCAGGGGCTTCCATTGCCCTGAAGCTCTACAGTTAGGTGAGACTGACTGGTCAGTTTTTGTCTCCCCAACACTGGGATTATAGGTGCACGCCACTATGTCCAGCTGTTTTATTTAATTTAATTTAATTTATTTATTCGACAGAGAGAAAGAGCGAGAGTGAGAGAGAGAGAGAGAGAATGGGCACTCCAGGGCCTCCAGCCACTGCAAACGAACTCCAGACGTGTGCACCCCCTTGTGCATCTGGCTAACGTGGGTCCTGGGGAATCGAACCTGGGTCCTTTGGCTTTTTCAGGCAAACGCCTTAACCACCAAGCCATACGTCCAGCCCTATACCCAGCTTTTTAATGTGGGTTATGGGGATTAAACTTGGGTCCTCATGCTTGCAAGGCAAGCACTTTTATTTGCTGAGATAACTTTTCAACCCCTGGTCACAATAATCTTGACACAAAGCTCTTGATTGAGGCTCGAATGTGGGTGGGGCCTGTGCCCTTGGCACTTCTGGCTTCCTGGTTCTCTGAAGCACTTCTTTTGTTTTTTTTTTTTTTTGAAATTGATTTGCAAGTAGGGAGAGAGGGAGAGAGAGAGAGAGAGAGAGAGAGACAGAGAGACAGACAGAGAGAGAATAGGCACACCAGGGCCTGTAGCCACTGCAAACGAACTCCAGATGCATGTGCCCCTTGTGCATCTGACTTATGTGGGTTCTGGGGAATCGAACCTGGGTCCTTTGGCTTTGCAGGCAAACGCCTTAACCGTTAAGCTGTACCTCCAGCCCTGAAGCACTCTTGAATGCTTGCTGTCTACCCGACTCTCCCCTCCATCACCTCAGTTGCTCTCACCACTCACTGACGGGATCCGAGCAATGTCGTTGTTCTTGTGGGACAGACGTGGCCACTCAGCACTGGTCACTGACTTTGGACCCTGAGACCCTGAACTCATCTCTCTGTGTTCTTGGGAAGAGGTTCTATCAGGGTTCCCCACAGAGGGTGCTGGTCACCTGGGAGACAGAAACTGCCCAGGCCAGTCCTCAGGACTCCTGGGAGCCCTAAAAGCCCATTGTTCCTGAGCCACGTGGGTGGACTCACTCACATCTTGTTTAGCAACTGATGGCCTTTTAATTCTATGTAAATTGCACCTCTTTTATTTTTTCAAGGCCCTGAAACTGTTTGCTTAGTGTAGCTCCTGCTCAACCTATCCTCACAGATAAACATAAATAAATCACAGCACTGTCCTATGAATTATGCATTGACTACACATCTGTAAAACTTCCCTGTCAGTGATGGGACTTTGAACATATGGGGTTTTAATTGGACAGTAAATCAATTCTCATATGTTGATGGAATTTTCGAAGAAAAGATTCCTAGTTTTATTTAAAATGTCAGTCCTTGTTACATGATAAAAAATCAACCCCCCTGACCCTGGTGATTGTGATACTCACTGCTCATCCTCATTTTGCATAATTCAAATCTCGGCCCAGGTACCCGAGGTGGAGAAATTAAGAGGCTTCTTAGCAGTGGCGTGGCAGAGCGCTCAGACAGCAGTGGGAAAGCCAAGGCTAAGACGATCAGACTACCGGGGAAATCTGCTCGCGTGGTGTTTGCACAGACGGAGCTCCCTGGAGCCTGGAGTGGCAGAAAGAAAAAGGCAGGAAGAGGGAAGTGAGGGAGATGTCCATGGTGGGGAGATGAAATTATCTATTTAATCTGTATTTCTGTTCCACAAGGTATTGATTCCACGTTGTGGCTGTGAAAACTGAGTTTTAGAGAAGTCATGTTTATTTTTTTTCCAGTGGCATGTCTGGTCACAAAGGTAGGAATCAGCCCTGGAAGGTGGCTCTGGCTCCCTAAGTGAGGAAAGGTTCATTTTAGGTGATAGATTAAAAAAAAATTTTTTTTTTTTACTTATTTATTTGTGTGTGTGGATGAGAGAGAGAGAGAGAGACAGAGAGAGAGAGAGAGAGAGAGAGAGAGAGAGAGAGAGAGAATGGGTGTGCCATGGCCTCCAGCCACTGGAAACAAACTCCTGATGCATGTGCCACTTTGTGCAACTGACTTTACATGGGTACTGGGGGCTCCCGACCTGGCTCGTTAGGCTTTGCAGGCAAGTAGCTTCACCCACTTCTCCAGCCCTGGCTTACAGTTTTGAGGGGACACTTTCCATAATGGCACAGAAGGCATGGCAGTAGGAGCAGGGGGACAGCTAGTCACAGTGTGTCAAGAGCTAGGAAGCAGAAGTGGGGCTGGTTTATAAACGGGCAAGGCCCACCCCAAGTGACTTACTATGTCCAGCAAGGCTCCACCTGCTAAAGAATCCACAGCCTCCCCAAACAGCGCCACCTGCTGGGGATGACGTGTTCAAACATACGAACCTGTGGGGGACATTTCAGTGAACCCCAACAGATACCGTCAATGAACCTGGAAGTCTCTGTGAGTACATGAAATGGAAGAGTGGAGCGTCGAACCTTCTTGTTGCTGGGACAAAATGCCCAATCAGAAGCATCTTATGGGAGGGAAGGGTGTATTTCTAGCTTACAGTGTGGAGGAGGATTTTCGCTCCCCAATTCTCTGTGGAGTGATGTCAGGTGCTTCTCTGTGGTTACCCAGCTGCCTGGGAGCTGGGGTTCACTGCCTCTGCTGAGCGGCACAAGAGAGGATCTGACTCCATCTCGCCAGCACCAGGAACAGATCAAAACTCAAAGCAAGTTTTCTAGTGGATGCATATCAGTTTCCCACCATCATAAAGTTGAAAAAAAATTATAAAAATGCAAGAATTGTCTATATTTGAAATACAGACTCAGTGGTTAAACAGAAGCAAGGACAGGTCTGTGTCTGGTCCAAGCACAAAAAGCTAGGCTGGGTGCTGTGTTGTTTATCATCACCTTCCCACTGATATCTCAGTAAAAATCCCACTGTCAGACACCGTCATTACTCCCTCCAGATGAGGAAAAAGGGACACTGGGGAATTTAGCAATTTGGTCAAGACTGCATTGCTAAGAAGACAGAGAATCAGGATGTGGACCCGAGATACCCTGTTTTTATCCACTGTGCTTTGTCGATAATTACTGAACATTCTCTAATAGGCACGCTGTGCCGGGGCTCAGCAACCTTAGCACAGGGACGCTTTCCCAAAGATGCCAGGGAGGCCGGGAGCATTGTTAGAGTTATACTGCCCATAGGAGGCCAAGCTCCTCAGGTCTGGGGTCTCTCTGCCCTGCCCTCTGTGTGCTCCTATTGCTCTGTTTCATCCTTCTCTGACCCCATGGCTGCTCCCAGGTGGTCTGAAGGACTTCTCGACCCTGGTTGGTGGCCACTTCCCTGGAGAGTAAATGGCAGTCAGGCCTTCACCGGGAAGCTAGCCCTGGAATGGACCCAATGCTTATTTTCTCATTATTTTGATTCTGAGCCTCTGCAAATTGAAGACTCGGCAGCGCCAGGATTAGGCAATTTTCTTGCCTCCTGTAATGTACTTTCTCTGAATTGGTTCTATCAAGACAATTATTTGAAGCCTTTGGATTGCACCCACAGGCAAGCTGAGGCAGTCAGGTGACACATCTTCATATGCACACAGGTCTTCGGGCTTCTTTCATCCCTTCCTTGGCCTCGCAAGCACGCAGGAGAAAGGCAAGGCAAAGAGGAAAGTTACCCACAGCTAGAGGCTACCCACCCTACCATGCAAACTGCCTGTGTCAAAAAACATGTGCCAAACCTTCTGAGCTCTCTCCTATGACATCTTTCTAAGACATCACACCGACCCTCTGAAAATTTCTACAACCATCTGCACTTCTCAATGAAGAGACAGCCTTATAGAGGTGAACATATTTTCCAGTTTACGGTGGGGGAAACCAAGCCCCAGAAGGGTCCTGTAACGTAGCCAAGGACGTAGTGGGAAGATGCCTTGGTAGGCAAGTGTGCGCTTCTAGATCCGTACAGTTTCATGTCAGTCATTGTGAGGCCTAAGGAAAGGGTGGTTTATTTCTCCCTCCTTCTTTTATTTTTCTCTTATGATTTCATCTCATCTTCCTTCCTTCCTTCCTTCATTCCCTTTCTTAATTGATGACCTAACAGACCTTTGTACTAATGAAGTGGTTTGGTAGTTAAAAATGTTCATGTAAAGTTCTCTGCTGTGCATCTGTGTGAAGCGTCTTATGGTCACTAGGTGCAATCTGAGATACTTAATACTAGCTGGAACCCAATGGATGATTTGTCCCCCAAATGGAGCAAAACTCATTATCCCTCCTTACTAGAATTCAGACGGGGGTGCTGTGGTTTGGATGTGAAGTGTTCCCCCTCACAACTCAGAAGGCTCTTGTGCTGAAGTCTTGATTGTCAGCAGGTGACCCCAGTCCCCAAGAGGTGATTGGGAATGGAATGCCCTGTTAAGACCATGAAGACTTTTTCTTCATTAGTGGATTAATTGCGGGGTGGGCTTTAGTTGGAAGAAGTGGATCACTGGAGGAATGTTCTGGAGAGGTTTACCTTCTCTCTCTCCGTGTCTCTCTTTCTGTCTCTGTCTCCTTCCTGGCCACCATGACATGAACAACTTCCCTCTACCACATGCCCTGTCTCACTGGCTCACAGCAGCATCACAAGCCCACCACAAGCTGAAACATCTGAAAGAACTAAAATGGGGCCCAAATAAACCATTCCCCTTTAAAGATTTTCTTATAGGTAGCCTCCTCTGGCGGGGCTGTTGGTGTCTTTGCTCTGCCTTGGGTATTCTCCTCCCGCACAATTCCATCCTTCCCAGACCTTATGACTGCTCCCACATGGCCTGGAGATTTCTTGTCTCTAATAGGTGGAGTCTTTCTGGGGCACTGAATGGGAGTCAGATAGTCACCGGGGAACTAGCCCTGGAAAGGACCCAACGTTCATTTTCTCATCTGTGACTCGGGAAGACATTGGAAGATTCTAATTCAGTATGGCTACAGTCCATCTATGAGGCCTTTGTAGGAGTTTCCATAGGGCTAAGGTTAAGTCCTTGGACCCTGTGCTCGGGAGATCTGAACTCAAATCACTCAGTGATGAATCTTTGGGTCTGGGCCTCAGCGACCTCATACCTAGAACAGCTACAATGATGCCTACCTCCTGGGGTAACTGCAGGAAAGACTTAGAGGTCAGGCACATTAACTACTTTATTTAACACCGTATATATGGTGAAGTGATCATAAGATGCCAGACACTGTTTTTGAATACTTTTAGTGGCTTTAGAATAACACAGATATGTGTTAAAAAAAAAGCAGCATTTTCATCTTCCCTGAAACAGAAAGGTGAGTTAATGAACCATTTGGAACCTCAGCCTCCCTATGTGTAAAATGATATTAAAAGCAAGAATGGTACCAATCAGGAGATTCTTATGAATTTAAATGAAAGTCAAGCATGCTCAGGGCGTAGAATCCTGATGAACCTTGGCAGTCATTCAGTACCTAATGGGTGTTATTTTCCTTGCTGTCTTATCTTGCTTGAGGAAGAGCATCATCTCCTTGCGTGGTTTTAGGAAGAACTGAGAAGTCCGTATGTCCTCAGACAGTGTGCAGGCTTATCTGCTCTGTGTTCTGGGACTTATCCGAAGAGCCCAAGAGACCCAGACTATATGGATATCTTGGTAACAACAACAGTGAAAACATCTGTAATGATTCCTTTGCAACTGGAACCTGAGGGCGGGGGGTTCATGCAACTGGGATGAGGAGATGAGGGCTCAGAAGGAAAGGTGAGTCCAGCTAAGCTCTGTGCATCTTCCTCTTAGTTCCCAGATTTTCCAAAACCCAGAGGCTTAGAAAAAGAAAAAAAATCCTGTGGGGAATAGAGTGCCCTGTTAGTAAGAAGAGAGCATTAGCATAAATATAGACTGGATTTCTATTGAGTTGGCTGGCAGCTGTTTACGGATGAGGGTGTGTGATTGGGCAAGGTCTGTTTTATCTTTAAGGGGCACAGACCCAACAGGCAGGAGCCAACACAATTATTTCTGAAATGCTCCTGAGTATTTGGTCTTTAGAGCTCAGCAACTGAGGGTATTGGTGAAGCCTGGGCCTGTGTGTGTGTGCCCACGCTGTGTAAATTTAGTTATTTTCAATTCCTGCTCCCTCGAGCCTCTCTTTTCCTAGCAGAAGCCCTCAGGGGCTACTTGGCAGATGGATGCTGGTCCTTATCCGCAAAGAGCTGTCAGTCATGAGGCACCTCGAGGCCGACAGTGTTTCACAAGGGCTCTTCCACCATCTCAGGGCATTCAGGTCTGGCAAGCTTCAGAGAAAAATTTAAAAACAAGGGACAGACTCAGAGGCACTCTTGGTCCTTTATCTGACGTGTGTTCAGAAGCTGCTTAAGTGATTTCTGCCTCAAGATGTAGTGCCAGGTACATTGTACAGGACAGCGATTCTTACCCCTTCCTAATGAGCCACGGTGTGTGCAGAAGTTTGGTTACCTTGGAACTGCGTTTTCCAGCCTTGACAGCATTTGTTAAGACCTGTCCTGTGTGTGTTTGGGGACAGCGGAAGGGAAGGCAAAGTTAAAGCAGCAAGGTTCAAGAGAACAGAGCGATGATTTTTAATAAGGCAAATAAAATTTCACAGAATGTGGTGCTAATAACAGGGATAGGAAATGACCGACCAGAGGGAAAATGGCTTTGTAACAATGGAGGCAATGATTCACTTGTGTGTTCCCTCAACGCGGATGACTTGAGTACTCGCTGCGTGCCAGGTCGTGTTCTTGGCACTGGGGAAAACAGGCCCGCCTTGACCTGTAAGGCTGAGCAGGGGAGACAGTCTTCTAATAAACAATTTCACTAATAAATGCAGTTACAAGGAAGAGTTCATGGTGCACTGAGATTGCATAATAGGGGAGCAAGCCTAGGTTGGAGGTGAAAGGAAGTGACATTTAAGATGAAATTTACAAGATGAGTGGGAGCCAGGAGAATGGGTGAAGGAGTGAGGATAAACGGGGAGGGGGGGGTGCGTCCCAGGCAGAGGAAATAGTATGGGGAGATTCTGGCTCACCAAGGAGGGGAGACTCAACAAACGTGCTTCAGGCAAGAGGGAAAAGTGCACGATTGTGTGTGTGTGGGTTTCAGGCAAGTGTGGGCATGTGGAGGTCAGAGGCGGATGATGGAGGTCTTCCTTAATCACTTCCTTCCTGATTTTTCTCTCAGGAACCCTAATGCTCACTGTTTCTGCTAGACTAGCTGGCCAGTGTGCCCCAGAAATTCCCCGTGTCTGCCTGCCCAGCAATGAGATTACGGGTGTGTCCCACCATGGCTGACATTTTATGTGGGTGCTGGGGGCTTTGAACTTGAACTCAGGCCTGCATGCTTGCGTGGCGTATGTTTTACCCGCTGAGCCACCTCCCCAGCTGGGAAATTTCTTTCAGGAGCAAAGGAAAATGATGAATAGTCTTTTGGAGTGGGGAAATCAACTAGGGAAGGCAAGAAGAAACAAGCAGGCTAAAATTCTAGTCAGATGCGGAGCCGTGGAACAAGACGGGGTGATGGAGATAAGCGACTGTCTTCGTTGGGCATTTAGAAAAGTTGAGCCCACAGCAACAGTGAATAGAGGGGTGGAAAGGAGGGAAGAAAGGGGAATGCTAAGGTAGTTGTATATTGATTATTGTGTCAGTCACGGCACCTTTCTTGAAGAGGAAGATACAAGGTCAGAAGCAAATTTGGAAAAGGGGATGTCTGGGAGATGGCTCCATGGTTGAAGGCACTTGCTTCCAAAGCCTGTCGGCCCAGGTTCGAATGCGCAGCACCCATATAAAGCTGGATGCAAAGTGGCACATGTATATCTCCATCCACAAACATGCACACACAAATAAGTGAATAAATAAGTAAATAAATAAAAAAAATTTAAATGTTTGGAAGTAGAGATTAACAGCCGAGATTTAGTCAGAATGACTTTGGGATAGCTGAGAGACATCCAAAGGTAGATAATAGGGAAAGGGAAAAACAGGTTTGTCTGAAACACAGAATTTATGTCTAAAGGACCTAGGCTGGATGTATTAATGAGAACTCATCAACATTTAGTATTGAAATCCCTGGGACGGGTGGATTTCCTCTTCATCATCTGTGGCAATGCACAGATTTCTAAGAGAATGGTCCCAGGATGAGGATGGATGGAAGATGTAGAGGTAAAAATTGGGTGGATGTGTCCAGAAAAGGAATAAATGAGTGTCACAGAGGGGGAGAGATTAACTCTACTAATAGCAGTAACAGTTCTAGTCACTGCAGATAAGGGGTGTCTTAGAAGATAGGAAGGAGGAGTAGGGGGAGAAAAAGAAGAGAAGAGAAAAAGGAGGAGGAAGAGAAGAGGAGAAGGAGAAGGAGGCAGAGGAAGAGTGGGGAGAACAAAGAGAAGATGACTAAGAAGAGGAGAGGAGAAGGGGAAAAAGAAGATGATGATGATGGTGATGAAGAAGGCGGTGTTTACAGAAGAGGAGAACACAAAGAAGACGAAGGAGAGGGAGGAAGAAGAAAGAAGAAGGAGGAAGAATGGAGAAGGATGAGGAGGAGGAAGGAGAAACAATAGTGTAGGTTGTCATAGTGCCGGTAGCTGCAGGCAGGCACAGCCCCAGCGAGGCTGAAAGACCCTGCCTGCCTGGTTCCCTCCGGCAGCAGGACCATCTACTTCCCCAGCAGACAGCATCACCTCACAGCGCAGAACCATAGGAGGGATGCGTTTGGTTGTTCTCAGCTTACGGATAAGGAAATGGAAACAGAAAAATATTGGGTTGTTTTACCATGAAAGAAAACTACCAAACAATAAGACTAGACATGGAATTTGGATCCCCTGAATGCCTATTCAGCCTCATTCTCACTGTTTGCACTCATGGCATAACACTTCAGAAATTCTTTGGTGCTTGCAGCAAAATATAGCTCCTGCAGAGAGGACCTTTGTCTATTTAATCCACTGATGGGATCCTTGGAGCTCTGAATGAACCCTGGGCCATAGGAGGATGCATAACTTATAACAACAAATCCACATTGGAGAATGCACACATGGATACATTTTTTTTTTTCTCAACAACTTGTTATAATACCAGGAACACTTTATTTTTAGGATTCCACACCCCTACCCAACCTTCCTCTTTCTTTGCAAACTGAATGTCACAAACATGTTCAGAAATATCCAAAAAGATACAGCCTATTAAAATGATTTTTAGAATTCTGCATGTGCTCATATGATTAGATGCTCACACCATGAGCTCATAATCTCAGATTCAAGATCTAAGAAGTGATTTATATCTAATCTTCTCCTACCACCCACCCACTGACCATTCACAGTCAATGGTCCTAAAGGTTAATGTGGAAGTAATGTTTTTTTCTTAGACTAGCCTGTCCAAAGAGACTGTGCTGTGCTGAGGATGGGTCAGCAACAACTCCATATATAATTCACAATGTTTCTTAGCCATATAGTATTATGCTTTCCATTCTGTGCTTAAGCATATTTAGGCACAGGAAAAAAGATAAGATCACATGGGGAAAGAAGAACAGATTTGGGAGTCAGCTGGACTCTAGTTTCAAACTGTCCAGACTGTGGACACTTCATTATTTCCTCTAGATCTCAGTGTCTCTGATTTTTAAGCAGAGACACTAGTGCCTACATCTCGGGTATGCCACAGGGTTTCCACAGGGCATCTTTAAAGCTCGAAGTCTTATTCCAGAAGCTTATTAGGTAATGCAGCCCATGCAGGTTTCCTTCCTCCATGCCTTGGAGAACTGCTTACACAATGGAGGTGGAACTTGGAAACCTGTGGAGGACACGCTTCTGTCTTCATTCTCAGCTCCTGCTGTTTCCTTGTGAACTTGTGGGTTCCAGCTCCAAGGAGCTACTGAGCCTCCCAAGTGCACCTCACTCCCCACACTCCATCTGAGTATCACATTCTCATCATTATTTAAGACCCAGCTTGGTGGCATCCCCCAGGGCGCAGCATTCACCTTCAATGTGTTAATTCTGCTTCCTTCTTCCAGCTTTCCACTAGATCTATACACCACACTCATTGTTTCTTACCACTTAGTGTAAATATGACCATTGATTCACTTACATATAGCAACAGTCAGCTCATCTAGAGCAGGGGCTTTGTCTACATTAAGCTAGATATTCCCATCACCTTGCACACAACTGAACATGGGGGAACATTTTGTGTACATGCATGTATGTATGCATTTTCTTCTGTACTACATGTGTGTGTGCTTGTGGAGGCCAGAGGACAGCCTTTGGTGTCATTCCTCCATCTACCTTTAATACCTTTTAAAAAATATTTATTTTTATTTATTAGAGACAAAGAGAGGGAGGGAGGGAGGGAGAGAGAGAGACAGAGAGAGAGAGAGAGAGAGAGAGAGAGAGAGAATGGGCGTGCCAGGGCCTCCAGCCACTGCAAACAAACTCCAGACATGTGCGCCCCCTTGTGCATCTGGTTTATGTGGGGCCTGGAGAATTGAACCTGAGTCCTTAGACTACACAGGCAAGTGCCTTAACTGCTAAGCCATCTCTCCAGCCCCCATCTACCTTTTTAATTGCATATGTAAGTGATATGTGTACATGCATGTTCTCACACATGTGGATGCATGTTATTGTACACATGTGTATGTATGTGTGTACACATATGTGGGGAGGCCAGAGATTGATGCTGGGTGTCTACCTGAGTTGCTCTATACCTAGCCAGCTTGTTCTGAGGACCACCTGCCTCCATCTCCTCAGGGCTGGGATTACAGGCGTGCTGCCACGCCCACCCAGCATTTACATGGGTGCCAGAGTCTGAACTCAGGTCCTCCTGCTTGTGCAGCATGTGGTTTATTCACAATCTCATCAGCCATAACTCCCCCCACCCACCTTGTTTTGATAGAAGGCTGATCCTTGGCTTGGATCTTACCAAGTAGGTTTGGCTGGCTGGTCAGAAAGTCCCAGGGACCCATCTGTCATTATCTCCCCAGCACTGGTATAATAAGTTTTTGTCACTGTGCCCAGCTTAAAAAAATTTTTTTTTAGCAGGTTCTAGGGATTGAACTCAGATCGTCATGTTCACATATCAAAGCACTTTACCACAGAGCTATCTCACCTGCCTAGAAATATTTCTTGAATCAATAAATGTGACTGTGTCAAGAACTATTATAATCAGAGTAAAGGTTTTCTTCAAACAGAGAGAAGAGGAGAGAGAGAGAAGCTAAATGCTATCATGACATCCTGAGTGTGCCAGTGCATGACAATATTTTAAGCATAATGGGATAATGGAATTAAATGTAGCTGGCTCTCACATTGCATTCATTTTTCATTATTTGTTTCCTCATGAATGAAATTGTTCATCCTTATCCTCTCTGCAGACACCTGATTTCCTTAAAAACCAATAAAATTCATATGGACCTTCTGGTCAAAAGAAACTTACATATAGAGAAAATTAATGAAATAAAGTCAAAGGTTGGCTACAAAGCATAGTAAAGTAGCTGACTCCATATGAGAGCTTTATGCCCAGTGCTGCCAGCATGATTCGTCACTCTTCCTTGACCCAGTTCACTCTGGCCCCTCATTGCAATAGAAGCCACCTCCACTGAGATGCCAACACCCTCACTGTTGAAAGTGTGTGGGCATTGTCAGCAACATTTTGTAGACATGCATGATCTGTCCTTCCTGCAACGACTCTCCAGGTCTTGGCGTCTCTGAAGAGTTCGTCAGAAGGGCTGAGGACATGGGCACCGTGTATGATGAGGACTGAGGACAT
Organism: Dipus sagitta; assembly: GCA_036346955.1. Classification (NCBI taxonomy): domain Eukaryota; kingdom Metazoa; phylum Chordata; class Mammalia; order Rodentia; family Dipodidae; genus Dipus; species Dipus sagitta. Next base: position 104,151,279 of record CM070781.1, on the reverse strand, counting down.
GGACACCGTGTGTGATGAGGACTGAGGACATGGACACCGTGTGTGATGAGGACTGAGGACATGGACACCGTGTGTGATGAGGATTGAGGACATGGACACCGTGTGTGATGAGGACTGAGGACATGGACACCGTGTGTGATGAGGACTGAGGACATGGGCACCGTGTGTGATGAGGACTGAGGACATGGGCACCATGTATGTTGAGGACTGAGGACATGGACACCGTGTGTGATGAGGACTGAGGACATGGGCACCGTGTATGTTGAGGACTGAGGACATGGACACCGTGTGTGATGAGGACTGAGGACATGGGCACCGTGTGTGATGAGGACTGAGGACATGGGCACCGTGTATGATGAGGACTGAGGACATGGGCACCGTGTATGATGAGGACTGAGGACATGGACACCGTGTGTGATGAGGACTGAGGACATGGGCACCGTGTATGATGAGGACTGAGGACATGGGCACCGTGTGTGATGAGGACTGAGGACATGGGCACCGTGTGTGATGAGGACTGAGGACATGGACACCGTGTATGATGAGGACTGAGGACATGGACACCGTGTGTGATGAGGACTGAGGACATGGACACCGTGTATGATGAGGACTGAGGACATGGACACCGTGTGTGATGAGGACTGAGGACATGGACACCGTGTATGATGAGGACTGAGGACATGGGCACCGTGTGTGATGAGGACTGAGGACATGGACACCGTGTGTGATGAGGACTGAGGACATGGGCACCGTGTATGATGAGGACTGAGGACATGGACACCGTGTGTGATGAGGACTGAGGACATGGGCACCGTGTGTGATGAGGACTGAGGACATGGGCACCGTGTGTGATGAGGACTGAGGACATGGACACCGTGTATGATGAGGACTGAGGACATGGACACCGTGTGTGATGAGGACTGAGGACATGGGCACCGTGTGTGATGAGGACTGAGGACATGGACACCGTGTGTGATGAGGACTGAGGACATGGGCACCGTGTATGATGAGGACTGAGGACATGGACACCGTGTGTGATGAGGACTGAGGACATGGGCACCGTGTGTGATGAGGACTGAGGACATGGACACCGTGTGTGATGAGGACTGAGGACGTGGGCACCGTGTGTGATGAGGACTGAGGACATGGACACCGTGTATGATGAGGACTGAGGACGTGGACACCCTGTATGATGAGGTCTGAGGACATGGACACCGTGTGTGATGAGGACTGAGGACATGGGCACCGTGTATGTTGAGGACTGAGGACATGGACACCGTGTGTGATGAGGACTGAGGACATGGACACCGTGTGTGATGAGGACTGAGGACATGGACACCGTGTGTGATGAGGACTGAGGACATGGACACCGTGTATGTTGAGGACTGAGGACATGGACACCGTGTGTGATGAGGACTGAGGACATGGGCACCTTGTGTGATGAGGACTGAGGACATGGGCACCGTGTGTGATGAGGACTGAGGACATGGGCACCGTGTGTGATGAGGACTGAGGACATGGGCACCGTGTGTGATGAGGACTGAGGACATGGGCACCGTGTGTGATGAGGACTGAGGACATGGGCACCGTGTGTGATGAGGACTGAGGACATGGGCACCGTGTGTGATGAGGACTGAGGACATGGGCACCGTGTGTGATGAGGACTGAGGACATGGGCACCGTGTGTGATGAGGACTGAGGACATGGGCACCGTGTGTGATGAGGACTGAGGACATGGGCACCGTGTGTGATGAGGACTGAGGACATGGGCACCGTGTGTGATGAGGACTGAGGACATGGGCACCGTGTGTGATGAGGACTGAGGACATGGGCACCGTGTATGATGAGGACTGAGGACATGGACACCGTGTGTGTTGAGGACTGAGGACATGGGCACCGTGTGTGATGAGGACTGAGGACATGGACACCGTGTGTGATGAGGACTGAGGACATGGACACTGTGTGTGATGAGAACTGAGGACATGGGCACCGTGTATGATGAGGACTGAGGACATGGACACCGTGTGTGATGAGGACTGAGGACATGGACACCGTGTGTGATGAGGACTGAGGACATGTACACCGTGTGTGATGAGGACTGAGGACATGGACACCGTGTGTGATGAGAACTGAGGACATGGGCACCGTGTGTGATGAGGACTGAGGACATGGGCACCGTGTGTGATGAGGACTGAGGACATGGACACCGTGTGTGATGAGGACTGAGGACATGGGCACCGTGTGTGATGAGGACTGAGGACATGGGCACCGTGTATGATGAGGACTGAGGACATGGGCACCGTGTATGATGAGGACTGAGGACATGGACACCGTGTATGTTGAGGACTGAGGACATGGACACCGTGTGTGATGAGGACTGAGGACATGGACACCGTGTGTGATGAGGACTGAGGACATGGACACCGTGTATGATGAGGACTGAGGACATGGACAACGTGTATGATGAGCACTGAGGACATGGGCACCGTGTGTGATGAGGACTGAGGACATGGACACCGTGTGTGATGAGGACTGAGGACATGGACACCGTGTGTGATGAGGACTGAGGACATGGACACCGTGTGTGATGAGGACTGAGGACATGGACACCGTGTGTGATGAGGACTGAGGACATGGGCACCGTGTGTGATGAGGACTGAGGACATGGGCACCGTGTGTGATGAGGACTGAGGACATTGGCACCGTGTGTAATGAGGACTGAGGACATGGACACTGTGTATGATGAGGTAGAAGCAGTATCTTGCTTCTTTTCCACTTGACATGACTGGCTTGAGACTCAGAATCTTCATTTTCAAAGAGAAGGTGGGATTTTGTACCAATTTCCAAGAGTGCAAAGATAAATCCTTGTGATGCTTACGGCACAGTGATTGGTACTGAGACATTTGCGCTTGGTGTTTGACCAACATCTCTGACTTCCGCTTCTCAGCCTGTCTCCTTGGCTTCCACTCTGCTCCTCTTCCCTTCAGAAAGGAGTTTCTTCAGGGCTCTTTGTTTTCATGCTGTGTCTTCTTTCTCATAAGCTTGTCCTACCCTATGCCATCTGGTATTTTTATGCTTCCCTCCTTTTTGTCTCTTTCATTTCATTTTATTTTATTTTTTGTTTTTTCAAGGGAGGGTCTCACTCTAGCCCAGGCTGACCTGGAATTCACTATGTATTCTCAGGGTGGCCTTGAACTCACGGAGATCTTCCTACCTATGCCTCCTAAGTGTTGGGATTAAAGGTGTGTGTCACCATGCCTGGCTCTGAATATATATATATATATATATTTAACCTCAGTGCTCCACTCAAATTTTATGACATCTCCACCTGAGAATCTTCTTGAGGGTACAGCCTCACTCTGCCAGATGGAGTGCACACCCTCCTGAAACTTGGTCCTTTCTCCGGTATCCACTGTCTTACAGTCTACTCTGGAGCTTAAGCTAGAGTCCTCCTATTCTCCAAACCAGTCATTTATCTTGTCCTGCTGTGTCACACCATCCGCCCATCCATTCCCACGGCACTGTCTTCCTTGTGGCTGCGGCGATGTCTCCAGTAGCCTCCTAATTGGTGCCCCCTGCTGCTGTTCCTGCCCACCCTCACTTCATCACTCAGCTGGAGTGCTGTTCACACAACGGACATCAGATCATGCCATCCCCCTACCTGGAACTCTTCAATAACGCCTCTGTATTCCGAGAAGAAAACCGTGTCTCCTTTGCAGGGTGCGGAGGATGCTGCTATGTGATGTCTGACCCCCTTCAAGACCCGGGCGTTCATTCTCTCAGCTGCCAGTGATGCTGACTGCTGCTTGCTCACAGCTGACCTCTCTTTTGGAAGGGCACTGCCATGTTCAAGGCTGCCTCTGTCCATAGGTAGCAAAGGGTCAGCGTGGAGGTGCAGTGACCTGTCTCCCTGTTCCCTTTTCAAACATCCTCAAGATGCTCCCTAAGCTCCGAATCCCACTCTGGCGTCAGCAGGCAGCCCTGTTGTCCTTGCGTTGTTGTTTACTTCCTCCTTCTGCCCAGTCCTGCTTCCCTCCCCACCTACTCACACGTGCCATTTCCGAGAACAAGCCCCAATGAATTTTGCACGTGGAGATCTCCACTGACAGCCTGTGTCCTGGGGCATCTGGCCCACAGCATCAATCTCCCAAGGTTCTCCACAACTGGGCTCTACTACAGTGCCTGACACACAAGAGATGCCCAGAGTACCATGGGCTGATGGGCTGGTGGACTGCCTGTGTGCTTGGGACACTATGCATGCAGCGTGGGATGAGAGGAGAAGGAAGCCTCTTTCCCACAGCCAGCAGGTGAAAGTGATTCCTTCAGGGGCTCCAGGGAGTGAATGGCTAGAGGACCTCCACCATGGCAGATGCGTGCGGTGGCCCCCAAGCAGCTGTTGGCACTGGTAATGATGGAAATCACCACGCAGGTGGTAGAGGAAGTCCAGAGGGGCTCTGGCTTGTTGTTAATGCTTTTCTATAATGGCATTTACCTCTGAATCGAGTTTTTTCAATGCTCTACTCTGTCGAGCCAGGAGCCAAAAGAAAAGGCAACAGAATATATTTCCCCCCTACAACCAATGTGGTTCTTTCTGGATTTCACATTTTGGAGTGACTTGCTATGGGAGAAGCAGGAGCAGACTGTTGGCAGGGGACTTCGTGCAACTTGGTATCTTCATGGTCCCATGAAGCCAAGGGTAGCGATGGAAGGCATGGCATCCTGCGCTGTCCTCAGGAGCTTGCATCTTGCTGTGTTTATGTTGTCTCTAGGCCTTTGACTGTTTGCATGTATAAACCCCTGTGTGTAACTCATGAGTGTGCTTTGGGATGCCGCTCAGGTATCACCTCCTATAAGTTGTGCTGACCATACTGAGAGTTTCGTTATTTCTTATAAACTAAAACAAAAAGGTTATTAAAATTTTACACAATTCTGCCTCACAACCCTCCTTAGTGCTCCTCCCTCAACCCCCTTTGGAGATAATGTATAAAACAAAGAAAATGCAAGAACCTAAATATTTTGTGTACATTTTTTTCTATGAGATCCTAGGTGGTTTCTTTTCTCTCTTTCTCTTCCTTCCTTTTTCCCACTCCTCTCTCTTTTAAAACACAGCCTCATGTAGTGCAGGTTGGTTTTCAAACTGGCTGTGTAGCTGAGGATGACCTTGAACTTTGGTCCCCCTGCTTGTACCTCCTGAGTGCTGGTATTACAGGGTTGTGGCACTACACATGATTTTATGTGGTACTGGGGATTGAACCTAGGACTTTGTGCATGCTAGGCAAGCACTATGTTGACTGAGATCCATCTGCAGCCAACTACAGGGGCTTACTGACTAGAATATATGTATGAAGAAGGAAGGAGTGAGACCACACTAGTAAGGGACAGTGTCTCCATGGGGAGTCAGCGCTCAACTTAGCTGTAAAAAGGACATTTGTAGACCCAGTACAGCTAGGTCTACCCTAATACATAAAATACTGAACAAAACCAAGCAACTTCTTTTGGTAAAATAAAAGTAAAATTTTATGTTTCCCATGGCATAATAAATTCTGTCTGCTTAGAAGATTACATGACATGTGCCATTCATAATCATGACATCATCACAAGCAATATGGACAATATCCCCTGGGGGAGGGTGCCATGATCTTCTTACAGAGGAAACGTTTGGCGCTCAGACAAGTGATGTGGTTTGCCTAAACATACACAGCTGAAGGTGAGCTAGAGTTTAAATCTCTATTAACTGGCTGCAAAACCTTTGTTGCATCCTTTTCCCCACTGAATCATTCTTTTGATGGTTCTCCAGCTTCTAACCATCGTCTTCTAGTTTTCAGAGAGATTTTCAGGGCCAGTGTTTCCAGGAATAGCAGAGAGTTGGTGGAGAGTCAAGGCTCTCCAGTGGGAGACCTTCAGTCTAGGGAACATCAGGAGACATGTAGAGATAGTGATTGTCACTACTGGTGTGATGGGTGACTTTTATGATTGATTAGATTAGGAAACACCTGGGGAATTAGTCAATCATGCCAGTGGTTGGGTATGATCATGAGGACTCTGAGCTAATGAATAGATTAACCCCACTGTTGATTCAGAGTATGATGGCATTATTGGCAAGTGGTAAAAGGTAGGAGATAGGGCCCAGTTAGGGGAAGTAGATCACTGGGGGACTGTCCTTGTGGGTCTATCTCACCCTGACTCCTTTCTGCATGCCCCTCCTTTTCTCTTTTTCTTATCTACCATGAAGAAGTTTCTTCAGCTGCTGAAATGTTCTGCCCAAGTTCATGGAACCAAGTGATGATGGTCTGAAATCCAGAAAAATGAGCCCAAATAAATCCTTTCTCTTTTAAGTTGCTTCTGCCAGGTATTGTTGGTGACAGAGATGAAAAGCTAATGCAACTGGTGTGTGTGTGTGTGTGTGTGTGTGTGTGTGTGTGTGTGTATTGTGTACATGTACAATTGGCATCTAGTGAGTAGTCAAGGAGGCTGCTGGGCATTGTTCGGTGCACAAGATGACCCTCATGTTTAAGAATTAGGTGGCTTGAAGTCCATAGCACTTAGTCTGAGGAATTATAACCTGTGGCTATTTCTCACCTCTTCTGACCCCTGAGCTGCTTCTCCGTTGTCATGCCTCAACTATGTTTGCAGCGAAGATGGACTGCACCCAGAGTAGCTATCCCTGAATCGTAATGAAGATCATGACAAAGATGAGTGCTTTCTCAGACAGAAAAGATTCCCCCAAAGAAATCCAGGATTCACCTGGATCTTCTCCAAAATGAACCAATTCTACCCATTTCTTCCTCCTGCCTCAAAATAGAGGGACAGATACAAGCCACATTTATTGGTATGGACCTGGGTTGGGTTTGAGGACAGAACAGATCATTTGTCATGCATAGCTCTTGGGGACAAGGCTGGTTCAGAATTTCTGCCAACTTGGAAGACATATGAGTAAAATTTCTGAGAAATTAAACTGCATGGCCCACAATTAATCATTGTGTAAGGTCTGGAGAGCTTAACTTTGCCTGATATTTTTGAATTCTAGCCTCATTTTTAAAAAAAAACTAAAGTTAACTGAAGTCATATACCAGGTATTATGATTAGAGCTTTGTGAGTCTAACCTCTGTCAATCTGAATACAAACCAATGAAGTACATACCACCATTTTTCTTTCTTTGGAGACAAGGAGACTGAGCCATGTCCAAGGTCACCACATAAGAGACTCGTGTGTATATGTGTGTGTGTGGGGTGGGTACATGCATGTGTGTTGCATGTGTATGAGTGCACAAGTATGTGTGTGTTTGTGGGGGATGGGAGGATTCATGCATGTGTGTGAGTGCTGGCCAGAGGACAGTCTTTGGGTGTTGTTCCTCAGGTGCTATCAACCTTTGTGGAGGCAGACTCTCTCATTGGACTGAAACTTACCAAGCAGGCTGGAGTAATTGGCTGGCAAGGCCCAGGGACCCTCTAATCTCTGCCTCTCCATTGCAGAGATTATAAGTGTGTTTTTTTTAACCCTTAATATTTTCCCTTTTGACAACCTCCGCATATGTTTGTGTGCATGTTTTGGGGGGGGGGTGGGTGGGTGGGCGAATGCACCATGTTCTGTGATCATAATCCTCTTCCACCACTTTCACTCTCCCTCCTCCTTTATACCCCCCTCCACTGAACCCTTTCTTCCTTCCAACTGGTCTCTCTTCTATGTTGATGCCATCTTACTTTTTTTTTTTCCTTCCTCCATTCTCCATGGTGACATGTTGATGGGCACAGTATCATGCAAGCCTTGTGCAGGTGATGGCATCGACTGTGAGGGTGTAAATGCAATGGCCACATATATGGAAGACAGAGTGTCACAGCACTCCTCCCCATCCTCTGGTTCTCACATTCATCCTGCCACCTCTTCTGCACCGATCTCTGAGTCTTAGATGATTAAAGCCTGGTTTGTATATTAGGGTTCTGGGGATCTAACACTTGGTCTTCATATGTGCAAAGCAAGCACTTTCCAACTACACTACCATCCCCTCCCCCAGAGCTGAGACTTGATCCCAGTTCCAACCCCGTGACTAAGATTTTTAACTGGCTGAATCTCAGGACTGAATCTGGTTCTTAAATATGTTAAGCCTGAGCAGTGTTTTTTTTTTTTTTTTTTTACTTTTGTATGTGTGTAGCAAGTGTGATGTCGTGTGTGTGTGTGTGTGTGTGTGTGTGTGTGTGTGTGGTAGATGCACATGTGGCATGCTGTGCTCAGGTGTGGCAGCTGGAGAAGCATGTTGGGTGTTTCCCTCCATTACTAATCTGCTTGTTTCCTTGAGCCCAAGTCTCTTCATGGATTCCAGAGGTTGAAGGTATTTTATTACTCTGCAAGCCCCTATGATTCTCTGGTCTCTGGTCCCCTCAAGACTGGGGTTGTACGTGTGTGTGGCCATACCTGGCTGTTGACACCGGTGCTGGGGAATTGAACTCAGCAGTCTCAGACCCCCTTAGAATTTCCTGCTTGCACAAGAAGTGCACTTAACTGCTGAGCCATCTCTCCAGCCCCTGAGAGGTGCTTTTTAAAGAAGTTATTTGCCAATAGCTGAAAAAGTAAAGACTGTACAAAGTTATATTCTAACTTATCCTGAAGAATATCAGGCAAGGTCACAATCTTCCCACTCAACAATCATCTGACCCCGAGTGTAAGCTGACACTTTCCTACGGTGTTGTCATTCTTTCATGTCACCTACTTTGTTCCTGTAGGTAACTGGTCACCTTTCAGTAGAAACCACATTGATGTGTGAGTGTCATGGAGAAGGAAGAGCAATATCACCATGTGTTATGGATATCACTTCCTTTGTGCCCTCTCACCCTGGGGTGACATGACTCAGTGCATGTTCTTGAACTTAACCAACTCCTCGTTGGACCAGAAAGGCAGGAGACTTCAATTCTCATCATTATGACTTGAGATACAGAGAAAAGGCAAAAGAATCAAGACCTGCTTAGAAGTCAGTATCAAGGCTTAGGCACGCTTTCCAAATTCTTAGTTTTTAAAAGGTACAGAGTTTTGGAATTCCTACAGGTATTGTTAAATTCAGTGTCAGGTCCAGGTCAACCCTCGTGGCTATTCCAGTCATAATTCTGCAACTCAGAAGGCACACAAACCCTCCCTTGCAGAACCTGACTTAACAAGGTGGATTTACATCTCTGTGTACCACGAGTTAAAATAGCATCGTCTTTCCTGTACATAAATAATGTATACATGTGTGTTAAATTGCCATGCAGGTTTTTTTTAGTCCCAAGGAATGCAGAAGAACAAATGACTCAGCCTTACAGAGTCATAAAAGATATACATCACTATCCTTCTTGCATTAAACATAGAGTTTGGGGTAAACTTGGGGAGAGATCTCAAGCGAATGTCTCCACATGCCCTTATGGGTTCAATTGGCTTACAAGATAAAGGTCAGTAGCTCATTGCTAAATGATGATGATGATAACATGGTCTTACTGTCGCCATTCTCTGATGATAAGAGAACACCTGTCCCATGCTATATTAATTGGGGTATATTATCATCTCTAATCTTCATAGTAACTCATTATAGTTGTCCTTCTTATTTATACTTAGCAGATGTGGAAACTGAGGCACTAAGAAGCAACAGGCTGGGGAATCACAAACTAGCACAAAATAGAATTGCTATTCAAGTATAGTTTTATTGGTTTCCAAAACTTTCCACCCTTCACATATGTAAATTATCTAGCAATTTAAATTAAACTATTTGGCCTCCCCAAGAGTACAATTTGGAAGAGATCCATCCATCCCATCTCCTAATTATCCTGTGAAAATCTATGAGGCTCAGAGACTTCAAGCATTCATTATTGCATAAGGCTTGAACTTCAAGGAGCATAGGTTTAAGAACTCATTTAGGACCAACAAGGTACATAAAGGAGCTAGGGAGTGGTAAAGGGCATCTTCCCTCCTCCCCAAATCACTCCCGATGTCTCTGGAGCCCCTGTCCCCAATGTTACTTTAATTAGGAGAAACACTCATGTAAGGTGCTAAATGGTTTAGTTGCTGCCCTCTATTGTATGAAAACATGTTAACCTTTTATTCAGAGAAGCTCAATTAGCAAGAGTCACCCCGTGGTTAATAATAGTAAAATGAAATGATCTTTAAATGAAAGGCTTTTATTTCTGTTTCACAAGTATCATTTGTTAAATAGCAAAAAGCTTTTTTCCCCCCAAATCTTTAATTGAAGAGAAAAGGGAGGCCCTGTAACTTTAATGACAAGATAATGGGGGGCAGGACTATAGGGGAGGGTACTTTGCAAAGTCTTTTCTTGGAGGCTTGGATGGAAACGTGTTAAGTGAGTTCCTCTTCCTCTCTCTTTTTTCTTCTCCCTATTTCTCCATTATCACACCATGCCTGCTTTCCTTAGAGCATGGGGTCTGATCACTATGTAATAACTGGCAGATGTTTAAAGGAAAGCCAAAGACCAGAGCAGCAAGATAAAGGAGAGGGCAAAAGATCCCCAGACGAGCTGGGAGGATGGCTCAGTGGATAACTCGCTTGTCAGGAGCAAGTGGGAAGAGTGGAGTTCAGCTATCCGGCACTGATATAAATGCTGGATGGGCATGGTGGCCTGCCCATAATCCCAGCGTTTGGGAAGCACAGATGGGATCTTCCAGGCAAACTGGATAGCTAGATTAGCTGAACTGATGAGTTCTTAATTCAAGTGAGAGACCCTGCCTCAGTCAATAACCTGTGGCCTTCACAGGTGTGTGTACACATGAGCACATGCACCATCCCACCCACGTACACACACACAGCACGCATCTCAGGCCCAGGGGAAAAGCCTCTCATCTGCTCAGCACCTCACCTAGGCTAGGTTCTGTGTTAGATGGTTTAGACACTTCTTTGGCACATCTATCAATTCCATGAGGCAAGGTATTATTATTTACAATGGGCAAGTAATGAGGCTACGACTAATGATTAGTGGGGTTGAATTCAACTCTAGGTCTTTTTCTATGATGTGGGTCCTTGAACCAAAAATGCCTTCAGCTATTGGATGTATCTTGTTCTGACCAGTGATTCTAGTGCTGTCTCCTTGCCTTGCTTTGCTTTGCTTTGCCTTGCCTTGCCTTGCCTTGCCTTGCCTTGCCTTCCCTTCCCTTCCCTTCCCTTGCCTTGCCTTGCCTTCTCTTTCCCTTTCCTTTCCCCCTCTCTTCCTTTTTCTTTCCCTTCCCCTCTCCCTTTCTACCCTTTCTTCCCTTCCCTTCTCCCCTCCATCCTTTCCTCCCTATCTCACCTCACTCTGGCAGGGTCTCACTCTAATAGTCCAGGCTGCTCTCACACTTGCAATCCTCCTGCCTCTGTCTACCAAGTGCCACGAAATCGGCATGAGTCAAGACACCCAGATTGTGATTCCATTTTCCTATAGAGTCCTCAGGGAGGAGGAAAAGAATGCAACAGAAAATTAAGGGGAAATCTGGACTCCTCCAGATTTGAAGGAAGAAGAGCAAACGGGCATGTAGGTGATCGACTCAGGTTGTGAAGTTCCCACTCCTGAGCTTCACTGTGGCAGGCTTTCTGCTAAGCATTTAAAATTACATTTTGTTTTTGTCCTTGACCAACTAACATGCTGGAGCTCAAAGAGGTGACGCGGCTTGCCCAGATCACGGAGCTGTTCAATGGTAGACTTGGGCCTGCGTAGCCCACCTCCAAGCCCTCCTCCCTGTGCTGTGATGGTTCGCTGGGAAGGACACCTGGTCTCCCCAGATGTGTTCTAGGCACCATCACCTCGAGACATAGACACAACCCACATCTTATTTATTATTATGATGGATTTTTATGTTGTTGAATTAGCACACAAAGAATTAGGCTTCATTATGATGTTTTTCAAACAGATTTTTTTTTTGTTTCCTTTCCCTTCTTTGTGCCCATTCCCTTGTGTCCTCCGCCATCATGGCCTCATTTCCGCTTTCTTACTACATGTTTCCTTTTGTCTCTGCACTTTCCCATTTTGTCTTATTCTCCTCTCCTGGCTTCTTATCTTGATTCATAGCCTATATCCACTCTCACATATATATCATCAGATACTAACCATGAAAATGTTAAATTCTGGTGGGTATGTGGAAGGTAAACTCCCCTGGCTCCCCTGCTTGGTAAAGACATAAAATGGTGCAGATACTCTGCAAAGAGTCTGGGCCATAGCTTAGAAAACTAAACATACATTTGTCATGTGATCAATCTAGCCACTACATTACTATTTATTCCAGATACATAAAAACATATGTTTAAGAGAAGACTTGTATAGAAATAGGTACCTTGTTTGAAGACTAGTTTAACCCATACTATTAAAAAAATGGTAAGAGTTCCAGTGTATTGCAACAGGAGAATGTATATACATCGACTGCTGTTATCTCCTCACAATGGAACAGTATATAACAGCAAAAATAACAAATCCACTATATGGAGAACAGAGGAGTTTAAAAGATGCTTTGTGAGAGGATACTAATATATTATTATTAATTATTATTTTTGACATAGGGTCTCACACTAGCCCAGGCTATCCTGGAACTCACTCTGTAGTCCTAGGCTGGCCGTGAACTCACTGCGATCCTCCTACCTCTGCCTACTGAGTGCTGGGATTAAAGGTGTGCGCCACCATGCCCGGCTTGAGGATCCTAATACAAAAAGCATATGTCACTGGTATCATTTTTTTTTTTAATTTCAAGAATGAACGCCACAAACGTAGAGCACAAAAATGCAGAGTAGCGTCTAGGATGAGGATTTACTAAGAAGGGGCATGTGAGGATGTTATGGGAGCAATCATGTTTTATATCTTGACAGGTGTTTGGTTTAAACAGGTAAATGTATTGTTAGGGTTACCATACAAAATTCCACAGGTTGCACATGTTAAACAAGAGAAATTCACTTTCAAGCATTCTGGAGGCTGGAAGTCAGTGATCAGGGTGTGGCCAGGGCTGCTTTCTGCCGAGGGCTGCGAAGGAAAGATCTGGCCTAGGCCAGTCTCCTTAGCTTGGGACTGGCCATCCCCTCCCTGTGTCCTCATGTGTGTGCTCCGTGCCTGCCTGTGCCATAATCTTTTCTTGTAAGGACAGCAGCCATACTAGATTAGGGCCCACTGCAATGAGCTCATTAACCCATGACTGCCTCTTTAACTGTTCCATATGCAAACACAATCACCCTGTGGCATGTTGGAACTTAGAACTCCAACATACGAACTGTGAGAGGGTCACAATTCAGCCCTGCAAATATATTCTTAAGTTCTGTACATTATGCTACATACATGCCAGTTTTTTTTTTTTTTATCAAAAGAAAAAGAAAAGAACTACAAATAAATAATGAACGGAACTCAATAATGTGTGTAACAATTTCTTACCTTCTTATTGCTGGAATAAAACACCAGACCAGAAGCAGCTTTGGAAAGAGTTTATTTATTTATTTGTATTTTAAAGAATATTTTATTTATTTTAGAGAGAGTGAGAGAGAAAATTAGGCAGAGAGAGAGAGAGAGAGAGAGAGAGAGAGAGACAGAGAGAGACAGAGAGAGATTGAGATTGAGAATGGGTGCACCAGGGCCTCTAGCCACTGGAAACGAGTTCTAGATGCATTAACCACCTTGTGTGCATCTGGCTTTATGTGGGTACTGTGGAATCAAACTTTGGTCCTTTGGCTTTGCCAGCAAGTGCCTTAACCACTACGCCATCTCTCCAGCCCCTTTAAAACATTTATAACAAAGTCTAGGAAAATATTAACAGAGGCCCACTGCATGTCAGACATGGAGTGGGGAGATGAGGATTGAAGGATGTACAAGACAGATCAGCCCCCATGTCCTCGTGAAGCTTGCACGGTGTAACTGTTGGTCAGCTGTGATGTCCATGGAGCGTATTCCAGCGGGCATGCTCATGTGTAAGTCAATCAGAGCTGTCCTGCCCTCCATACTTACCCCACACCCCACAGTTGCTGCTCAGCGAACATGGGCCCCATCTGCCTCCCCTCAGATGACAAATTCTACAGCAGCTTAGTTGTGCAAAGATAAATCACTCCTGGTCCAAGTGGTAAGCCACAAAAATAACAGCAATTTATATATACACCCCGGGAGTCCCTTGTGAGCACTCCTGCACTATTTATGAGATGGAGTGATGAAAGTTAAAAGCAAGGATGAGCGTGGCAGCTCTATTTTATTACCAGCTACACACACCACAAAAGAACCCCACATGGAAATGTTCATTGGCAAGCCAGCTTGCTAGGAACCAAGATGTGAAATCTATCAGGGACAGGAAATACACGACCCATACAAAGTGTGGTAATATTTTTTAATACCTGAATTGGAACAAAGGGAATTTTCAATCTTCTCAAATAACTTTTGGGCTTCTGGTGCAAATCCCAAAGATGAAAATATTGCAATGACTCCAGACACAATAACAGAAAATAAGTAAGTTTTCTACCAGAGTTTATGTGCAGGATGTTTGAGAACCCTAGGCTGACACTGAAAAGAAATCTTCACATCATTCAATATGAGTTTTCTACGATGTTACAGACTGTGCATTTCAATTCTGATTGTTTCTTTTTTTTCTAGATGAACTTAGACAGATTTCTCTACCTCTTTAAATAATACCTTATTTAGCTGTACGATGGAGACAAAATCTTATCTATTCCGAATGTCCTAAGAATTTAATGCAAGGGATGGGGAATTTTTTTATGTTTCAAAGCAAGTTCTCCCTGTGTAGCCCAGGCTGCCCTTGAACTTGTGATCAACCTGCCTCAGCCTTCTGAGTGTTGGGACGATAGGTGTGTGCTGCCAGGCAGAGCTGGGTGCTGCAGTTACCTGACCAAAAGCAGTTTAAGGTTTCTCTCAGCTTGCAGCCTTGAGGGGAATGAAGCTTCATCATGGTGGGGAAAGCAGGCAGTGAGGGCCTCACCATCCAGAGAAGCAGGAGAAAGTAGTTGCAGTGAGCTAGCTAGCACTTGTAGGGCTGGACTAAAGAACCCAAGGGCCATCCCCAGAAACACACCTCCTCTAGCAAGACTCTACCTCCCAAAGGCCCCACCGCTCCCCTGATTTGCCACCAACTGGAGACCAAGTATTCAAAACGCATGAGGCCATGGGGGACATTTTATTCGCACCACCACACAAGGAAGTTCTTTCTTTCTTTCTTTCTTTCTTTCTTTCTTTCTTTCTTTCTTTCTTTCTTTCTTTCTCTCTCTCTCTCTCTCTCTCTCTCTTTCTTTCTTTCTTTCTTTCTTTCTTTCTTTCTTTCTTTCTTTCTTTCTTTCTTTTTTGAGGTAATGTCTCACTCTAGCCCAGGCTAGCCTTGAAATCATGGTCATCATCCTACCTCTGACCCCAGAATACTGGGATTAAAAGACCAGCTGAAAATTCTTTTTCATATTTTGAAAAAAATATTTATTTATTATTTGCAAGGAAATACACACATATATATATACATATATATGTATGGAGAGAGAGAGAGAATGGGCACGCCAAAGCCTCCTGCTATGACAAATGAACTTCAGATGTATGTGCCACTTTGGGTATCTGGCTCCTCATGGGCACTGGGGAATTGAACCCAGGCCATCAGGCCTTGCAAGCAAGCACCTTCAACTGCTGAGCCATCTGTCCAGCCCTTACTTAGGGAGTTCTTAATGCAGCCCTTGTACCTAGTCTCAGCTTTGGTGCTCAGTTGGCTTCATAATGTTCAGGAAAATGTCACCAGTGGGGATGATGATGAGAGACAAGTGGAAGTGGACAGTGGTTGCTCAAAGTGAGTAAGAAGGCGCATGTTTGAGTCTTGAAGAATTAAATAGCACAAAGTCAACTAAGATACTTCAGACCTGGGTACTATTGACTTATAGTTGAATTTAGATTCAATAAATACAACAGAAGAAAAATAAACTGATGACCAGGGTGCAAATGGTTTCTCCGTAATCAGTGGCCAGTCTGTCTTATGGGAGTAGAATGTGGCTAGATCAATTAGTGATGCCTGCCATGGGTTTGAGCCACAGGAGTAAGAGAGTTGTGCTCTGAGTTTATAGATGAAAGAGTCTGAGGTATAACAGTTTAAGGTTCATTGTTATTTGGGGGATGTCTGCCTCATTAGCTTTGGAAGCAAAACCCATGTATTTCCTTCTGTATTTGCCTTTCCTTCAGCCCATAGATAATTCTTGGTGCTCACTGGGGATTTGTTAAGTCAAATGAAAAACCCTGTCCTTTTGAGGGTGATTAATTAGTATTTCTACCATTATGTTCAATTTAGAATCGTACGTTGGGAAACTTTCATCTGCATGCAGTGTTCTCTTCAAAGTATGTGCGAGGGAAAACAAACAAGCTATACCTTTAAAATAATTACCTGGAGATTATGGCTTGCTCCATAGATGTAGATCTTTGTGAAGCCCTGGGAAAAGATGCTCCAGATATAACTTAATGACTGGGCTTGTGATTCACCACCCAAAGCTGTTTACTTGCTTCTCAAAAAGCTACCTTTGTTCTGGGTCAAGCCAGGAGGGACATTGTTCACTAAGATTTTGCATGTAATAACGTGGCAACTTCCCTCTATTACTTTCCTAATCACTGTGGTGGTCTGTATGGAAAATGTTTACCATGCTTATTTTGTCAAAGGACCTTGTCTTTGTCCCTTATTGATCTGAGTTTTACAGTATTACCAATACTGAGGCAAGAATTTACCCAGAGGCTCCAGGAATGATGAGATTTTCTATCTGATGCTGGGAGCAGGCATTGTTCCAAGCTTTGCCGGAGTACCAGCCACATTTTCTTCTCCGCCTTCTAGAAGATTCTCCTTAAAAGCTTAGGTAATCGTATTGTGCTACTTACTAGTGAACTCATCTGCAGATTTCTCTGCTTCTCTGTGCTCCAAACTCAGGTTCCTGTGCACTCCCTGGTGTGTAAAAGCAAAATGCCTCACTTAGGCTCAAGTGTCTGAACACTTGGTGTCCAGTTGGTGGCGCTGTTTTAGAAGGTTGGGGAACCTTTAGAAGGTAGAGGCTTGTTGGAGGAAATGAGTCACTGGGGGTGAGCCTTGAGGTTTTATCTTTGGTTCCACTTACTGTCTTCTTCCTGACTGCAGACACATTCTAACCAGCCACCTCAGTTTCCTGTCACCATGCCTTGCTGCCATGATGGACTCCATCCTTGCTGAAACTGTGAGCCCAAATAAACCCTTCCTTCCTTAAGTTGCCTTTGTCAGGTATTTTGTCATAGTGAGGAGAAAATTAGCTAATACATCTAGCCTCACAAATCCATCTCATCCACTCTGACAGTCTGTAAAGCCCTTCTGGGCTTTCCTCCTTCTCCAGTGACTTCCTGGGGACTCTGCCAGGACAGGGAGATTCATAGATGGAACTGGTTTATCCACTACCTTCCAGGACTCACTATCTTTCACGGTGTCCTAGCTGTTGACTTTAAGATTGTTGCTTATTTCTCACTGGGTTTTCATAGTTGTTTTAGGTTCAAGGATAAATCTGATCTTTAGGACTCTAGCTTAGCCAGAAGTGGACCCAGAGGGAAAAATAAATGAATCTTTCTGATTTATAAGCCCCAGCACACAAAGGGATGGATAAATGTATGTTGATTTGGTTGGTTTTATTTCAAGAATTGACTTTGTAGACCTTTTTGTTTTCTTGGTTGTGTGTGTGTGTGTGTGTGTGTGTGTGTGTGTGTGTTTGTGGAGAACACATGTGTGTGCATGTGTGTGGAGGCTCTGGTGGTCAATGTTGAGGGGTCTTCTAGGATGATGTCCATATTATTCTTTTGAGACAGAATCTCTCACTGATCTTAGAGCTTACTGATTTGGCTAGACTAGCTAGCTAGCTACTAAGTTCTAGGAATCCCCCTGTCTCTGCCTCTCAAGACCAGGGACAACAGGCATATTTATGTGGGCATTGAGGATCTTATCTCAAGTCCTCATGCTTGCATGGTGAGCACTTTTCCCATTCAGCATCTCCCCAACTCCTTTGTAGGGCTTTTCATAAATGGTTACAGAAGCAATCTCTGAATTTCAAGCTGGAAGAAAGCTTCAAGGTCAACTTGTTTTTCTGAGTTGCTCAAAACCACTACTGTGATTCCACATACCTTCTGTGAGGAAAGTTTTTAAAAAAGCACAGAGCCATCTGGTCTAAAACAATTGATTCTGCATTCTTGCTTTCATTCTCCTCATCTATAGGACAGAGGCAGAGGGATGTACAAGCATCCCAGCATGTGATACAGCATTAAAAAGACTAGATTGAATTCTAGATCTACTACAGAGCAGCTGTGTGACCTTGGGCAACTTACCTACTTCTCTGTATTTGTCAGGTATTTTGTCCCAGCAACAAGAAGTCAGCCAATACAGGTGATGAAAGAGTGATTGGAAAAGTGACATCACTTACCTACATTCCCAAAGCTGGAAAGTAGTGGATTTGCAAATGAAGCTGAGAGCAAGTGACTATTTTACACAAGGCTAGCTTATTACATGGGGATTTTTATTCTGATGAGTCATATTAGGGTCAAATTGATGCACTTTTAAATTTTTAGTCAAGAATCCCTCCTTTTCATTTTTTTTTTGCAATAGCTGGTAAATAATTGGTATTTTTCCTTTAAAATTTTTAAAATTGGTGCTGAGATGATGTTTTGAGTGCTGAAGTGCTTAATGTGCAAGCATGAGAACCTGAGTTCAGATCCCTAGTACCCATGTAAAGGCTCGACATGGTGGTGTGCTCCTGTAGTCCCAGCATTGGGGAAGTAGAGAAAGGAGGCTCCCTGGGGCTTGCTGGTTAGCTGGTCTAGCTTAGTTGGTGAGTTTTGGGTTCAGTGAGAGACTTTGTTTCAGAAAATAAGGTGGAGAGTAATTGAGGAAGACAGTTTATGTTGACTTTTGGCCTCCAGGTGCATGCATACACACATGGGCTTCCATACACCTATGAACCTGCACACGTAGCACATGCATGGACATACCTGCAAGATAAAAATTCAAGTTAAAATATATGAAAGTTTAAAAGTAATTTTCCAAGTTGGTGTATTATAAATTTTCGTCTCAGTGACAAAATATCTGGAAGAAGCTACGAAATGCCTTTCTTCCATGAATCCTCCAGAGATTCTGTGTTCTGTAGTGGAAAATCAGGAAAAGAGAAGTGGACTGGGCTTGGAGACACCTAACTTCAAAGCTCAGAGTACCTTCATAGCAAGTCAATGAGCTTGGGCAAAAGAGTTTCCTACTTTTGAGTGTCTCCTTCCTTCATCTGTAAGTTACTGGTATTAGAAAAGAAATAATAAATAATAGTTCATAAGTAATAAAGAACAATAATGGGACAAAGCACATAGACTCCATTTTTGCCAGTTAGGTGGGTTGACCATGGCCAAATGGCTTCTTTCATTAGTACCGGGCTTCAGCTCATTAGCAAAACTGAAAGAGTAACACAATTTTTGCCACCTACCTACGTGATAAGCACAAACCCAAGTCTTACAGGTCTCTGTCCTGGAATACAGACTTGCACCAGGGACTTGTGGTTATTAATAGAAATAGAGACAATTTATTATTAAGAAAGAGAAAGCCACTCCAGAGAATGGGAAAGGGCTAGATCTTGAGGCATATAGGAGTTATCTGTTCACTGGTGGGACAAAATACCTGACCAGAAACAGCTGATGCTTATTTTGGCTTACAGTCCCAGGGGGAAGTTTCATCATGCAGGGAAAGCATGATGGGCACCACATCTGGTTACAGCAGCAGTGTGGCAGCAGCAAGAGTAACTAGCTATGAACACCCAGTAGGGCTGGACTAATAAATCTCCCGTCTCCCAGTGACACACCTTCTCCAGCAAGGCTCTACTCCCAAAGGCTCTACCAGCTGGGCATTGAGTGTGAGGCTTAATTGCAAACACATGAGGCTATGGGGGACATGTTACATTCCAGGCACCACAGTAAGGGTGGTGACTGTAGAGGCACATGATTTTGAAAAACCCCCTCCCAACCCAGAAAGATAAAAGAGGAGAAAAGGTAGATCAAATGATAGAGGAGGGTCGAGGAAGATGTCTCAGCAGTTAAAGACATGCCTTCCACAGCCCTGATTCAATTCCTAAGCCATCTATGCAAGGCTGGCTGCACAAAGTAGTGCAAGTAACTGGCATTTGTTTGCAGTGGCAAGACGTCCTGGCATATGTGTGTGTGTGTGTGCACATGCTTACACACACACACACACACACACACACCACCACACAAATTTTTGGAAAGGGTTGAGGAGAGAAAAGTTTCATTCTGGAATAAGCAACAAGCCAGAGTGTGGTGGGCACCACAGACAATCTGCTAGGATATTGCAAAGATAGGAAGAAACCTCACTCCTTTAGCGAGCCCAGCAGGTACAGTCCATTGCATACACGTTCTCGTGCTGAACAATATGTGGTCCCCAGAGTTGAGAAGACTCTACAGGAGCAAATATTTGTCACACTTAGTTCATCCAGGGTTCATTTGGTAATTGGGGTGGCCATCTGTGTTTGTTAATTGGCTTATCCAGAGGAAGAATAAACACCTCACATGTTCATGACAGGAGGCGTTTTTGTAACTTGGATCTAGGTGTCAGCTCCAACTTGGAGTTAGGCTCCTACCCTCCCACAGACAGTGGGAGGAAGAATGCTGTCTTCGTTGATGATTACATTGCAAATAGATAGTTTTCAGGTCCCTGGAAAACATTTGTGGCTCCTCACATGGCAACCAATTAAATTTTTAAAAGCTTTACCTTCGTTTCATAGAGACAGAGAGAACTTAAAATTACAGTCAGTCCTCTCAGTCTATGGATACAATATGTAAGTATTTAACCAACCATGTATAGAAAATATTTGGAAAAACAATCCCTCTGATTATAAACATATTTTTTTCTTGTCCTGATTCTCTAAGCAATAGCATAGAACAACTGTTTACACACAGTTACATTGTCTTAGGTGTTCTAGATAAGGCCTTTGCCATGATTAAAAGTAAGTGAAGGTGTGTACGGAGTAGTACATGCAAGAACAGGACCATCAAGTAGACAGGAATTGTAAATTTTGTTATTTGGGATGGTGCTGAGGATGGGTCCTAGAAGCAGTCCTCCAAAGATGCCAAGGAATGACTACACACATTTTCTAAAAAGTAGATGTTCTAGGAAAAGGGAGGGAGAAGTCTTTTTCCTTACTTTCAACAGGGTGAATGAAGCATCTTGTTTTTAACTTGTCTATTCCTTTATGTAAGCATAGAAGTCCGTACAAGTCATTAAATTGTATACTTATATGTGTGCACCTTCATAAATGAAAATTATACCTAAGTTGGTAATTTGAAATATGTCACCATCACCTGGAATTCTTCCTGCTCTTTCACAGGGTACTTCAGAAACCCTTCTGTGCTTTCCTTGAAAGGTTCACAAATTTCTCAGAGTTATTTTCACTGTCATAACAGAGTAAGAAAAATTATGGCTGTGTTATACCCAGGTTAATATAACTCATATTAAAGAAATCCTCTTAAAATTTTGTGATAAGAGAGCTTAATTCCTCCAAGGAACAGAAAAATACAATTCAAAGGGAATTTAGCAGAGAATATTAAAGTAATTTAACACTACCATCCCATGAAGGATATTTTAAACTGGGACTTTTCTCTCAGTATCTTTCTTCCTCCTCCTACTGAAAATAGCAACTAGCATCATCTCTATTTTGGCTAGGCACTGAGCATGGGATGGCAAGAAACACAGGCGTGGTGTAGGTTGTTGTGGAGATTATGGTATCAACAGGTCACCAGGTATTAAACAATGATACTCATCATTATTTGGTTTTTATTGAGTGTTAATGTCATGAGGCAGAGCAGTCTGGTCCAAGAGAGTAGAGCTGAGACAAATTGCCTTTTAGAGTTCAAGCTTTTATTGAAGAGTTAGAAGCAGCATGCTAACATGTCATAATGGGGCCCACAGCCAGAGAGTTGGGGAGGCTGTGGAATTTGAAACAACAAAGTGAAATGATCCCCTTTTATAACTTGCATGAAGTGGTCTTTTAGAAGAACTTTTTTTTGGGAAGAGGGAAAGTTCTACTCCATGTGACTCAGTCTGCAGGGTTAGAACCATGGAAGCACTAGGTAGCACCTACAGGCATAACTCATGTGGCCTTGGGTCTCCCTGGTAGCAGGGAGCTGATCTTGCTTTCATGGACAGCAGTGGGGCTGTTCTGCCCTCAAGCTGGTCTCGAACTCACAGCAATCTTCCTACCTCCGCCTCCCAAGTGCTGGGATTAAAAGCGTGCTCTACCACGTCAGGACGGCTCTTGTCTTGAATGCTTAGTTCACATCTTGTGATACTATTTAAGGGGTCTGTTGAACCTCATGGAGGTGGGGCTTAGTTGGAGGAAGTAAGTCAGTGGATATAGATCCCTTCAGCTACAATTATTTGAGAGGCTACAACCACTAAGATTAGGCCAGCCGATGTGCATTGGAACAGTAGGAAGAATGCAGACTCTTTTGAAGTAAGGGGCCTGATGTTGAAGGAGTTTTCCTGCTCTTCAAATTTGGCTTTATTTCCCCCTGCATGAATTTAAGTTGGTAGCCTGCCTGGTACTATGAGTATAACAACTGCAGGAAAGAGAGTCACTGAATTTGTAATATGGTCTTGTTTTTAGGAACTGGCCATGGGCAGTGTGAAGCAGGCTTGTTGGGTTACTTGCGTAGAGGCCTGATGGAGCCATAAAGATAAACTGTGGGTTGCAGTGGAGACCCGTTGGAAATGCCAGGACTGTGGGATGGCTGCCAAGGAGAGCTGCTGGTAGCGGATGGAGTATACCTGGGGATATGAGCAGCTGAGCTGGAGGAAGTGGAATTGGAATTCCAGAGACTTGTCACTGGTTACAATTATCAAACTTGGAGACCTGTCACTTGTTAGAGTTGTCAGACTTGGAGCTACAGAGTTTGAAGTTTGCCCTGTTTGTTTTAAATCTTGTATTGCTTCAATATTATTTCTTTTTTAAATTCCCAATGCCATCTTTTTCAATGTGAATATTTATTCTGTGACATTATTTTTTTTTTTTTTTTTTTTAGGTTTTATGGCTTAGTTAAAAGGCCTTGGACTATGGGGATGTTTGAATGTCATTAGGATTGATAAAAACTATAGGGACTTTTAAAGTTGGATTGAATACATTTCATTTTACATCATGGATGGTTACCAGCTTGTGGGGACCAGGGGAAGAATGTGGTGGTTTGATTCAGGTGTCCCCCATAAACTTGTGTTTGGAATGCTAGGTCCCCAGCTGGTGGCGATTTGGGAATTGGAGCCTCCTGGAGGGGGTGTATTTTTGGGGGCGGGCTAATGAGTGTTATAGACAGCTTCCTCTGGCCAGTGTTTGGTACCCTCTCCTGCTGCTGTTGTCCACCTGATGTTGGCCAGAAGGTGGTGTCCACCCTCTGCTCATGCCATCATTTCCCCCTGCCATGGTGGAGCTTCCCTGAGAATCTATAAGACAAAATAAACTTTTTCTGCCCACAAGCTGCTTTTGTTTGGGTACTTTCTGCCAGCAATGAGAAGCTGACTGCAACCATGAGATCCCCCTTACCCTTTGGATCTCACCTTCACATGCCCCAGAGAGGGTTTCCTGCCCCATTGATCTGAAGACATCCCTCATCTCTCTCTCTCTCTGATCCTGATTCAATGACTTGAGGCGTCCTGTGTGCTGAAACCCATCAGTCACTTCTTTGATTGACTTCCAGCTGTCTGCACACTTCCTTGAATATGATCTCAGAAAAGCTGGGAATACTCTTGTGTTCCCAACCGGGTTTCCTATGTTTTCCCAGTGTGCATTCTATATTTGTTGAGAAAATTCACTTTATAGCTGAAATTGGAAGACTGTTGTGGACATAGTTATCTTGCACTTACAGCCTTCTCCTCCCCTTCCCCCTTTCTATGTGGCCATATCTGGCTTTGGTGGGCAAGTCTGACTCTTCTAGGGAGATACGACATAGGGAAATTGGGGTGTTTGTGTTTACAGGGAACTAAAGTATCCTGGGAGTTGACACCCCTGGAATCTGAAGCTAGGCTCTTCTTCTTCTTGGGTAGACACAAATGGATGCATTCTATAATCCCCCTGGGGGAGCAGGGTAAATGTCTTCACTAGATTGTGCCTAAACTCATCCTTGGTCTTCCTGTTTCTACCAAGCTTCTTCTGGGGTCCTTTGAAAATGTCATTTATCTAGTGGGTCCTCATCTCAGAGTCTGCTGCGATGCATTCTTAACTTAAAACTGGGGAAGATAGTGTCCCAAAGTACTCCTTCCCACCTGACATTTTTTTTTCTGCCATCTCTTCTACAATGTTCCCTGAGCCATAGAGTCTGTAACAGAGATGTCTTACCTCTGTAAGACCTGCACACTCTTCAGCCCGTCAACAATTTGACATAGATGGTGGCAGAGGCAGCAAAAAGAATGACATCTCAATGTAGAAGCAGGACTGCTTGGAAAGCCGAAGGGGTTCTGTGGAGTTTTGCTGGGGAGCATGTACAAAAGAGGGTAATGGGAGGGGATTATGATCAAATTATAATCTGTTCATATATTAAAATTCTCAATTAAAAAATACCATGGAAGAACATGAATTATGAAAGTAAGCATTAGGGCAATGAAATGAACAGAGAGCATCTCAGGCCGAAGGGACAGTGAAGAAAGGGTTTTGTGAATCTCCTTCACCTCTCCACATCCAACTCCATGCAATCATCTCCACAAGGCATTAGAAGTTCAAAATGAGCTTGGCATTCTTCCTTACAGCACGGGAGGGTCCTGTTCACACGGAGGGCACTCCTGGGGAATTTCTGCAGGGCCAGGATTCTCCTGGGAAGGCTCTGAGGTGTCTGGACCCTATATTGGAATGTCTCAATCAACCCCTTGCTGACAGATTCTCTTGGAGATCCTTTGAATGGCTGCTCCTTCCCCATTACTCCTTTATTCCCCCTTCCTTGCTTCATGGTTCTTCACAGTACTTGCTCATCACAGTGCAAAAAGTATATCATGCATGTTTTAAAAAATGTTTGCTTGTGTTTGTGGTATATATGTGTGTGTGCATGGGGGGTGGTGAATGTGCATATGAGTGCATATGCCTGTGTGTGAAAGCAAGAGAACAACCTCAGGTATCGTCGTCAGGAGTTGCATCCCTCTCCTTTGTGAAATGATCTCACAGACTGGTGGCCTGGTTCACCGATTAGGCTAGACTGGTTGTCCACTGAACCCCAGAGGTCCTCCTTTCTCCTCATATCCGGTGCTGGAATTACAAGTGTGCCCCACCACAGCTGACATTTTTACATGGGATCTGGACTCAAACTCAGGTCGTCATGTTTGTGAGGCAAGCACTTCACTGACTGAGCTACCTCTATTGCCCTGTATCATGTATTTGCCAGCTATAGTCCACCCTCACCAGAATAATGGTTCCATATGCAACCATATGACTTACCCCATGCATCACTATGTTGATAACTTCAAAAATAACAATCAGCATATAATTAAAACAACTGTTAAATGAATAAGCATTATTTCATTGTAGGCTTTAATATCTTTGGTAAATTTGAGGATGATCTTCAGTTATTACTTCACTGGTGAATTCCATCAGAAGGCATTTTTTTGAGGTTGAGTCTTATTGTAGCCCAGGCTGCTCTGGAATTCACTATGTAGTCTCTGGCTGGTCTCGAACTCATAGTAATCCTTGTACCTCAGCTTCCCAAATGCTGGAATTAAAGACATGTTCCACTATGCCCAGCTTCCTCCGGATTTTTTTTTTGGGGGGTGCTGGAGTTTGAGCTCAGAGCCTCATGGAAGCTTATCATAGCTTTATCACTGAGCCACATCCCCAGCCCACTTTCTTGGGGTTTATTGCAACAATGGACGGGTTAAATCATTCCATAGGGTATATGGGTCTGTGGAACACTTCTCAGTGTCTTTGTGAAGACCACATTCTGTCTTCCTTGATGTTTTCAAATTCACTAGCAGACCTGTCATCCAGTAACTATCCACACTTTACTAAAGTCATGGATTTTCACTAAGTTGTGATTGCATTTTAGCACAGAACTTCGCAAATGTCATGTGCATATGAACCCCTGAGGAAGAATGAAGATTCCAATTCAGTGGGTCCAAGATGAGGCCCAAGAGTCTGGATCTTTAACCAGTTCCCAAATAATGTCAAAGTTTCTTGGCACGGACCACAAATTTGAGATTAACAACATGCAGAAGGAAGTTCCTTCTGTGAATCAGAAGAGGAGAGTGAAGGGCATGCAGGTGGCATTTTGCCAATGGGCAGTTCAGTGAGGAGCAGCTCTGCCAGTTTCCACTTGGGGTAAAGGATCTTCCTGCTTATACAATATGCATCCAGAGCTCTGTGTTAGATGCTGCACCAAGACCTTTCCTTAGACTGTTCCACTTAATCCTTAGATCAGCCTTCATTCACTGAGCGGAAACCCAAGGCTTAAAGAGTTTTAAGGATTTGCCTGGCAAGCGAGTGCTTGAGGCTGGTTCCATCTGCTGACCTGTCAGATCTGAGGGCGTCCCACTCCGAACCGTGATCCACAGGTTCTTGTGAAGCTGCAGTGGGGGGCAAGCAGGGATGTGGAGAAGGTGTCAGGGGAGGATCAGGGAGTACTAAGTGCACATGAAAAGCCATGCTAATTAAAAGGTAAATACGAATTAAGACAAGGTGATCTGTTCATAGTAAGAGGCTTTCTGTCATCTCTTCAAGAAATAGATTTTTAGTTTAAGCATTCAGTTTCACATCTAACATCATCATTTGCTTCCTAGAGGCAAATCAGTTAGAAATAGACTATATAACTTCATTCAGAGAGTCATTGTTGAAAGGTCCTTTGAAGGGGCCTAACCCAGTTTCCTCAAGAAACTATGTTGATTATATGTAATTTGAACAATTTTTTTTATTTATTTGACAGAGAGAGAGAGGGATACAGAAATAGGCAAGGAGAGAGAGAGAGAGAGAGAGAGAGAGAGAGAGAGAGAGAGAGAGAATGGGCATGCCAGGGCCTCCAACCATTGCAAATGAACTCCAGATGCATGTGCCCCTTGTACAACTGGCTTATGTGGGTCCTGAGGAGTTGAACCTGGGTCCTTTAGCTTTGCAGGCAAGCACCTTAACCACTAAGCCATCTCTCCAGCCCCATTATATGTAATTTTTATATTAAAAATATTTTGGCAAAACAGGCAAATTTATATTAGAACATAGCATGTTTCACCTTGATTGGGTCTGATATTCACATTTTGTTATATTGTCTTAAGGTTTTCTAAGATGGATAGATTTTAAAACATGTTAAATGAAATCAGCAGGTTGTAACAAATACCTATGATGTGAAATAATATATCGTGTTTTTACAAAAGAGTCAAGTTGATGAAGGACTTGATATTTAGGGAGACAAAGAAAAGAAATACAAAAATATCCAGAAAAGTCTTGGAATTTGCCAAATACTTTCACACCCATGGCTACATCGATTGTCATAACAGTCTGTGTGAGGTGGGTTGGGGCAGTAGAATCTGACTTCTCATTTGAACTGGTAGCTGGTGGGCTTGCAAAAATGTCACTTAACCTGGTAGGCAGTGGTGGCACATGCCTTTGATCCCAGCACTTGGGGAGGCCGAGGTAGGAGGATTGCTGTGAATTTGAAGCCAGCCTGAGTCTACATAGTGAAATTCCAGGTTAGTCTGGGCTAGAGCAAGACCCTACCTCAAAAAACCTTAAAAGGGGCTGGAGAAATGGCTCAGCAGTTAAGGCATTTGCCTGTGAAGCCTAAGGACCCTGGTTTGATTCCCCAGGACCCATGTAAGCCAGATGCACGGGGGGCACATGTGTCTGGAGTTCCTTTGCAGTGGCTGGAGGCCCTGGCATGCCCATTCTCTCTTTTTCTATGTCTCTCTGTGTCTCTCTCTCTCAAATAAATAAAGAAATAAAATATTTAAAAAAAAACTAAAGAAAAGGTCATTTAACCCATATGGTCTCATAATTCTTCATCTATATAATGAGATTTCAAGTGCTCATTTTATTACTTGCAGGTATCAAATGGAAATGCAGCACAGTGGTTAATAGTGATAATCAGTTTGACAGGAGCGGGAGTCACCTAGGAGACAAATCTCTGGGTATGTCTGTGAAGGAGTTTCTAGATTAGGTTAATTAAGGTGGAAAGATCTTCCCTAACTATAGGAGGCACCATTCCCCGGGATAGGTCCAAGACTGAACAAAAAGAAAGGCCACTGAGGAGCTGGATACGCCTCCTGACTGCAGAAACAACGTGACCAGCGGCCTCACACCCCTGCTGCTACGCTTCTCTGCCGTGATGGACTGTGCACACACACTCTAAGCCAGAATAGTACCTCTCTGCTTTAAGTTGCTTCCTGTCAGGCCTTTGATCACGGCAATGAGAAAAGTAAAGTAGCCAATACCTGCAAGTCGACCATTAGGAGCAAAGAGGCTTTATAAGGTCATGGCTGGTTATCATTAACTCTTTAGTTACCAGTGGACCAGAAGGCGCCCAGGGCCTTGCTTGGGTCAATCAGCGGTGGGGGAAGTTAGCCACATCCAAAGGACAGCTGAGTCTCACTCACCAACTCTGAGTTATAGCTTGTCTGAGTTCTTATTTTCTCCTGGGCTTTAGATGACAAGCCTTGTAATGACGCGGCCGTACAAATGAATTGTGGTGTTCTTCGGTTGCTTTTTGCAAGACCCTGATCTTTTCTGACCCTGCCGCTGTTCTCACAATCTGTCTAACTGAAGTCAGCCAAAGGTTCATTTGTCCTCCTCGCCATCTGAATCAGAGGCATCCATGAGTTAACCTGGTGTTGTCTCCCAAGACTCGGGAGTGATTTATAAAGAGCACAGAAACATAACTGTCTCCACGACCTGACACGTCTCACACCTCTTTTCATTCGTCACATGAATTAATCTGGATATGTCATTTCAACACAACAGCTATGCCTGCTCACAGGGGTGAGGACGGATGACAGGGAAGAGGTGTTCATTCTCCAGGGTATGAGACGGAGCCTAAGCTTCTCTCCATCCATGAGTTACTCCAGTCTTTTAATGATTGTGAAGGGACGGGCATTGTTTTGTGACCCTTTAAAATTTGGAAGGGTGGGATGCTAATGTTTGTT
Source organism: Dipus sagitta (assembly GCA_036346955.1). Taxonomy (NCBI): domain Eukaryota; kingdom Metazoa; phylum Chordata; class Mammalia; order Rodentia; family Dipodidae; genus Dipus; species Dipus sagitta. The sequence continues at coordinate 104,122,195 of CM070781.1, read as the reverse complement.
TCTGGGGTGGGGGGGAAATGCCACAGGTAGAGAATAAGAGGAGTCTCTTGTATTTCTCTATACCAACTATCCCTTCATGCTAAGTCTCCCTCAGGTAGATAATAGTGTCCCTCACTACAGTGTGGTCAAAACTGGGCATGGCTGTTTACTGGGGCAGTAGCCACAGTAGTCAAGTTGTGAAATTGGTATGGATGAAGAGAATGTGGCACATGCACACAACAGTACACGACGGAGTTTTATTTAGACGTGAAGAATGGACTTAAATCTCCTGCAGGAAGATGTATGAGGCTGGAGGTCATCATATTGGGGTAAGTCAGACAGACAATCCATATGTAGAATGTAGATTAAAAAAAATATATATATATGACATGAAAGTAGAAGAGGGATTTTATTAGTTACTTTCTCATTGCTGGGACAAAATACCTGACCAGAAGCAATTAAAGGAAGGAAAGAAAGGTTCATTTTAGCTTACAGTTTTAGGTCATGATGGGGAAGGCATGGCAGCAGGGACTTGGGGCCGCTAGTTATATCCAGTCCATAGTCAGGAAGCAGAGATCAATGACTGCTGCTGCTCAGCCAACTTCTCCTTTTCATAGAGCCCAGGACTCCTGCCCACGGTTACGGTGTCTTCCCGCAATCAACCTCTTGAAAATAATCTCTCAGAGCATGCCTAGAGGCTGACCTCATCTAGACAACCCCTCATGGCCATGTCCATAGGCTTGTTTTCCTGGTGATTCTAGGTCCCTTCCGGTTGAAAGTCAATATAAACAATCACAGAGACCAGTAACAAGAGGAAGGGGACCAGAAAGAGTGAGGAGAAGGGGGGACAAAAGAGGGCAATGGGAGGCTGAATCTAATCAGAGCATTACATATGTATAAAACTGTCGCTGTAAATAACACTCACTGGAGTTTAAAAATATTTTATATTAGTTTGTGAGAGAGAGTGGGGAGGAAGAAGCAGGAGAGAGAGAAAGAGAGGGGGGGGAGAGGGAGGGAGGGAGATTGGGTGCACCAGGGCCTCTAGTCACTGCAAACGAAGTCCAGATGCATGTACCACCTTGTGCATCTGGCTTACATGGGTGCTGGGGAATCAAATCTCAGCCCTTAGGCTTCATAGACAAGTGACTTAACCACTAACCTATCTCTCTAGCTCTCATTTTGGTTTAACAATGAATGTACACTACTTAAGAAAACTGAAATATTACTGGGTGTGGCTTGTCAGTGCTTTACTTGATCAGTGTAGTAAGGATTTAAGTTTGTCTTTCTTCTTACTTAAAAACTAGGGAAAAGCAGCAATGCCTTGGTCCAAACAAACCAATTCCTATCATTTTCATCAATAGCTGTGTTTTTAAAAAATGGAATTTAAATGCTTGTTTGTGACCTATGCCTTACCAGGGAACCCTGGTGTCTACTCACCATGCCTTCTTCCTCAGCTTTTTCTTCTTTTTGTTATGTTTTTTGGGCATAAGGACTCAAGCTCACTGCTCTGTGAAGTACATAGCAACTTCTAAAGTTTCAAAACTCCTTTGCACAGAGTAGCTGAAGACCAAAGACTTCTAATTAGTGTGATCTCAGGAATGTGACAATAACAATTTCACCTCAGTTCTCAGGGATCACAGCACTTGCCTTCCGTGGCATTGGTGGACAGGCATTGGTGAACATATCTGAAATCCTTCTATTTTAGGAGCATAGAGAAGCTAGTGATGGATGAAATGATTTTCCAAGTGCTTTTAATTTCCCTCCTAGATTTCCCCCTTCCTTTTCCTTGCAGGAAACACACGAAGCTAAATGGGGTTAGGTAGATTCCCTTGATACCTGGTAAAAAAGTAGTTGAAATAAATTGAATCCAGGTTTAGATTTGGGATCTAAGAGGTGTGATGCTAGAAATGTTACCTAATCTTTCGGAGACCCAGTTTCCCCTTACCTACAATAGGACAATAATTCACTGAGAATGGAGCTCAGCTGGTAGAGCGCTTGCATAGCCTGCACAAAGCTCCGGGTGCCAGCACCTCATAAATCAGGCATGGTGGGGCACACTGGTAACCCTAGCACTAGAGAGGTGGAGGCAGAAGGATCAGGAGTTCAAGGTCATCCTTCAGTGCATGGCAAGTTGGAAGCCAGCCTGAGATACATGAGGGCCTGTCTAAAAAAAAAAAAAAAGTAAAGAAAACAGGACAAGAATGCACATCTTAAATTACTGCTTTTAGATTTTGACTTAACACATGCAATTTATGTGACAGAGGGGTTGGCATTAATTATTGATATTAGTGTTACTATCATGTATTTCTTTAATGAGACATATATCACTGTGTTTACAACATTCTTTCGACTGAGTTCCCAAATATTTTCTCTCTAGTTAGTGGGGCTTTCTGTAGGGTGTAGATTCTATTTAGCCATAGGAATTAAAACCAAATTTTCCTCTCTTTTCCCCATTCTTCCTGCTAGAACATTCTCAGGAGGTGGTATGGGGAAGATGAGAACAACAATGACATTGCGTAATGCTGTGGGCTGGTGGTACTATGCCTTACGAGAACAATCAAGGTGTGGGGGATAAAGAAGACAGAGGGTGGAATTTAAGTAGTGACTAGGCAGACTGCTCAGAGGAGGTGACCAAGAAGTAACATGAAAATGTAGACATTTTCTGTACATTTGAGTCAATGGACCAGCAAGCACTGAGTACTGAGTGGGGAGTGGGGATGGTGGGTTCCAGAAATATCCAGGAAGCCAGGTGGTTGGAAGGAGGTAATGCATAGTTCTGTCAGAAGGTGGGAAGTTAAGATCTTGGGGTAAGGATTGAACCCATGTGGGAGGAGGGGCAGGCAGAGGGGTCTGGGAAGGGAAGGATGTGGTGCGACTTCACTTTTGTAAGCAGATGACTAGGGAGCATACAGAGAGCAGCTGAATGATGGGGGCTCCCAAGACTTTTTTTAAAATTTAAAAAAAATATTTATTTGTTTGAAAGTGACAGACAGAGAAAGAGAGAGAGAGAGAGAGAGAGAGAGAGAGAGAGAGAGAGGAGAGGATGGGTGCACCAGAGCCTCCAGCCACTGCAAATGAACTAATAAACTCCAGATGCATGTGCCACCTTGTGCATCTGGCTTACATGGATACTGAGGAATTGAGCATCAGACCAGGATCCTTAGGTGTTGCAGGCAAGCAATTAACCACTAAGCCATCTCTCCAGTCCCTGAAGACTTTTCAGTGGTGCAGGAAAATGACGGTAATTGGCTTGTACTGAAGTGTGGTGGTGGCAGTTATCAGAGGTGGTTAGGTTTGTATGTGATTTTTTTTGTTGTTGTTTATTTTTATTTATTTATTTGAGAGCAACAGACAGAGAGAAAGAGGCAGAGAGACACACAGAGAGAATGGGTGCATCAGGGCCTCCACCATTGCAAACGAACACCAGACACATGTGCCACCTTATGCATCTGGCTTATGTGAATACTGGGGAATGGAGCCTTGAACCGGGGTCCTTAGGCTTCACAGGTAAGTGCTTAACCGCTAAGCCATCTCTTCAGCTCATGTATGATTTTTTTTTATTGGTGTGTGTGTGTGTGTGTGTTAGAGAGAGAGAGAGAGAGAGAGAGAGAGAGAGACTGAGAGAAAGACAGGCAGAGACAGAAACAGATTTATGGAGGGGTGTGTGTGTGTGTGTGTGTGTGTGTGTGTGTAAGTGGCTAGACTCAGAATCCAGTCATAGGCAAAAGAAGTAATGGTGCATCTAGGGCTAGGGTCAGTCTAGGCAGATGTGATATTCGTGAATCTAGGCAAAATGAAGAAACACATTAAACGGCATCTTCCAGCAAATGCGGTACAAATCCAGCCGATGAATAAGCTGCTGGCACTCTTGTTTCTCCTCAACGTGAGGACAATTACAGCTAAACACCTTGGAGAAAGTTATCCAGTCTCCGAGTTTGTTAATTCCATTTCTAAAATAGCTCTTAAGTCTCCGCTTGCTCATAGCGGGGATAATTAAAACTAATGAAGTGAATTTAGGGGTGCGCGTTGGAGACCCAGCCTGGAGAATCTGCTGGTGATTACAGACACACTGTGGCTTCTTTGAAGGTAATTGTTGAACGACCCTTCTTCATTTGTATTCATGGAGACAGAAGCCATTTTCCTGGTAAACAGTTCAGAGGAACCATCATATGTTACATTTCAGAATACAGAATTTCTCATTTCAGAATTTAGAACTCTTCATTTCTCTTTAAGAGTTCTAGGGTTTACATTCTGGACACAAATGACTAAGCCTGAGACATTATATGTCTTATATACCTATTCCGTAAATAATGAATTTAAGAGATGAGCAATTACAGAGAGGAAAGGTGAAAGAGAGGAAAGTTCTTGTGTAATGTTGGTATCAATGTTGATCCAGCACTTATGTGCTAGGCTGTGTTACCTGCACTGGAGAAACATAAGCAAATGTCTCTATTCTTGGGGGTCTTCTGATATGGGGGTCTTGGAGAGTCCTCTAGAGACTGTTCCAGAACCCATGTAAAAATCTGGGCTTGGACATGCATAACTCTAGTCTGTGGGGGTCAGAGACCAGAGAATCACTGGGGATCCCTGACCCAAAATGGCAGCTCTGGGTTAAGGGAGAGATCCAATCTCCATGAAGTACATTGATGAGTCATAGAGAAGGGCACTTCTCCTTTGGCCTTTACATACTCACACATGTGTATACTACACATAAATCTGACATATCACATCATGCATACTATATACACACATACACACCACTATTAATATTCCATGCCACACACTCTATACACACACATGCCTATGCCACACATAACACTTCATACCATTCCACAATACTCTATACACACACAAATCCGTCACACATAATATGCCATATCATACAACACATAATATTCCATACCACACCACACAAGCTCTACACACACACACACACACACACACACACACACACAGCATGCACAAAATATCCCTAAAACCTAAAAATAAAATACCATATGACTCAGCTATACCACTCCTGGGCATATATCCAAAGGACTATATATCCTACTACCGAGATATTTGCACATCCATGTTTATCACTGCTCTTTTCACAATAGCAAAGAAATGGAATTAACCTAAATGTTCATCAACAGACGAATGGACAATGAAAATATGGTACATATACACAGTGGAATTTTATTCAGCCATAAAAACATGAACTTTGAAAGACAACGGACAGAACTAGTAACCCAGGCTCAGAAAGACAAATACCTTATGTTCTCTCTTTTATGTGGGTCCTGGTTTCCAAGTGTTAAATATGTGTATTGAGGTGGAATACATTCAGGTAAAGGCCAGGAAACTAGAAATGGGCTCATAGGATGGGAAAAATGAGATCTTAGGGGAAGAGTACAGGGAAGATAATAGAATACATTAGATTTTAAAGTGGAAGGGGAGTACTGGTGACCAAGCAGAATGAGGGTGATAGAGAGCAGAGGTGTTGAGAGGGAGCCAGTAAAGATGCCCAGTTATCTCCTCCTGGTCCTTAGCCCTCAGCTTAAAACTCACAGCCTTTGAGACTCTTGGGACCATCTTCAAATTCACGCTATAGGACTCAGGACAGATGTCCCTTCACAATCCTGTCCTTGCTTTAGTTCCTTCCTACTGAACTCTAATCTAAAGCGTGTCTGCATTCTCACTAGACCTAGGTTCAAATCTCAGGGTTTCCACTTACTGGATGTAGGATCTTGGGCAAGACCCTCACCTTAGCTTCTCCATCTTTAAAATGGGTATAATGAGAAGTATTGCTGTAGCAGTTACCTTCTAGTTAGTGGGACAGACACTGGACCAGAAGCAGCTTATGGCAGAAGAGAAGGGTTTATGTTGGTTTACAGTTTTAAGGGAAAGTTTGCCATGGCAGGGAAAGCATAGCAAGAATGAGAGCAGAGTGGTCACATCTTGTCACATCAGCTGGGGGGAAGTGACTGAAGTAAGCTATCTGTGGACACCCAGTAGGGCCGTACTAATAAATCCCAAGGCTCAGTCCCAGTGACACACCTCCTCCAGCAGTAAGTATGAGACTTACTCACAAACATAAGAGGCTATGTGGGACATTCCACATTCAAACCACCACCCCTGCTTCATGGGATCATTGAGGTAACAGTAGCTATCCTTTATAGGGTACAAACACATGTTATATATGTTACTGCATTTAATCTTTGACACAGCCTACAGAGGACAAACTATTATTATTCTTCAGATGAGGAAACTGAGGGTCAGAGAGGTTACATGATTGGTCCAAAACTCCACGTCTAGGGGCAAGGAAGTCACTTCTAATTCGTATCACCACTGAGTGACCAAACACTTTGGCAACAGAGATTGAACCCTATTCCAGTGTCTGACACGTAGTAAAGGCCCCAGATGGTAGCTGCTGTGTCTTGTATTATTCTTGTTACCAAGCCCTGTTGGAATAACCATTTTCCATGTTGCTTTCATATCAACTCACTACGTTGTCAAGTGGCGACTGAGTTCCAGCCCTACCATCCATGTCAGTTGTGGAGTATGACTGACCCTCAGCAGCAGGCAATGAATGTTGCTTCAGTGGAAATCAGACATCAGGCTGGAATTCTTTTACTTGCACACAACCTTTCTGTGGTGATTTTGAATGTAAAATGTCACCCATAGCCTCAAGTGTTGGTGATTAAGCCTCCTACTTGATCCCCCCCCCCCCATCGGTGGAGCCTTTGAGAGGTGGGTCCTTGCTGGAGGAGATGTGTCACTGGGGTGGAGCTTGGGATTTTATCATCCAGCCCCACTTGCCAGTGTTAGACACCTCACTTTCTCTACTTCCTCCATGTCGCCGTGGAGATGGCACACCTGGCTGTCTACTCTGCCACGCTTTCACACCTATGATGAAACTTCCCCATGGAAATGCAAGCCTGAAACAAACCCTTTCCTCCCGTAAACTGCTTCTGGTTGGGGGTCTTGTCACAGCAACAAGAATGGTACAATGACACCTTCAAACACCGTTCATTTACTCTATGTCTTGGAGAAGATTCTCTTTCCCAGAGTGCATCAGGATTTCCCAGTCCACAGGAGGTGAGACAGACAGTGGAATCAATATTTCAGCAACTTCTTCTACCCTTGAGCCTCCGCCTCCATGAAGAAAGTGTCTCATCACCACGGGAATTACAGCAACGCGTTGTATCAGGCATCAGCCAAGTGCCCACACAAGTGCTAAACATAACATAAGGGAGGAGAAGGACTCTCTGAAGCAGACAGGAAACTTCTAATTCATTCTCTTGCCAGCATAGGAGACAGTGAGTGTGTCATGGGCAGGACAATTAAACTGAGTTATGACCCAGCCGAACAGAAGAGTTATTCTAAGGAGAAGATCAGGGAAGCCAATGACAAACCTATCAGTGAGGTGGGAGGAACAGGATCCTGAAGGCAAGGTCTAATTATCTTAGCTGTGTCCATTGTAGAGTTGGGAACTGGCCTTTAAAAAAAAAATAAAAAAAATCCCAAGTCCCCAGGCTCTAGTGAGATGGGTAGTTAATAATAAGTGGAATAGCAGGAGCAGCTTATAATAGCTTAGCAATCAGTACACACCCCGAGACTGCATATCATTTCACAGGTGAATGATGGAGCATGGCACTCTGCATCTCTGATGTGTAATGTGACTCCCTTGAGGATTGTGCTGGTTCTGAGGGGTTCCAGGGCAGGCTGAGGGCAATGCTGTGGGTGTCTCCCTTTTCCTTGTCTTCTGAGGTCCCTCGAGCACTTCATTGAGGAGGGTTATGTCCTGAAGCAGAGAGGACAGGACTCCTGCTCCTTAGGGACATGGCAGCACAGAGACCGTGGTGAGGGGTTGTAAAGCTTAAGGAGATACACTCTCTCCTTAGAATGGAAAGACAAGTGGTTGTGAGAGCCATTCCCGGCCACCCGGCCACCATGTGCTCCCCATGTTCTGGAACCCTCAACTATTGTTATGATCTTAGGCAACATCTCCTCTCCTCCTCCATCCCTCAGACGGGTGGCTATGAGAGGAAAGGGAAGAGTAGGGACAATTTCACATGGTCCCTGAGTCCATTGAGGCCTGATTGCAAACTTCCCCTTTTCTGCCTTATTCCTCCTTCTCTCTACCACCTCACCCTACTAACATCACTGACTATCTGATACTGTAAAATTTGTGACCACCCAGAGAACTTATAATTGGTTTAAACTTCCATCTAGCTGTAGAAATCTCCTCCTAAGCATAGTTTTAAGTTTCTTTTATTTAAGAAACAAATGAAATGCCATTCCTTTTCATTACTGCGCATTAACTGTATACAGTAATAGGTTTCATTACAGCATTTTCATGTATGCACATCTTGTGTATTGTTCAATTCCCCACTTTCATTACCTTCTGTTTCCTCACCCTTCTGGTCTCTTTTCTATACTTAATAGTCTCCCTTCTACATTCATCTCTCTTTTTATTAAAAATCTCTTTATAAAAATACTTTATTTATGAGAGAAAATATGGGCACACCAGGGCCTCTAGCCACTGTAAATGAACTCCAGATGTGTGTGCCACCTTGTGTATCTGGTCGTACATGGGTACTAGGGAATTGAACCTGGGTCCTTTGGCTTTGCAGGCAAATGTCTTAACCACTAAGCCACCTCTCTAGCCCTCTTTTTCTTTATATAAGAGAAAAATGCAATATTGTCTTTCTGAGTCTGGCTTATTTCACTTAACCTAGTAATCTTCGGTTGTATCCTCCCCCGAAATCTAGTTCTTCTTTATGGCTGAATAATTTCCTCTCTTCTCTCTCTCTGTATCACATTCTCTTTATCCATTTGTCTGCTGATGGTCACCTAAGTGGCTTCCATAACTGGGTTACTGTGCTATAATTATAAACATGGGTACGCAGGTATCTATAACTGGGATATTGTAGTACAATAAACATGGGCATGTGGGTATCCACCCTCTATGGTAATTTGGGGTCCCTCAAGTGTGTGTCCAGAAGTAGTATGGCCATATCATAGGGCAAATCTGTTTCCAGTTCTTTATCAACTATTTAAAATGACACACACACACACACATATGATACGTTATTCTCATGTGTCCTCCTATACTGCTTTCTATCTCTCTTTCCCCCCAATGGATGGTTCCCCTCCTTTTACCAGAGAACTCTCTGTTCTCCTTTCATATCACATGTATCCCATTACCCTCTCTGCACCCCTTTAAGATAGCTTCTTTCTCTCTCATGGTTTCCTGGGTCTAGCTACTTTCACTTAACAAAATGATTTACAGTCCTATCCATTTTCCTGCAAATGTCATGATTTCATTTTTTTCCATAGCTGTCACAGCTGAATAAAATCCCGTTGTGCATGTGTACCAAATTTCCTTCATCCAGTCATCTGTTGGTGGACATGTAGGCTGGATCCATTTGTTGGCTGCTGTGAATAGTGTAGCAATAAGCACTGAATGACAAGTATCTCTGTGGTGTCTTGACTTAGAGAAATTTAGACATATACCCAGGAGTACATAGCTGGGTCATATGGCAGTATTACTTTTAGTTTCTTGAGGACCCTCTATACTAATTTCCTTAGTGGCTGTACTAGTTTACATTTCCATTAACTGAGCATATGGATATGTTCAGCTAATCCTCATGAGAAGAGAAATTTTGGTCTATGGCCATGCCACCCTGAATGCACTCGAACTCATCTCATCCTGGAAATTAAGCAGGATTGGGCCTGGTTAGTACTTGGATGGGAGAAGAGGATATTTGTTACACTAGAAAGACACCAGGGGTGCGAGCAACCAGAGGAAAGAGCATGTGAGGACACAGTGTGCTGGTGGCTGACCATTTGCAAGTCAAAGGAAGATGCCTCAGAATGAAGCTAACCCCACCAACATCTTGGTCTTGGACTTCCAGCCTCCCAAACTGTAAGAAAACCAATTTCTTCTGTTGATGAGGTCACCCAACTTGTGGTATTTTGTTATGATGGCCCTTCTTATGGTAATAATGGCAGTGGTTAATATTTATCTTCTCAATCATCTCCATAGAAATCCGTATGACGCAGATACAATTCTTAAGCTTCGTTTCGCACATGAACCAACTGAAGCTAATATAACCCGGGATACAGCTGAGCTTGCTGGAGTCCCAAAGCCATGCTCTTAATTATAACAGGGGACGCTAGAGTAATGACTAGGTCGGGTGCTGAGGAGAGCTCTGAGTAAGCAGATGGTGGCATGAGTCACTTCCTATCTTCCAGCAAGTGGAGGACAGAAATTGAAAGAGGCCAGATTTGATAGGGCCACATCTCCCTTCCTGCCCTATGGGAAGTGGAGAGAAGTCAGATTTGATGCTGGTGTTACTTCCTATCTTACAGGAAATGGGGAAGTAGAAAGAAGCCAAATTTAGGTGTTACTGCCAGGAAGTAGAAAAGCAGGGCAGAAAGAAGCCAGATTTAATGTGGAGTATCACTCCTATGTTACAGGAAGTGGAGAAGTAGGGAGGAACCAGATCTGGTGCTATTAAGGTGTTACTTCCTGTCTTCCGGGAAGCAGGGGAGAGTGGCAGAAGGAAGCTGGATTCAAGCCTGAAGTGTGTGGGCTCTTTGTCTCATGGCTGCTAGCTATCTCCTTCTGTATCTTTTGCCAATTCAAGAAGCGTTTTTTTGCTCTTCCTGTGCACTAGGCAGCAAGCTGTGGGCTGGGCTCTGGCCTGGAACACAACAGACCTGGCTACTTAACGCTCATGGGCTTGTGGTCTGGGAGTATCACCAGGTTTCTGAATCCTCCAAGTGCCAAACAATCTTCCTTCCCCACGTGAGGGGAGGCAAATGAGACGGAAGGCTGCTCTCCTTGAATGTTTTCCTTCGTTTCCATCTTCTGACAGTCATACTTTGCATTTGACAGGGGAGGTGATTCTTTGTAGACAGTGATAAATTTATGAGAGTTTTGACTGTTTGTAAAGTTCCCTAATTAATTCTTTATAGACTTCTATTGGCAACGAAATTTGTGTTTTGAGTTAAGAACGGGCGTTCAGATGAATTAGCTTGGAACACCCTGCTCCCTTCGGAGCACTCACACTCCGTTCCTTGCTGCTAATCCCCCTGCTTACCAAGCAAGCGAGCGGCCCCGTGTGCGTCGCCGTGACGCACCGGCAGGTAGTTACCATGGCATGAGACGACAGTGCCAGCATCAGCCATTCGTCATGGAACCTCTGGGCTATCTCCGCTGGCAGGAGATCCCCCAACAGTTCTTCCCTCACTATGCCGTAGGGTTTACTTTTAAATTACTTTTTGTGAGTGGCTTGACATCAAAAGTTTGATGCGGCTAAACAGTTTTAGGAAAGTGGCTGTCATACATTTCTTCCCAGGAGGAAGAGAGAGAAAGAGAGAGAGCTGAAAAAATGCAGTCACATAAAGAAATGTGCAAAAAAGAGACTGGGATTTAAACACACAGGAAAAATAGAGGCAGAGAAACAGATAAAACTTCCATGAAGAAAAAAATATATTGCATGTAGGATGAAAATAGCTGGGGAAATGACAGCGCGGTCTGCGTAAGTCCATACGTGCCAGGAATTACTTCATTAACCTTACCATTCACAGAGTGGCACTGTTGAAACAGGCTGAGTAACTAGGTGGGAAATACGGTTTTTGGAGATACAGGTCTTTCACTTTTGTGCTCCACCCTCATAGCATGTTTTTTTTTTTAATCCCATGGTGTCGTGGAGGGTAGCAGTATGTTTTGTGTGGGCAAAGGAGGGGAAGGAGGATTGGCAAGTCAAGGTCATCTGAATTCCTTTGACTCCTACAGAGGCCAATTGAGGATGCACTTTTTTTTTTTTTTTTTGATCTTCCCAGTGGCCGTTAACCAGACAGGCCAGTGGAGCAATGAGTGTTGTGGAAACACGAATACAATCTGTTTTACATATGACCTTGCATTTATACCTCATAGCCAGCCTATGTCCTTGGAGTGCCATCTTTATTATGTAGACAAGGGAATTGGGGCACAGGGAGAATAGGCGACCTAATATGCACATGGCCAGTGGTAGGGCTGGGACTGGAACCAAACAGCCTGTATGAAGAGCCCATGTTCTTAGGCTCAAGTAAAAATAGAAGAAAATGGGGCTGCTCTGTACAGAGCCTGTGGCAGGTCCTGTACTTTTAACAGTCTCCATGACATTGGCAGGGTGATGCTGGAGAGCGTGAGCGTCCTTTGTAGGAAAAGATCACAAGCCCATTGTTTCAGTAATGAAAACTTTTCTAAATTAGCTGGGACAAATCACTAGGTCATTCCTCCCCAAGTGTCACCAGGCCATGCTAACTCCACTTTTTTTTTGTTGTTAATCTTAATTTTTTTGAAGTTGGCACAGAGGTGTAGGTATTATTCATTCTTGTATTTTCAAAACCAAGTTGTTTTGTTGTGTCTTGCTCTCCTCCCCAACTCCTTTGTCCCCCATTTCTGCTTCCTCCGATATCTTCCCCCTTCTGTTTACATATCATATGTGTCCTTTCCTACCTTCCCTCCTCTTCCTATTCATGTCTTTAGACTCACTCTCAGCCATCATTCTATCTTTACAGATTTTTACCCAGTTTGACCACCCCCCATATACAAATGCTCGCGAGGATGTAGAGAAAGAGGAACCCTTGTTTCACTGCTGGTGGGAGTACAAATTAGTACAGTCAATATGGAAATCAGCATGGAGGTATCTCAAAGCATTAGAAATAGAGCTGTCATACAACTCAGCTGTCCCACTCCTGAGCATATACCCCAAATACACCACACTACTACAGAGATAACTTGCACATCCATGTTTATTGTGGCTCTATTTACAATGACTGAGAATTGGACTCAGCCTAGAGGCCCATTGACAGATGCATGGATAATGAAAATGTGGTGAATGTACACAGTGGAATTCTCTTTATTGTATGGAAAATGAAATTATGAAATTTACAGGAAAATGGATGGATCACCTTGGGGTTTGATTGCTGTTCCCCTTGAAAGCAAATGCAATTGGTTAGGCACTACCTGGTACTTGCTACAATTCTGTTGAGCCAAAGCTACAGTGCTGGGACTGAGAGAATGGCATGTGTCTATTCTCTGTGTGCATTTCACGTTGACTGGAGCCAGAATCAATTAAGAGACTCCTTCACAGGTGAAATTAATAGGGGGCTTGGAAATACAGCAACAAGAATTAATATATGGCAACACTCGGGGGAGGGAAGATGAAATAGGAGTTAAGTGCTTCTGTTGTGTTGTCTTTGTACTTAGTGACTTCTGCCACATGTTAGCTGTGGGATCTTGGGCAAATGAGCAGACTTCTTTGACATGAGTTGGACTGTAAACCTTGAGCTTCTAGCGTTGTACAATACACACAAGCTCTGTGAGACAGTCCTTGCCTCCGAGCAAACAGGTAGCTGATGATCTGTGATGCTGGTGAGGACATCCTAGAGATGGCTCACCAAGCTTGATTGAGGAGAAGTATTCAGGAGGGGCTTTCTGCATGAGGTGACACTTGAGCTGTGGTCATTATTGTCACCGTCAACATCACTGTTGACAGCATCAGCCTCCACCTCTTGAATATTAAGCATGGGCCAGCTTGATGCTAAAGGCGCCTCCACATGTTTTCCCTTTACTTCTGGGAGGCACCTTGAATTATTTATCTTAGCTTATACAAGTGCAGCCCGAAGCTAGCTCCTCCAAGGTTCAAGGTAACTTGCTCAAGGTCACAGAGCGAGAGAAGAGCTGGCAGCAAAGTAGTGTAGACCTCAGGAAAGACACATACGTGTTGTTTGCACACTCTTGCTGAATTTCTAAAATGTGCTTTGCAGGTTGTTTTCCCTTTAAAAATGACCTGCACTTCACAACTGCTTGTGTTATAATTTCGGAGGCAATTCATCTTTAACACTGAATTGTCTTCCATTGACTCCAACTTTTCCAGCTTCAGTATATGTCATCTGTGGTCAGAATGTTCTCTTAGTTTCTCTGTCAAGTTGTTAATGGTGTTCAAGTGCACCCAGGAATCTGCTGCCAGCCTTTTCCTCTGGAAGTGGTGAGTTCCATTGTTGTGGGAGCACAGGTCTCTAAATGATTGGATGGATATGTCTATTCATCGACACTTCACTTAACTGACTGCTCCATGGAGCCATGTTTTTTTTTTCTGGGAACAAAAGACTTCAGAGAGATTCTTCTTCATTCATCAATAAGAATTCTTTTTTCATATTGCTTTTCGATAACAAAGTTGTGTCAGCTTGAGCAAGAAGCAATTTGTAGGAGGGTGCAAGGGTGTCTCAGAGAGTCCAGTCACCTGCTAAATAACCAGACCTAAACAAATAACATAACATTCAAAAACAGATGGGCTGATCCAGGGGCCTAAGTGGAAGAAGTTTATGATTTGAGTTTGAATTCTGTGACTAAATCCCCGAAGCTGGGTTAGGTAGGACATTTTTCTCCAGAAGGGTCTCCACCACACTTCATCCACACCCCTAGTCACGTGTTTAGGGTTTACCTTACACCAGTTCATAAGAACTACTTGTGAAATTTTTAAGAATTTTGTGAATCAATTGTTAAAGTATTTGGCATTGTAAAATTAAAATTCTACCATAGGAGTATTTATTCCAAGGAATTGACAAGTGCTTAAATTTAAGATTGGATTTACTTATTTATTTTTGGTGGGGAGTAAGATACTGGTTCACCCTAACAACAGACTCTACATGCATTTAGGAAGGGATGGAGGGAAGGGAGAAGGGTAATACAGTGAGGCAAGATCATCAAAGTTTATGTTCTTTTTATTGACAACCTCTATACATATACACATTACATCATGATCATAATTCCCTCCCACCGCCTTCCTTTGCACTCTGTCCTCTGTCCCCCTCCACTGAATCCCTTCTTTCTAACTAGTCTCTGTTCTATTTTGATGTCATCATTTCCACTCTCCTTTTATGCAGGTCTTGTGTAGGTAGCATCAGACACTGTGAGGTCATGAGGGCCACGACCACTTTGTGTCTGGGAGACAGTATTACAAAGCACTCACTGTCTTCCTGTGGCTTTTACATTCTTTCTGCCGTACATTTCGCAATGGTCCTTGAGCCTTGGAAGGTGTGATAGAGATGCCTCAGAGCTGAACAAGCCACTGTCTCTTCTCAGCACTTTGGTGGGTCTTGCGTCTCCCCAGTGGTCACCACCATCTGAAAAAGAGAAGCTTCTCTAACCAAAAGTGAGAGTAGCATTAATATATGAGCATAAACATAAATATTTAGAGGACTGTTTGGTGGGTATAATATCACCAGTTAGGCAAACCATGGCAGTAGTTTTCCCTCTAGGGCTTATGAGCTCCTTAGCCATAGCCTTTTGATTAAGTTTTCAGTACAAGTCATGACTTTCCTCCCACGAAGCAGGTACATTGCTTGTGTTTTTTTTTTTTCAAGGTAGGGTCTCACTCTAGTCCAGGCTGACCTGAAATTCACTATGTAGTCTCAGGGTGGCCCCGAACTCTTGGTGATCCTCCTACTTCTGTCTCCTGAGTTCTGGGATTAAAGGCATGTGCCACCATGCCCAGCTTGCTTGTATTTTCTTTTTTTTTTTTTTGGTTTTCTGAGGTAGGGTCTCACTCTATTTCAGACTGACCTGGAATTCACTATGGAGTCTCAGGGTGGCCTCGAACTCACGGTGATCCTCCTACCTCTGCTTCCCGAGTGCTGGGATTAAAGGTGTGTATCACCATACCTGGCTCTTTTCATATCTTTTTAAAAATATTGCTTTTTAAAAAGCATTTGTGCTTGTGTGCAGGTGTGCATGCATGTGTGTATGTGTGTGTGCACGCGGTGTGATGTGCATGCATGTGTGAATGTGTGTTCACATGTGTGGGGTGCACATGTATGCAGGTATGTGTGTACTTCTGGGCATGTATGTGTGGAGGCCAATGGTTGGTGTCAGGAGTTTTCCTTGATCACTCTCCACTTTATTTATGAGACAGAACCTCTCACTCCAAACCCAGAGCTCGCCATTTGCCTGGCTGAGCTAGTCAGCTTGCCACAGGGATCCCCTGTCTCTGCCTGACAAGTGCTGGGATCACCATGCTGACCTGGCCTTTGTGAGGTACTGGGGATCTGAACTCAGGTTCGCACACTTGTGGCAGCAAATGCCTTCTCCATGGAGCCTCCTCCCCCAGCCTGGCAGAGGTTCCTTTAGCTTCCGCCAATGAAGACCTAGTGGCAGAACCTATGAGCAAAGTAATTAGTGTACCTTCTGAATCCAGAATTTTAAAACCCAGTGGGTCAAGTTGTAGCAGTTACCTTCTCATTGCTGAGACAAAACACTTGACCAGAAGCAGCTTATGTAAGGAAAGGGTTTATTCTGGATTTTTTTTTTTTGAGGGGAAGTGTTTTTTTAAATATTTTTAATTTTTATTTATTTATTTATTTGACAGAGAAATAGGAAGGAAGGGAGAGAGAGAGAGAATGGGTGCACCAGGGCCTCCAGCCACTGCAAACGAACTCCAGATGCGTGTGTCCCCTTGTGCATCTGGCTAATGTGGGTCCTGGGGAATCAAACCTGGGTCCTTTGGCTTTGCAGGCAAATGCCTTAACTGCTAAGCCATCCTTCTATCCCTCAAGGGGGAATTTTGATCACGATCATGGTGGTGAAAGCATGGCAGGGCAAGGCAGCAAGATGTCACATCTTGTCACACAGGAGGAAGGAAGTGGGTCTGAGTGAGCTATCCATCAATACCCAGTGGACTCATCAACTTCAAGGTCTGCCCTCAGTTGCACACCTCCTCCAGCAAGGCTCCATCTCCCGAAGGCTCCACAACTCTCCCAAATTCATGTCAGCTGGGGACCAAGTATTCAAAACACATGAAGTTGTGAGTGACATGCCACATTCAAACCACCACACCAGTATTTGTGGCTCACTTTTTGGGTGAAACGAAGGGGATGTCTGTGGAGGACAGAGAAACAGACATTTGTGACTGTTGTACAAAGCTAAGAACGTCTGTTAACCTTTTAGGAAGTGGTTGTACTGTGGCGTCAAACCCCACGTGTTTTAGAGGTGGTTTTCTTGGAAGACCCCCTTCATTTCCTGAATGCAAGCAAGCTTGAAGAAAAGGAAGCCATTTAGAATATGTTTTCATTCAACATTTAGACTTAGCAAAAACAGTTGTACATGCTCACTTGAATGTCTGATGGAGCTTTGGGGTGCACTAGGGGGGAAGAGAAACTGTCTCACAGGGGGGACAAGGTGAAATCTTTCCTTCTGGGTGGGGACCTGGGTTGCAGAGCAGAGAGAAACAAGTCTGCTATTTACCCAGGAGAAGAGGGGGTGCATGGTTAATGCTCACTATGGTAACTAAGCATCGAACTTCCGTGCTAATTATGCAAGGGCTGCACATCTTACACAGCCCAGGGAGATAGATCTGATCTGCCTCTGCTGGCCTGCAGCTACACGGCTAATTGATGCATATCTTGCAGTATGTCACTGGAGGGGAAATCTGTAAACCCTGCACTGCCAGTCACACCATCCTGCTGCTAATATTTATTCTTGACTTGATTGTCAGAAACCATACAGAGGAGAAGGGAGAGGATTCTCCCTCCCCAAAGAGAACCTGTGGGTATGAGGGAGGCTGCAAAGCTAATGTGAGTCTGGACTAATTCCCAAGCTATTGCATCTAGAGTTTCTGTGCTCAGTTATGTAAGCGGAGCCGTGGAATTCAAACTCAAGCATTGATCTGTGTGTGGATCTCAAACCTTAGCTATACTGTGATGGATGGTTTGGGCTGCTAACTACTTAACTGGATCCCCATTCTCCATCTAGTACCCTTCCCCTAGACCCTGTTTATATGTCACATGTATCCTTTTACCCTTCCCCCACCCTTTTCCTTGTTATCTCTTATTACCCACTCTGGCCACCATTCTACCTTTTTAGGTTTTTACCCATGTTCTCCCCCATTTATATATGGATATTGCAAGGTTGGACATGCATATGAGAGAGAACATACAGTTTGGGCTTTCTGAGTTTGGGTCACTTTGTTAACATAATTCTTTCAGATCTATCCAGTTTCCCCAGAATTGCATAATTTTTTGTTTATTTTTATTTATTTATTTGAGAGTGATGAGAGAGAGAGAGAGAGAGAGAGAGAGAGAGAGAGAGAATGGGCACACCAGGGCTTCCAGCCACTGCAAACGAACTCCAGATGAATGTGTCCCCTTGTGCATCTGGCTTACGTGGGTCCTGGGGAATTGAGCCTCGAACTGGGGTCCTTAGGCTTCACAGGCAAGCGCTTAACTGTTAATTTATCTCGCCAGCCCCAAGAATTGCATAATTTTACTTTTCTGTACTGTTGAGTCAAATTTCGCTGTATTCATGTTATCAGTTAAAGGGGATCTCGGCGGGTTCCATTTTCTAGCTGCTGGGAGCAGAGCAGACGTGAACATGGATGTACAAGTGTATCCCCAGAAGAGTGTGGAGTCCTTGGGGCGTATGCCCAGGCGAGGTACAGTTGAGTCATATGGAGGTTCTAGTTCTAATTTTTTGAGACGCTGCCACACTGACTTCCATCATGGCTGCGCTAGTTTGCATTCCCGCCAACAATGAGATAAGGGCTCTCTTTCCCCACAACCTTGCCAGCGTTTGTTGTCAGTGTCCTCGATGCTAGCCGTTCTGATGTGGGTGAGATGGTACCATGAAGTGGTTCAAGAAAAATATCTGTTGGCTATTTCTGTTTCTTCTTCTGTGAACTGTCTGTCTTATTAGCCCATGTCATGTTTGGCAGCTTTATTTTCTCTTAGGTCTTTCTTGCAGAAGCAGATGAGCTCTGGGGTCAGACTTGTGTATCAGTCTTCGCGGCTTCTTAGCGTAACTTCAGGCAAACTGTTTAACTTTTTTGAACTTTACGACCTCAACTGCTAAGACAGCCTAGAGACTTCATAAGACTTCCAGAGGGTCAGACAGAGTAACTGCCCATCCAGAGTCACTTCCGGATGCTAGGCACAGCTTCCAGGACTTAAAGAATGTCCACAGAGCACCTGGGTCTTACATGTCGGCTGCCGTACAGAAAAGGAATCAGAGATCATACCTAAGGGCGTCAGCAATGGAGCTGCAGTTGATTAGTAATGCCTGTCGGTCGTATACGCGGATACAGGATGTATGGAGGAAGAGGAGTGGTGCCCCAGGCAGTAGGCACAGTATGGGCAAAGGTGGGGCAGTGACAACCAACACAGAAATCCCCTGTTATGTGTCAGGCCATCGTCTCTATGCTTGATCGTAGTGATAGTCACATAGGGGTATCTTGTCGTTCAGGATATCTTGGTAAAGTCTGGAGACAGCTTTGGGTGTCATGATTGAGGTGCATGAGTATGGATGCTATTGGTAGTGGAGATCTGGAAAACATCACACAATACAGTGAATAGCATCCCCCCCACCCCCCGCACGCAACAGAGAATTATCTGGCTCCGAGTGCCTATAGTGCCAAGACTGAGAAACTCTGCAAGAAAGAATCCATTATATTAGGAAAAGCGAGGCACAGAGAAGGAGAGGCACTTATTCTAGGACATTCTGCAACTAAATAAGACTTGTTGGAGTCAGACCCAAAGCTCACACTCTCATCCCCTGTAGATCCTTACTCATAGGAAAGGAACGTGATAAGGAACAGAGGAAGGAAAAACAGAAACTTGAGCAAGTTCTGCAGCTTGTGGCTGTATGGGAGTCGTGCTGTTTAACCTAGCCTTGCTAGCATGGAAAACGGGATTTCCCTCCGTTCCTGACCATAGGCTGCCTCCTCGGAGCCCCGCTGGGCAAGTTCAGCTCGCTCTCTCAGCTTCCCTCTGGCGTCAGCGTCTTCCTTCCAGCTGCTCCCTGCTCTCCGCTTCTGCCCAGAGCTGGCGGGTGACGGCCCGCAAGGGCGACGCGCTCTGACGTGCTGCCACTGCTGCTGCCAGCCTTGCCTGCAAACATGAAGCTGGAAACTGCTGCCGCTTCAGGGGCACAAAACACTGTCTTTGCGCTTCCCCCTGTGGAGGCAGCTCTGGCACCATTTGGTCCATCGGGGCCAATGCCTGAGATCCTCCATGGCCTGGCTAGCTGCCAAGTGCCACTGGCTGACTCACCTGGAGCCTTCGGGAGCAGAAAGCAGGAGTGAGCCATTCCTGGAGGGGGGGTTGGGGGAAGCTGACACGAAGCTTAGAGCCTTGGGTCTCTCTCTGCCCCATGCTGCTAGGTGAGAAGGGAAGCATGACTAGCTTACTGGTATTGTTATTGTCAGGTGTGTGTAGTATGTGTGGTGAATCTGTGTGCATGGGTGTGTGTGCAGGCGCTCGAACTACACACACACATGTGTGGAGAACATCGGGTGCTCTCTGTTACTCTGTTGCTTTTGTTTCTCTGAGATGGAATCTCTCACTCAACCTGGAGCTGTTGGACTTTTTTCTTTCTTTTTTTTTTTCAGACTGGATGACCAGCGAGCCCCAGTTGATTGTCTGGTCTCCACTCCCAACAAGACTGGGGTGACAGGCACATGTGACCATGCCCAGCTTTCTTCTGTGGGTGCTGGGATCAAGCTTGGTGCACCCCAGGCTCTCTCAGGTTCTCACGTTTGTGCGGCAAGTGCTCTTATCCATTGCGCTGTCCCAATGGATAAAGTGCTGTAAAAGTTGGACTGTGGACTCAGCCTCAGTAGCTGTTCAATTGTGAGCATTTGGTTACCTCACTACGCACCTATACATGGTGGGTGTGGGGCGTGTGTTGTGAGCATCACACCTTCTTAGATACAGACATGGACACAGATTCTGCTAAGACCTGAGAAGTCAAATGATTTTCTGCCTTATATGTGGAACTAACTCCCACAACAGCTGCCATGCTGGGGCAGATTTAAATGTCAGGCTCATTGGGAAAGCGTGCATGATTGATTAGTAATGCCTGCTGTGGTGGTAGACACACGGAGAGAAGGTGTGTCCCCATAGCCTCAAGTGTTTGTGATTAAGTTTCATATGTAATCCCAAACTTTGGGAGGTGGAGCCTTGCTGGAAGTGCTGTGTCACCAGGAAAACACCTTGGGAATTTATGATCCAGCTCCCTTGTCAGGGCTAGCTAGCTTACCCCCTTTCCTTTATCTCTTGAGACTGTAGCTGAAATAAACTTTTTCTTTTTTAAACATTTTTTATTTATTTTTACTTATTTGAGAATGACAGGGAGGGAAAGAGAGAGAGAATGGGCACGCCAGGGCTTCCAGCCACAGCAAATGAACTCCAGACACGTGCGCCCCCGTGTGAATCTGGCTAACGTGGGTCCTGGGAAATCGAGCCTCAAACGGGGGTCCTTAGGCTTCATAGGCAAGCACTTAACTGCTAAGTCATCTCTCCAGCCCATACTCTTTCCTTCTATAAGCTGCTTCTAGTTGGGTGTTTTGTCCCAACAACAACAAGGTTAACTGTCACAGTGAGTGTTGTGGATTGGTTTTGTCTGCACTCCTAGGCATCCCTCTTTCTGCATGTGATTCTCATGTTTCTTCTGGGGACTATATGTCTCTTGCTTGAAGTGTGAGTTGTACACTCCCGTTGGGCCAATTCAATGTTCTGTATCCAGTCACAGGTAAGTAAAGGGATATTAATATGACCAAAGTCATGCTGAAAGTTAGTCCAGGAATTTTTTCTGGACTTTTAAAGAAAATAGTTCATTTCTTATCATTAGCCTTGCTAAACGGGCGCTATCATAGCTCGGAGTTGCTAAAGGGCATTTTTGTCAGTGTAGGGGAGAGTCATCCTGACAATGAAGCCACACCAGGGCAAAGAGGAGATGAGAGCTGGCAGGAAGTAGATTCCTGACAGGATAATTTGAGCATCAGCATGCAGCATGCCTTCAGCGAATGACAACTGCATTTGAGTGTGCTTTCCCCTTAACCACTGCATGATGATTTTCTTTTTCTTTTTTCCCTAGAAAAGGAAAGTCCTGATGAGTGCAGTTATGTTTCCTACACTTGCTGGGAGAAAGATGGAAAAACTCAAAACAGAGCAAAACAACAATAACAACAGGAGCAGCAGCTAAAACACAAGATTGGAACTGGGTATGAGAGTGCGTGCCTGTAATCCCAGCTGAGGGACTCAAGGAGCGGAGGCAGGAGGATCCTTATGTTGAGCTCAGTTTGAGATACATAGCAGATTAAAGGTAAGAGTTTGTCTTTAAAAACGGCCACCATGAACACACACACACACACACACACACACACACACATCCCAAAAACAAGACAAAAGTAAAAATCAAAACCAGAAAGCAAGGCTGGAAATAATTCTAGTCTTCTAACCATGCAAATAACTCTATGAACTAGAAGTTCCATAACTTTTATAACCACCGCGAATAGAATCAGGAAGTTGCCACTGATGGTAACACTAGCTACACAGTGTGGGCTCTGTTTTCCAACTAAAGAATTTCAGACTTAAAGAATTAATATGGGTTGGGTGTGGTGGGGCATGCCAATAATGGCAGTACTTGGGAAGCTGAGGCAGGAGGATTGCTACAAGTTTGAGGTCAGCTTGGGCTACATAGTGAATACCTGGCCAGCCAGATCTATATGACAAGATTCTGTCCACACACACACACACACACACACACACACACACACACACACAGTTAAAGTGTCATGCCTAAGGTGCAGCTGGGTGAGTTATCTAGCTTATGTTGAAGCCCAGCTCTATGTGACGCTAGGACCCATAGTTTTAACCACTCATCCATCACAGGACTCTTCAGTGAGCGTGCTCAGAAGGGGGAAACAGAAAGCTGAGCTTGTGTACTACTGAGGATTGCAGAGACGGAGGCAAGAAAAGAGTACGAGAGGGAGGAAAATCTGTAGGTAGAAAGTACAAAGGCTGACGCCTGGGGGCTCCTTAGGCAGCATACATTAAAGTAATTATCAAACACATATTATCAACTGCTGGAAGACATAGCGACAATGGCCGTCTATAGTATTCCATCTAATTCCAAGCCCCTAAAGAGAACTCTAAGGATATGATTGCATTTTGTAACTCAGAATGCCACTCCTGGAGAGACTGAGGGGGAGGTGGTAGGACAGGTAGTCATATTTCAGGCACATTTTGATGTCAGTGTAAACAATTCTCAATGTGCCAGAGCAGCTGATAATCTCCCGAGCTGCAGGCTGGCTGGAGTCACTCACCTTTCATTTTCTTTCCCCCTGAAAAAAGTCCGTCTCAGTCAGCATTCTGCAAAGACAGCTCCTTTGACGGCGAACATGCCACTCATTAGTGGGCCGTTTGTCCCGAGCCTGAATGAGAGCCCGCGTGTCTTCCTTTAAGACCTTCATTAAGCTCAGAGCACTAGTCCTAACCCCAGGAGGGCATGTTTTCACCTTCAGCATGCTCCGTCTTTAAATGTTTGACACTTCTCAAATACCTGGTTCAAAGAATGTCTTTTCCCATTTCTGAGTGTCACGTTGCTGAAGTTTGACTTCAGAAGAGATGGCTGCTGATAATGATGATGTGATGAGGATGATGACGATAGCAGATTATTGGGCACTTACAATGTACCTGAAACCTTGCTGGGTCGCTGATGCTACTGATTCTCTCATCTTTCTAGCTGTTTGCTCCCCCGTTTCCCTCCAGTCCATCCTTTCTCCTCTGAAATGCCTCTAATTCCCTTTGCTTTGCATTCTCACCTGAGTTAGCTTCCGTTCCTTCGCATTCCAGCCTGCCCATTCCACTCAAGTGCTCCGGTTCCGCATTTTTCTTAGTCCTTGGCGCTACAAAGAGACGCATCACTACTGTGCCGCGTGGTCTGTTGAGTGGTGTGCCACCTTCCTTCCTTCCTCCCCCTGGAATTTTGTTCAAAAATTTCTTTTCATCATGTGCATTCAATGCGCACAGTGCTGTTACACAAGGACATTGTCACACAAGCGAGTGCGGTACGTCTAGCACATTCTCCTCATGCTCCACTCCCCTCGCTTCAGTCCCCTTTCTTCCCCTAGGCAGCTCCCCTTCTGCTTTCATGGCATGCATGTAAACACAACTTTATGGGTCTGTATGAATCTAGGAACACTGATAAGAGAAAGCATGATATTTGTCTTTCTGGCGTTGCTTTACTTTGCTTAATATGACCATTTCCTACAAACAACGTCACTTCATTCTTTATGGCTAGAAACAATCCCATTGTGCATTTAAGTCACATTTCATTTACCCATTCCTCTGTCATTGGACACTTAAGTTGGTTTCATAATTTAGCTGTTGTGAACAGTGTTGCAGTAAGCATTGATGTGCAAGTATCTATGTGGTGTGTTGACTTGGAGTCCTTTGAGTAATTACCCAAGAGTGGTATAGCTAGCTCTTGTGGCAGACCTATTTTTAATTGTGCTGAGGAAACTCCATACTGACTGTGATGGTTCGAATGTGAAATGTCCCCCATCACCTCGTGTGTTTGTGATGAGGCCTCACACTTAATCCTCAGCTGGTGGAGTCTTTGGGAGGTGGAGCCTTGCTGAGGGAGGTGTGTCACGGGGGCTGATTTGAGGTTGATGAGTCCAGCCTCACTGGGTATTTGCTGGCTCATTCTGACTACTCTCACCTAGGCGATATGACAAGATGTGATGCCCACCTTTTGTTGTGGCATGCTTTCATCACCATGACAAAACTTCCCTTTGAGGCTGTAAGCTGAAATAAGCCCCTTTCTCCCATCAGCTGCTTTCGGCCCCCCCCCTTTTTTTTTGCCCAGCAGTGAGAAGGTAACTGCTACACTGACTTTCTTAGTGTCCGGGCCAGTTTACATACCCACCAAGAATATATAAGGGTTCCATTTTCCAGCGTTTGTCAAAATTCCTGGCATGTGGTAAATCCCACATAACTATTTTACAATTGTTTCATGAAATAAGCAGATATTGCTAAACCAATCTTATAAGCGAGGAAGTGGAGACACAGAGTAGAATAATGTGACAGGATTTGAACCCAATCCTGCCGCACACCTGCCCCTGTTATTCTGGTACCTGCCTTCTACAAGTCGATTTGCTGTTTGACAGGGTTCTCAAAGCTAATTGGTTCTGGGTCAGTAAACCTGCAAGGTTACTGCTCTTTTCTGTTAGCATAATTCTTACCTTGTTATTCATGCCTGAGTAACACGACTGGTCTTGGGCGGGAACCAAGAATTTGTATTTTTCCAGTGCTCCGTGGTGAGTGCAGCGTGTGACCTGGTTGAGAGCCAGGGTCCGTTCTTCACTGGCCTCACCAGTGTCATCTCCCAGCATCTCCCCAAGGTCACTCTTCTGTCCTCACTTCAAGGGCACCCCCCCTTTCAGTGGCTTGTTAGGAGGCTGTGTTTGGCTGTTCTCCTTGTGTGGGTACCAGTTTCTCTCACATTCCCTCTGACATTTTATGCCCATTATTACTTTGAATCTACTTTTTGTATGTGCGTGTGCCTGAGTGCATACATGTGCATGTATTTGTGGAGGCCAAAGGACAACTTCAAGTCTAACCCTCAGAAATGGCATCCACCTCTTAAAGTTTTATTTTTCTTTGAGTCAGGCTTTCTTACTGGTTTGGAACTCACCAATTAGACTATTGACCAGTCAGCCCCAGGGGCCCTTCCTGCTCCGT
The DNA here is from genome assembly GCA_036346955.1 of Dipus sagitta. Classification (NCBI taxonomy): domain Eukaryota; kingdom Metazoa; phylum Chordata; class Mammalia; order Rodentia; family Dipodidae; genus Dipus; species Dipus sagitta. The sequence continues at coordinate 104,096,659 of CM070781.1, read as the reverse complement.
CTCCCTGGCTCTGGGATCACTGGTTGTTGCAGTCAGGTTTGCATTGCCAGTAGAATCACCCAATCAAGAGCAGCTTGTGGGAAAAAGGGTTTATTTTGGCTTACAGACTAAAGGAGATGCTCCACGACGGCGGGGGAGACGATGGCATGAGCAGAGGGTCTGCATCACCCCCTGGCCAACATCAGGTAGACCATAGCAACAGGAGAGTGTGTCGAACACTGGCAGGGGGAAACTGGCTATAACACCCATAAGCCCGCCCCCAACAAAACACTGCCTCCAGGAGGTGTTAATTCCCAAATCTCCATCAGCTGGGAGCCTGGTATTCAGAACACCTAAGTTTATGGGGGACACCTGAATCAAACCATCACACTGGTGTACACCACCAAACTGACAGTTTTTGTTGTTGTTGTTGTTTACATGGGTACTAGGTATTCAAATTGAGGTCTTCACGCTTATGAGGCAAGCGTGCTATCTCCATATTCCCCTTGCCTCCTTTTTCTTACCTCACATCATCCTCCAGACACGGCCTAAAAACCATAGCTGATTTTCTTTGCAAATTAAAAAAAAAAGCCACTACTACAAAATACCATATTTTCTGTCTCTTTAATTGGTCCTTTCTCATCTCCATATGGTACACATTCATTATACCTTTCATAAAGAGCATGAAAGAGAAGAACTTTTTTTTTATATAAAAATTGACTTTTTCAATTGCAGTCTGGCATGAATATTTTGGCAGTGTTGTTTAGAGGACAAAAATAAAGATGAGTGTAGAAATATATTATTGATTCCTGCTTGTTCTCCAGGCTCATGCACTATTGATTAAAGCCCTCCACAGCCCTAACCTTTGCTCTTTCATCCCAAGAGAGCAAATTTGTAGAGCTTCCAAGAACCAAAACCCTGGCAAGGAGATTTTGCTAGCTGCTGAGCCAGAGTGAAGTAGCTCGTATTCTTATTGGTAATATGTGAGGCATCGACTGGAAGACGTCACACTGAGTACTCAGCACGCATTTCTTCACATAGGACCAGAGTGCCAGTGGGTATACAACTCCACCAGCCACACCTCATTGCAGTTGGCAGAGACTCAATTCCAACCAGCACAGGCAGAATCCACTGGGTCAATGGGGAATTGCTAAGGTATTTTTTCTTGATGTATGTACTTTTATTTCTTTTTTTATGACAGAGAAAGAGAGAGAGGGAGGGAGAATTGGTGTATCAGGGCCTCTAGCCACTGCAGTTGAACTCCAATGCATGTGCCTTCTTGTGCACATGTATGAACTTGTACGCATGTGTCACCTTGTGCGTCTGGCTTACGGGGTTTCTGGCCAGTTGACCTGAGTCTTTAGGCTTCGTAGGCAAATGCCTTAACCGCTAAACCATCTGTTCAGCCCCTTATGCGTGTACTTTTATTTCATTTTCTGTTTGAAACAATTGCACAAAGCAGACAGGCTTCCGGTGGAGGAGGGTCTTCCTTCAGCAGGTTTTCAGGTGCAGTCATTTCCTCTCTTTCCTTGCAGTCAGAGCTGTCTCCCAAAGGCTCCAGTAGTGCATAACACATACTATGTTAGCTTTAATTGTGAAGGCTCTGGACCCTGTCTCTCTCTCCCTTGGGAGATGATGTTGGGGAACTCTGTCAAGCTCAGGTTCTGGCATGCCCTCCCAAGAACCCTAATCTAAACACCTAACATCCATGAGCTTCCATTTCCCCCTTTCCTTAGATTGTTCCCCAGGGCTTTGTGGGCAGCATATAATGGTGCATGTAAGATGAATGTCTGTTCTCTCCCAACAAGGAGCCTGAATACTGGAAAAGAGGCATCACACTGAAACCAACACACAATGAATAAGAGCTAGACATAGACATAGCAGAGAGGGAGCTCATGCATCTAGGCTGGGCAAGGTCTTGGTTGATGTTGCTTATAGCTAAGGCAATGTGTTTCTATTTAAAAAAGAAAAGGTACCAGTTAGAAAGAAGCATGCAAAAAAAAAAATCATATTAGGGAGGCAGTGAAGCCTAGCAAAGCTAACCTAGTCAGAGAAGGTGCCTGAGTCCTTGTCAATAGACTCTGAGTGCTAGGCAATCTCCCATCATGAATGCAAAAATGTATGAAGCAGTCTGTCTGCGAGAGTCTCAAAGTTACACGGGGAAGATATGCCAGTGTACCTGTCCATGCTTGCCTTTCTGTCACAATTTTTAGTGAGGCTGAGATAAAATGAGTATCTCCAGTGGCCAGCATGTATACACTATGACATTTTTATATCTGGAGGGCTGATTTATTGTGGTGATCAAGACACTTAAAATGTGATTTCACCACTCATCACAGGTAGTAGTAGGGAAAGTGCTTACCTCTTAAGCATGAGGACTTGAGTTCAATCCCCAGAAGCCACATAAGAATGCTAGGCATGGTGGTATGTGTGCTTGTAATCCCAGTGCTGGGGAGGCAGAGACATGAGGACCCCTAGGACTCACTGGCCAGCCAGTCTAGCCTAACTGACAAGCTTCAGGCCAATGAGTGACCTTGTCTCAAAAAAATGGACGGTGTTTCTGAGGCCTCCACATATATACACTTGCATGTGCAAACATGAACACATGCACACACACACATTTTCAAAAATTGAGGTTATCTGACCATACGGCAATGAAAACATTCATTCTAGGTAGCATAATTTTCAAGAATACAAAAGTAGCATGAGGAAATACCCATAAGCTATGCTATCTAAAGATTCCTTTCATGATTTTCATACCTAAACCCATGCAACTATAATGTCAAGTGAATACACATCAGATACAATGCTTTAATATGATATAACCCAGCATTTAATAGGTGTTTTACACTGTGAGAATGGGAACTTTTTGGATTGGAAAATGACTCTCAGCCAGAGCCAGATGCCAGAGTGTTTGTGTAAAAGTGCATGTGTAAAAATGGGAGGAAATCACATACTTTCTGTATTTGGCAAAATTCCCATGAATTTGTGATACTTTCACCACAACAGTGTGTAATTTCCAATTGTGTCACTTTTCTAATTATATCCTTGTCTGTGGTAAAAAACCTTTACAGGCTTATGATTATTTATGCGTCTTGAACTGATCCACTCTGTCTAGAGTCATGTTCTCTGTCAACAGTACCTTCTGTCTTCATAGCACTCTACAAAGCCCCCAGACTGAGCCAGGCTCACCTGCACTGGGGTTTGCAGCTTCCACCCTAAGTAGATACTTTTTCAGGTGTTGCCATGCTCAGAAGCCATTCCACCTTTGCTGACAACTACCCTCGAACCCACAATGTGACTTCACTGGCAGCCATGTTGGTACCTTGTAACCAGGAGAAGCTCATTGGATGATGGGTGAATCCTTGATTCACTTGGGCCAATCAGGTTCACCCAGTTGGGAACTTGGAGCCCAACTGAGAAGCAACTATCTTCCACCCTGCACTGCAGAGTAAGAAACAATTGAAACTTGCCTGTTGAGAAACAATGAAGCAGAGAGAAAAGGTATAGGATTCTTGCCTAGTACTTGAGGCCCTGACATCAGTGTATGCCTGACCCCCTGGTGCACTGCCAGGTTGGATTTTATATTCTTTTTAAATTAACTAATTAATTTGTGTGTGTGTGTGTGTGTGTGTGTGTGTGTGTGTGCTATGGTGTGTATGGGTGCACCAAGGTCTCTTGCTGCTGCAAACAAATGCTTGGGTCACTTTTTGCATCTGGCTTTACCTAGGTGGCCAGGGAATTGAACCCAGACTAGCAGGCTTTGCAAGCAAGTGCCTTTAATTGCTGAGCCATCTACCCAGTCACCAGGATTTTATATGCTTATCTTAAATTTGCAAGACAACATTTTTAGTTGGCTTGTGTTGGTTGCTTAGGAGGGAAGATTATTATTTTAATCTCAGCCTCTCTAAGCCCCTGTCTTCTCTCAGCCCTCCTCTTTGGGGGAGTCTTTCTTAATTAACTCTGTTCACACATGTATTTCAAGTGCCCCTAATTCTCTCCATCATCCCATATATCTCCTCCTTCTCTTTGCATTGGTATTTGCTGTTTCACAGCTGTGTACTTTATAAGCATCCAGAGAGCTGAAAATTGTCTTTTTCATTTCATCGGGATCCCACAACACCTACTACTCTGATAGGCAGAAATTGATTTCTTGAATGGGAATAAAACTGAAGGGCAATTGATGGGGGAAGTGGCTAGGGTAAATTTCAGCCCGCCTTAACAACCTCGCCTAAGTCCTCCCTTGCACGCTGAGCTCATGTTCCGAAGAGCGGTCCCCGGCTGGTGCTTCTCCGTGCAGGGTGATTCAGTGAGTGCAGGTGTGTTCTGATGTGATGCAGTGGAGAGAGGAAGCCTCCAAAAGTGACTCAGACCTCCACGTGTCTCGCTCTGTGACCTCAGCAAATTGCATAACTTTTCATTTTTAAATATAAAGTATGGGTGGTCATAGCCTTTTCTTCAGGGTGTAAAAAAGAATTAAACGAAATTGGGTATTATTGAATGACATGAGACTTGAGGATGTGAATTCTGGAGTGAGACTGAAGTTGAAAGCGTTTCTCCATTTGCTAGCTGAGATGTCCTAGATGTCTCTGTGCCTGATGGATGTGGTCATGGCTTCATGCATGCAGACTACTTTGTGATCATGATTTATCAAAGTCCCCTTCTGCAGTGGGTTTGGAACTGGTCATGTGAGTTGTTTTGGCCTGTAGCAAAGGTATTACAGATAAAGGCATAAAAAAAGTATTTTTTGGACTTGTCTCCTTCGCCCTGCTTTGGAAAGCCCAAGCTAGCTAGCTGGAGGGTGAATGATGCAGGTGGCCTTGTCCCTTGCCAATAACCTTCCAGCCCCATTAAGGTGAGCCAGGCTGCTCTCAATCATGTAGCCGTCACCCTCTCCACAAGTTCACATGAGAGCACATTACCAAGACCAACTCAGCTGCCTCTGATCATAAAATCCTCCACTAATTCACAGAGTCATGAGCTCTTGCTACTGAAAATGAATCCTAGACACTTGTGCCAGTTTTGGGGTTTAGCTGTACATGGGCGGGGAGTAGGTGGCTAAGGAATTGAACGCAAGCCTGCAGCCTTTGTAAGCAAGCAGCTACCTTTAACCACTCATGCATGTCCTCAATCCCAATTGGTTTGGAAAATTTTACTTTTTTGTTTTGTTTATGAGGTACGGTCTCACTGTAGCCCAGGCTGACCTAGAATTTACTGTGTAGTCTCAGGGTGGTCTCGAACTCACAGTGATCCACTTCCTTCTGCCTCTTGAGTGCTGGGACTAAAGGCATGCACGACTATGCCCCACAAAAAATTTACTTTTAACTGACAAATAATAGTTGTATATACTTATGAGATTTAATGCTGTACGTTGAAATATTTATACATGTTTTACTGGTTAGTCAAGCTAATTAACATAACATTCACTCCACATACTATTTTTTTTATGGTGAAAACATTTAAAATGTACTTTTTTAAAAGCGATTTTGAAATGTACAAGATGTTATGTTTAACTCTTGTCATTATGCTGACAAATAGGCCTTTGAATTCTTGTCTAAGTGAAACTAAATCAATAGAGAGAAGGGCAGCAATGACTAGAGGCTGGGAAGTTGGGGTGGGGAGTGGGGAAATGCTTGCTTTGTTTTAAGCTATCATGGTTTAGGGATGTTTCTTAGTTGGAGTAGATGACTGATATACTCTCAGTGTCCTTTTTTTCCCCCTTCATCTTAAAATCTACTACTTACTTTATAAGATCCCAATGAGAGTTGCTTTATTGTGTGTGGAGCACTGCAAATAAGTCTGGGCATGCACTCAGAAACGGCGTTACCATTCCCTGAAATCACACACTGTGTGGGGTTCGTAGCAGGCACCCAAGGGACAATACTTCCCTCTTAGAGTGAAGAATTCAATTCATTGAAAAAAATTGAACAGAAGTTTTCAATTTGCCAAGAGCTCTTTTCTTTTCTTTTTTTTTCCTCTAGTGAGGTATTAGCTGATTTTCTTGGACTTACTTAGTCAACGAAGAGAAGTGTATAGTAGATTTCCACTTCCCTCTTCTGACAAGACCTTTGAATCAAACCGAGAAGGAAACTCTGGTATAGCAGATGTTGTGGTGGTTTGAATGTAAAGCATTCCTCATAGCCTCATATTCAAACCCCAGCTGAAAAGCTTTTAGGAGGGAGAGCCTTGCTGGAGGGGGTGTGTCACTCTGAGCGGACTTTGAGGCTTGTGACTCCATCTCCAAGCCTAGTACTGAGACTACATCCAGATGTGTGACAGCTTTCTGCCCCTGACATGCTTTCGTCACCACCACAAACTGTCCCTTCAAAACTCTGAGCCTGGGGCTGGAGAGCTGGCTTAGTGGTTACAACATTTGCCTGCGAAGCCAAAGGACCCAGGTTCAATTCCCCGGGACCCATATAAGCCAGATGCACAAGGGTCATATGCATCTGGAGTTCATTTGCTAGGACCTGGTAAGGACCTGGTGAGCTCTCTCTCTCTCTTTCTCTCTCTCTTTCTCTTTGTCTCTCTGCTTGCAAATAAATAAATAAAATTAAAAAAAAAACCTCCGAGCCTGAAATAAACCCTTTCCTCCCATCAGCTGCTTCTGATAGGGTGTTCTGTTCCAGCAATGAGAAGGTAACTGCAACAGAAGCCCACCCAGCTCCTTCCTCTCCCTCCCTCAAAGGCTGCTGGGTGATTTGTGCACAAGCTCCTCGAATATCTTGGCAACGGGCCTTGGAGACAATTACAGGGGACAAGTCAGCCCTCGACCGAGAGTACTCATGATGAGCAAGAAAGATAATTTTTTTAAGTATAATATGAGGGAGATGCCTACTTTAAAGTTAAAGAGGTCTGACAGGTCAGAAGTCTGGTTCTGTCTGGACAAGGGCGATATGTCCGCTGGAGAGGCCTGGCAGGTGCAAACCGACTTCTCAGTCAACTCGCAAGGGAAGATTTAAAACATCATCTATTTATTTGGTGGCTGTAAAAAAAAAAAAAAAACAAAACCTCTGTTTCTGTGATTTAGAGTCATCGTTTTCAATTTGCCAAGAGGTTCTTTTCTCCAGTGAGGTGTGATGAAGTCTCCCAAGAAAAATACACTGTTCATAAACTCAGCCCCGAAAAGGGCAGGCACTAGAAGGGACAAAACTCACTGCCCTGCTGCATTCGAAGACAGTCTCTCATCAAACTTAGCGGAGCAGCTGGGAGCCTGGGGGCTAAGAGGGTTGCCTGCAGTCTACTGGCTCTGTCCTCCTCACCTGATGGCCTTGGGCTAGTTATTTAATAGCTCTAAGCCACAATCTTTACCTTTGGAGAGTAGAGAAGGCAATGGTTCTAACTAATTGGGATGCTGAGTGTTAGAACACAGTTGGGTTTATTTAAGAGGCCAGATGATGCCTGGGGCCCAAGGCTGAGAAGGAAAACAAGACCACCCCGCTCTGTTTCCAAGGGTCCCCATGGCCACCTGAGTTATGGCCTTGGATCCTATGTAGTATTTTCCTGACGTCTCCCTCCTCCATCTAACACCTCCCTGGTTTCTAGCACATTGGCTGAGTCATGGGGTGTGGAACTTCCCCTTCCCACTGTGGTGGTTTGAATGTAAATGTTTCCCATAGCCTTGGAGGTATATATATATGTATATATATATATATATATATATATATATATGTATATATACACATACATGCATACATATATATGTATATATATGTATACACACATATACATATACATACATACATTTTTTTGAGATAGGTTCTCACTCTAGCCCAGGCTGACCTGGAATTCACAATGTAGTCTCAGACTGGCCTTGAACTCACAGCGATCCTCCTACCTCTGCCTCCCAAATGCTAGATTTTAAAAGCCCCTTGGATATTTTTTAGCCTTGGGTATTTTAACTAATTAATTAATTTATTTATTTATGAGAGAGAGAGAGAGACAGACAGACAGACAATGGGCACGTCAGGGCCTCCAGCTGCTGCAAACGAACTCCAGGCACATGTGCCACCTTGTGCATCTGGCTAACGTGGGTCCTGGGGGAATTGAACCTGGGTCCTTTGGCTTTGCAGGCAAGTGCCTTAACCCCTAAGCCATCTCTCCAGCCCTACCTTGGGTATTTTTGATTAAGCTTCCTACCTGGTCCCCACTGCTGGAGTCTTTGCTGTGTGGCTGAGAGTGGACCTTGGGGCGGAGGAGTCCGACTTCCGCATGTTCAGAGGCAGCTCCTGCTCACTGCTCTCTGCTGCCCATGTGTGACACAGTGAGACAGCTTCCTCCACCATGACGAAAACTCCCCTTGAAACTATAAGCCTGAAACCAATCCTTTCCTCCCATAAACTGCTTTTGGTGGGGTGTTTTGTCCAAGCATTGAGAAGCTCACTGCTACCCCCCCCCACACAAAAAAACCTTATAAGGGACAACTCCATTTGTTTCTCAGACCCAAAGCCTCTCTCTCTTGCTCCTGGGCCCTGCCAGGTTCTTCCATGGCATAATAACATCCACCTTGTGATAGTTGATCTCTGGTTGTCAACTTGACAAGACACCATGGAACAAATCTCTAGACATTTCTGTGAGTGGTGGTGTAGATTAGATTAACTGAGGTGGGAACATCCACTGTGGGTGGTACCTTTCCATGGGCTAGGGACCCTGGGTTGTATAAAGAGGAGAGGACTGGGGCTGGAAGGATGGCTCAGTAGTTAAGGTGCCTGCCTGCAAAAAGCTAACAATCTGGGTTCGATTCTCCAGTACCCACGTAAAGCCAGATGCACAAAGTGATGCGTGCATCTGGAGTTCACCTGCAGTGGCTGGAGGCCCTGGTGTGCCCATTTTTTCTCCCTGTCTCTCTTCTCTCTATCTCTCTCTGCTTGAAAATAGATAAAAAATTTTTAAAAATGTGTATTAAAAAAAACGGAGAAGGCTGACCGAGTACCAGCCTTCACCCTCTCACTGCTCCCTCCCTGCTAATGTGGTGCTGGCTTCCTGCCCCTGCCATGCTTTCTCCACCGTGACACACTTCTCCCAGAAACCGTAGCCACAAAAATAAACTCTCTCCTGCCTTAGGCTGCTTCTGCTCAGGTATTTTGTCCCAGCAATGAGAAAGTAACTGACAACACCCCAGTAAACCTCTCTTCCATCAGAAATCCATCTGCACATCTCTCAGTCGAACTCACACAATTTAAGAATCTTGCATTGCGAAGCTCCAACAAGGTACTAAGTAAAATTATGTTTTTCATACTCCCTGGCAAAGAGATGGTGCTCAGTAAATGACACCCAATGCTACTGTTGCTATATAGACCAGTTATTACATACCCCTTGCGTATGTGCCTATGCTGTGTCTATATTGAGGACAGAAAAAAAAAAGAGACAAAACACTTTTTTTTTTTTCTGTCCTAGGAAAGGAAGTTGGCAGGCTTTTTCTGCATAGGTCCAGGCAGTAATTTTTTCAGGCTTTGTGGTCCCCACGGTCTCCACTGAAATTGCTCAACTCTGCCCCATTGCAGGAGGAAAACAGGAGTGCATGATCAACACTTGGGTCTGACCTTAGGCTTTATTTACAATACACTGTTCGGGTCCTGTGAGTAGCATTTGTCACCACATGTCATAGAGACCTTCACCACTAGGTGTGTCTTCGGCTATACTTGATGGAAAGTTCTACAGCATGGAGTCTTGTGGAGATGGTGGTCCAGTGGTCCAGGGGCTCAGTGAGCCAGTATTTTTATAGTATCTTTCCTGTATATTTCTTTCTAGTGTATGAATTCCATCTTGTCCACAGTAAAGACAGGCAGGAGGGAAAGGGCCTGGTCAATGTAGACTTTCTGTTGTATCATGTGAGTGGCAGCTTTCTCAAGAACTTCTTGTGCATTCCTGTTTATGATTCATTGGACAGACTGTGTCACATGACCATTCCTTTATGCAATGGAGGCTGAGGAGGTAAATGTTTGTCAATTACTATACCATGTATAGTAGAGATGGGCAGCGGGAATGGGATTGAGCATGAGTGTTAGGTCAGTCAACACTACCACTAAGAGACATATAGAATTAGAGCAGAGACTATTAGAGGAACACACACACACACATACACATGATGTAATGGGAGCTGAATTCAAAATATCACATTATTGGATACATTATCAAGGCTATTTGAACAAGGAAATACAGGTCTCTGAATAAAGGCTGAAGCATTTGATGTGGAAAATAAACTATAGCAAGATTTGAATATCACTACAGTACATTGATTACTGATTCAATTATTCTCTCTCCTTTGACAGCATATGCTTGCTGGATTCTCGTATTGAACTTGACCATGTGACTTGTTGACATCATGTTTGCCAATATACACTTTTCTGCCTCATGGCTTTGGGCTCAGACATGTAACTTGGCCAAAGTAGCAGTCCTTGTCCAAGCAGAGAGGCCTCGGTGTGCGTGGGAGAGGAGCTTCCCCTTGGTAGGTATTGCCTTCTTTCTATCTGGGATCTTGGAATAGATCTGAGCCAAACCTACTTGCATACCCAGGCCCTGCTGATCCCAGGACTGAGGCAGAGACATTCCATCCTGACTGTAGTTACTCCTGAGTTAGAAAAAATGATTACTACTTTTAAATGACTGAATTTCAGGGGGGCTGGTTGTTATGCAGCCATAGCCAACTGATACACATATATCCTGTGCAAGTATAAGAATCCAAACTCCACAAATCAGGACCGTTGTTGACATGGGTTGGTTACTTTTTTGGCTGGTCACATTGTTAGATCAACTGCTAAATTCCAAAGATACAAGCTAAATGGGAAATGATAAAATTCAGAGCCATGTGGTACATTTAAAAATGCAAGCGCGAGCAAAGGAGAGAGGATTATTAAGTACATGGAGGAGAGGAAGAAGGGGTGGAAGGCTTTCTGGAGGAGTGGAACATCTGAATTGGCATCTCAAAGTTACCAGACGATATGAGGCACGGGGGAGATAAAAGGGAGAAGTTCATGACAGAACAAGGGAGATGGTGGAGAGGATGGCATTCTGAGAGAGGGATTGTCATTCATACATAGCTTAGAGGAAAAAGGAAACTCTGAGTGTGCGGACCAGAAAATCCACATTTCTAGAAGGTCAGAGCATCTGAGTTCCTGGAGAGAGTCTGCTATGCTAAGCCAGGGAATTTTTCTTTTACTTAATCATAAGGACAGTCAGAGGCAACAGAAAGTACAGATGTGCGTTAATTCATTGGGAATGGGAAGGGATTTTAGTTATAATGGTTATCAGTTCCCAGGCACTTACTAGGTATCGGGTACTACATTGTGTCCATGCATCTCTATCTACAACCCGCAATGGTAGATATTACAATTATTCCCATATAACAGATTAGGAAAAGGAAGCTCAGAGGGGTAAAGTTGTTCATCCAGACTTGGTGCAATGGCTAGAGAGAGTTGTTTTGGTGGTTTGAATGTGCAATGTCCTTCATAGCCTCAAGTGTTTGTAATTAAGCCTCTTACTTACTTTGGGAGGTGAATCTTTGCTGGAGGGGGAGGTTCTCTGCGGCGGGCCTTGAGGTTATTAGTCCAGCCCTATTGGGTGTTCAGAGTTTGCTCAGATAGGCAACTTCCTCCCAGCTGTCCCAGATGGCTGCTTTAACATGCTTTCCACACCGTGATGAAACTTCTCTTCAAAACCATGAGCCAAAATAAACTATTTCCACTCATAAGCTGCTCTGGTTGGGTGTTTTGTGCCAGTAACAAGAAAACTGCTATAGTTGTTCACCAGACCCACTCAAGTCTGAATTCTCCTCTTTAGCCATCGCTGTTCCTGAATATATATATCAGGCAGGGCAGGGGGCAGAGCCACCCTGGAAATCGCCAGAAAACACACTGGAGCACATCCCCCTCACGTCTGAAGTCTCAGCATTCCCAAGGGTCATGGAGCACATCAGGGAATGGATACATGTGAACAGGACCTGATTCTTGCCCTTAGGGAATTTGATTGACAGAGAAACAGTGCTTAGCACCAGTGGTTCTTAAGGAATCTGTTCATTGAGGCATGTTCCTGAAGGCAGTGGCTCTTGAAGCATACTGGCCTCCAAAATAAATAAGGCTTCTGGTCCATTGGAACAGAGTTTCCTGGGTGTGCGTCTTGGAGACTCTCAATCCTTTCCTGTCTCCCTCTCTCCCTCCCTCCCTTTTTCTCTCTCACTCTATTCTTTTCTCCCTGTCTTCCTTCCTCTTAGTTCATCTCCTACCTTTCTTCCCTGTATCCTTCTTTCCCTCTCTCTTTTTCTCCTTTCCTCCCTCCCTTCCTCCATCTCTCCCCCCTTAATCTTCCTTTCTTTATACTTCCCAGGTGACTCTGCAGTCCCTCTGAAGGTGACACTGTCGTCAGCCTCTTCAGGATACACCACTCGTCATGCGTGGCCAGTTGACCACCTCTTTTGGGGTGAGTCAGACCTAGAAGCTAATTTTAACTCCACTGAATTCTAAGAACTGCCAATCTCTTTTCTTTGCTCCCAGACCAGTTCTTTGAAGACATCCGTTTGCCTCAAGCCGCTGTCAGACTTGCCATGTAACCCTTAGCCTGATGTCCAGTCCTCCTGGCGCATCCGCAGCTCCCCCAGCCATTCCGGGTGAATAGTGCTCACTAGAGGAAGAGCCTGCAATTGTAGTGAAGTGGACAACAGAGTGACCATGCTTGAACTGAGGCTTGCCAAAGCTCACTGGCCAGAGAACCAGCTCTCTAGGGAGGGAGGCAAGAGGCACTCATTTTGCCATTCTGGTTGACCATTCTAGAAAGATAAGAAAAACATTGTTCATGCTTTCTGTTCAGGACTCTAGTGGATGTGAGAACATATTCTATTTTAATGCTAAAATATTTCTGGGATGAGCGGCTCTGAAACGGAGCAGCATTATCTAAGACGGCTCAAAATGACATGAGTTGGCACATTAAGATACTGAGTTTGCATTTCCTGAAGTGCAGTCTTAGCTCTCCTGGTGTTCAGAAAACCCTGGTCCAAAAGTCGGAGTTGAACAACTTCTCCTATTATGTTACCAGTTTAGTGACTCTAGGAACTTTAGATGGTGAATGGTGCCCCTACTACCTTTCACCCACCAATATGTTCTGGGTTCTAATACCTGGAACTTGGAATGAGCAGGACCTTATTTGGAAAAAGAGTTTTTGCAGAGGTAACTAAAGATCATGAAGGGGAACACATTCTGAATTGTCTGAGTGGTCCCCAAATTCCACGTTCAGTGTCCTTGTAAAAGTGAGGCCGAGCTGGGGTGACAGTGCAGTGGGCAAAGTGCTTGCCATGCAGGCATGACGATTGCCAGCACCCACGAAACGCCGGCATGGTGGAGCACAGCTGTAGTCCCGGCTCTAGAGAGCTGGAAGAGGGAATCCCTAAGGGCTTGCAGGCTGCTAGTCTAGCCTAATAGGTGAGCTCCAGATTCAGAGAAAGGTCCTGTCTCAAAAATTAAGGTGGGGGAGACACTCAACATTAACCTCTGGCCTACACACACACACACACACACACACACACACACATGCATGCACACCAGCACATACATGTGCACCCATAGACATACAAACAGGTATGCACACTTGTGCACCACACATGTGTGCATGTATATGTGTGTGCAAACACATGTGTAGCACATATATGTGTTCATAGACATACAAGCATGTACATATACACACATACATACAAACATGTATACATACACTCATGAATATCACACATGTGTGCATGTATATATGCATGTGTGCACACATGTGTGTGCAGCGGCACACATGTATGTGCTCATAGATATACAGACATAATATATAAACACGTACATCACACATGTGTGCATGCATATATATGCATGTGCAACACACACACACACGGAATGAGGCAGAAGGGGATTTAACAGGCAGACGCGGAGGCCATGTTGTGGAGGTAGGCTGTAGCCATAAACCCAGGAACACTGAAGACACCTGAAAGTTGCCCCTGGAGGAGGCATTGTCTTGCCAGTGCCTTGATTCGGGGCTTCTGGCTCTCCAAGCTGTGAACGAAGGAAAGAACTTCCTGTTGGTTCAAGCCATTCACACAGAGGTGATTTATCCAAGAAGCTGTAGAAAAACCATCACAGGAAACAAATGTTCAGAGCAGAAAAGGCTAACTCTGGGTGAGCAAAGGATCCTTGGGAAAGCTTAAGCAGGCTGATCCACTGCAGTGTGGATGAACTCTAGCCTTGAGGACAGCTGGTCCCTTGATGGAGGGACAGCCAGGGCCCCTGTGGAGCGTGCAGACCCTCTTGGTGTCCTGGTGTTTCCCCGGCTGCAGTTGGTGCTTTGGGGACTCTGGACGCATCCTTGCAGCTCTCTCAAATAGGAACACAAACCAGACAGTCCCGCGTCGCCTCGGTGTTTACATGCACAGGCAGGCTTGATTTCTGCTGATGCGAGGATCCATCCCCGAAAGAACTCACATCTGTAGCCGTGGGAGGATGGTTAGCTTATGTTCAAGTGTGTGGGCCTGCTGAATGTCTTTTCTATTCCGGTCCCGGTGCTGAGCCCCGCCTGGGGCAACTGAGGTGAACACGACACATTTCCCAATCTAAGGAGCTCCTTGCTCGGGGAGGATGGGAATTCAGCGCAGTGTAGGACAGCTTAACTCATCCATGGATATGCAGTTGGCATGGAGCACATTGGACATTAAGTCGTGGTGTGTGTGTGTGCACGTTCACATGTACCTATTGATAATGCAGGTGCACACGTGCCTGGCTACTGTGGATGAGTGTGTGCACACTTAGTGTGCAGATCCATATTGTGTTTGCTTTTGCCTTGCTCAAGCGAGTGTGCATGTGCGTGCATGCATGTGAGCTTCTTCAGATGAACGTGTGCTCTGGGTGGAAGGTTTTGTAGCCTTGACACTCTCCAATCCATGTTTTTCCATCATCAAAGTCAGCATGTACTTCCTCTTCAGAGTATTTTATGCATAGAATTTTTCAAGAAGACACAAGAGGGGCTAATTAGTTGGCCCCTGGATAAGCCTTCCAGAGAGCTCCTTTCATCCCACCTCTCAGGCCCTCTGTCTCTTCCCAGTGTCTCTGAAAGGTTGTTGATCCTCCACACGGCCCCACCGTCTGCTAGAAAGGCTCAAGCATCTTCCCTTTGGTGGTCTTGCTGCTAATCCCCAGGTAGGAATTGGTTCATAAACATCCTTCTATTGAATCCAGAGAAGATGGGTCTTTTGAGGAATCAGCACTGGCTTATAAACTTTTAACAAAAATTATTTGTTAATTTTCCATGTTTGACATTTTCATATATGAATATATTTTGATCTTATTTCCCCAAATACCTTCCTGCCCCATTATATTTTATTTTTTTAAATTTATTTATTTGAGAGAGGGAAAGAGGGAGAGAGAGAGGGGCTTCCAACCACTGCAAACAAACTCTAAATGCACGTGCCACCTTGTGCATCTGACTTACTAGGGTCCTGGGGAATCCAACTGAGGTCCTTTAGCTTTGCAGGCAAGTGTCTTAACTGATAAGCCTTCTCTCCAGCCCCCTTCCCATCCCATCAATACCTCCCATTAATCTTATCTTAGTTTAATATCATTTTTTTTAACCCATTGAGTTAAATTAATGTTGCTTGCATGATAATGGGTGGGAGGTTATTTACTGTGGAGTGAGCAACCAGTGTACCAGTAGCTACACTCACTGATGAACCTGGTTCCCCTCTCCCAGCAACCATTATCTGCCATTAGCTATTCTGGGAGGCCTGGGGTCTCGTGTGTGCTTTCCCCATCGAATGGGAAGTATTGGCAGTCTCAGTCTTGTGCAGGAAACCAAAGCTTCTATGAGCTCACGAATCTGAAGATAGTGTTTCCTAGTCCTCCTTCCCATCCTCCTGCTCATACATCCCTCTCCCCCTCATGCCATAAGGTTCCCTGCACCTTGAAGGATTGGATTAGATGTCCTATTTGAAGCTGAGCACGTTGTGGTCACTTATTCTTGGTAAGCTATACATCTTTTTGTGGGATATAACTCGGGGTTGGGAATAGTGGCAGGGAAAAGTTTAAGCTGAGTTATAAGTTTTATTATGAGTTGAGAGTGAGGGCTGGATTTTAAAGCATCTCTGGTCATTCAAGGACACTTACCTAAGACCCCTAAGGTGATTAGGGGCATATTAATCATTCTTTCTGTAGCTGTGACAAAATACCTGGCAGATGTCTTAAGGGAGGAAGATTTATTTTGGTCCATAGTCAGCTGGCTCCATGTGAGGCAGAACATCATGACAGGCAGGGGAAGCTGCTCAGCCTATTGTGGCTAAGAAGGAGAGAGAGAGAGAGAGAGAGAGAGAGAGAGAAGAATGGGTATGCTAGGGCCTCCAGCCATTGCAAACAAATTCTAGATACATGTGTCACCTTGTGCATCTGGTTTATATGTGTCCTGGGAATTGAACTTGGGTCCTTAGGCTTTGCAGGCAAGCACCTTAACCATTAAGCCATCTCTCCAGCCCAGCCCTGCATTTTTAATATGCTCCCCACATATTTCTTTTGTTCCTCTGGAGGTTAGAATGCAATGGGGCCAGACAGACTCTGAAGTTCTTCCTAGATATGGAGACATTACTCTGGGGGAGAGAATATTGACAGAAAACAGATGGGATTTTCTCAAGGAAAAGAAATGAAAACTCTACATCTTGCCAGAAGTAGAGAGAAAAAAAAAAACAATCAACTGTTTGAAGAAGCACATCAGGCTATGAGAACTGAGCCTGGGGCTGCGTATCTGACCTGCAATGTTGAAACCAGATGGCTGTTCCCGGATGAAGGGCGTGCTGTCAGCATCTCCATAGTAACTCATCACCCAGCCCCAAGATCAGGGAGCTTGCTGGACCTCCGAGCTCTCTGAGACCGTGCACCGGAAGTGCTGTGCTTCAGGAAGGGCGCGTTGCCCTCGTCATGTGCTTTATATGGAAGGATCAGTTCTCAGCTGTTGGCCTGCAGACCAGTTCATGGGAGGGCAACCCGTCCCCATCGTTCGTGATGGTAACAGCAATGACAGTGACACTGAGTAGGTATTTGACAGGCCAGATACCTGCCTTTCCCTGGCAGGAAGTCACTTCCTTGCAACTGTTTATTGCTAGGTGTTATTATCACCCCCAGTTCAAAGACAAGGAAACTGTGACCAAAATGTCATTCAAATCTAAAGTTTTATTTATTTATTTATTTATTATTTTGGGGGTTTTTCAAAGTAGGGTCTCACTCTATCCCAGGCTGACCTGGATCACTATGTAGTCTCAGGCTGGTCTCGAACTCACGGTGATCCTCCTACCTCTGCCTCCCAAGTGCTGGGATTAAAGGCTGTGTGCCACCGTGCCCTGGCTTAAAGTTTTATCTATTTATTTGCATGTGAGTATGTGTGTGTGTGTGTGTGGTCATACCAGGGTCTCTTGTTATTGCCAACAGAATATCAAATACCTGTGCTACTTTTTATGCCTGGCTTTATGTGGGTACTGGGGAGTCAAATGTGGAAGCATGTATGAAGATGTTAAGAGCTATAGAGTTTATAATGTTGAAAACCGGTGACAACCTAAAATGTCTATCAACTCCTCATGGGGTTCCAGTTTGTGCAAGAAGCATTTATGTATGAGCATGGAGAGATGTGGTGTTTGACTGAAATGTCCCCCATAGTCTCACGCGTCTTGAATGTTTGGTAACCAGCTGGTGGAAATTTGGCCAAGTGTCAGGGCCTTTGGGAGGTGGAACCTTTTGGAGGAGGTGTGCTGCTGGGGGCAGTGGGCTTTGGAGTAATAAAACCTGGCTCCAAGCCCAGGACTTAGACTGCCTCTTTCCTGCTGCTGTGGGATGGGGTGTCCAGCCAGTTCACTCTTGCTACTTCCTCCCAGCTGATGTGACACTCTGCTGTCTGCCGTGTCAAGCTTTTCCCACCAAGGTGTAACCTCCCCTGAAACCGTACGCCAAAATAAACCTTTTCCTTTCATAAGCTACTTCTGCTGTGTCTTTTGACCCACCACTGAGAAGGGCACTGTTATAGATGTCAACTATCTCCATAGGTAAAATGAAATCCCCTTTTCTCAGTAAAAATAATTTGAAAAATATTAAAGTCTACATGTAATATGGATGTGTACATGATTACACATAGATTACATATTTACATTGTATACATCTGCAATAGCTTTATATAAGTAGGAGAGGAAAACACCTAAGCATGTATATGTGTAAACAAACAGAAAACCCATCTAGAAAGCTGTGTCCCAAGCTGGTCATAGACGGTCAATTTCCAGGTTAATTATCTACCAAGGACTGAGCCACACTCTTCACAACCATCACCTTGCTTAGCCTTACAGCAAACCCGGAGTCATCGCAGCTGTTATAAGATCCCAGTTTCCAACATGGAGGCCTGGAGTTGGGAGGTAACTTGCTCAAGGCCTCACGTTTGGGCTGGGCTTCACTCCACCTGCCTGATTCCTGGGCCAGTACAAGTTTCTATGTGAGACGACAGCCAGCAGTGAAGCGAGCTGCGCAGGGGAAGAGCAGCCCTGTGGAAAGGCAACGTGGGAGCCAGGCCCGCACACCTCCCAAGACCCAGCTCCACTCTGCGCGTTATCCAGGGCTGTGGCACATCGGGCCACTGTCTGCCCTGTGGAGGTGCATGGCAACACAGGGCTGCCTCGGTCCAATAGCCTTGTCATTGTTAAGACATTGATGATAATCCCTTGGCAGTGAGGAAAACGCCACTCATCTCTCTGAAGCAGGGGCTGTTCTGATGGAGGGGAGGATCTGGAGGTGGCTCAGAGGAGAGCAAACTGGGAGGTCGCTCTTGAATTCTGCAATGGAGATAGCCCCCACCCCTGCCCTGGGAGTTTGATGATCATAGGTGTGGGGGGGGGGGAGAAGGCCCCTCATTGGTTGGGTGTGCCCATTGCAGATAATGACTTTTTTTCTTTAACTCTCACACCCTTTACTTTCCTCTATCAGTGCAGGAGCCAGAGCATCAAAGTGGGTAGGTGAGTTTGCTTTTTTTTTTTTTTTTTTTTTTTTAATTAAAAGAAAATCTTTGGCTCTTCATCTCCCACAGAAGCCTCCCTCCTCTCTTAGCACCACGACACCTTGCTCTGCTGCAGGTTCTCTTGGCATGCCGCTTGCTCCCCTCCAGCGCTCCCCCCACCTGGAATCGTCATTAAGTAATTAGTAGCGCAGTCAGTGGTTTGATCTCGATGCTTTGGAACACGAGCCTCGTGACGGCAGAAGGCAAATTTGTGCTAATTAATGAGTCTGTATTATCTAGCCTAGTGCCCTGTACATAGCAGGTGCCTAATAAACATGGATACATGGATCTCATACTAAAAATGAAGTCTTTGTGGTTTTACAACTATAACGAGGGCAATGAAATCGTTGGTGATTCTGGGTCTTGCTTCATCGATGCACAGAGCTGCTCTATCTTATGTGCCTGGTATGATGTATAAAGGATGCATGAGTTCCCCAGTGCCCATGTAAATCCACATGCACAAAGTGGCACATGCATCTGGAGTTCATTGGCTGTGGCAAGTGGCCCTGGCATGCCCTCCCCCAATATACACACACATAAATAAATAAATAATAAAATAAGAATTAAAAAAAATTAAGTTCATTGTCTTAGGTGCCTCATGATCAAGCTGATAAGCTGAGACCTTGTGCAAATGCTGGATAAGGTGGGACCAATAAGGACATCTTGCTCTGAATCCATTAGTAGCTTTTCCGGGGTTCATCCAAGTCTCCCAGCTAAACCCCATGTATAGTCCACTTTCTCCTGATACATAACAGGGCAGATCACTAGGACTGCACAGACTTTTTCTATGCAGCCTGAAGTTGAAGTCAGGGAATGAGACTGGGTTACTGTCCAGTCTCCCCAACTTAGGGGACATGATCTTGGGGAGTCAGGCAGACCTTCAAGGATTTGCTTCCTCCTCCAGCAAGGAGTTCATCTCTGCTCACAGAGTCTGTGATGGTTAATGAAGATAGCACGCATTATGACAGGGCTGTGGCTGAGCCGTGCAGCCGGCACCATGGAGGCCTGCCTGCTTTTTCTCTCTGCTCTTGCTGCAAAGGGCTCCAGAGCATTTGGGGGCCTCGGGGAGCACCTTGGGCACCCTGCTGCCTCTAAGGCACTCAACTCTAATGAAACGTCTGGGATTTCTGGTCAAGTTCATTCCTTGATCAGCAATCACCTAGGTTTGGAGAAACAGACAATACATGTACATGGCTCTTAATTCATACTCCTTCCTGGAGACTCGCTTTTTCCAAAAAAATGAAGAGTCACTTTGCCACTTGGATGAATAAGGATGTCTCCAGGTTGGGGTGGGGGTGGCTCAGTGAATCAAGCGCTCGCGGTGTAACTCTTAATACCCGACTTCAGATCCCCAGACCTCGTGTAAAAGCATGAGCCTGTGGTGGGCTTCTATTTTCCCACTGTGCTTACAGACAGATGGGTGGTGGGCAAAGGAAAACTTCCCAGAAGGCCATGCAGTGACGAAAGTGAGAACCGGTGTCAAAGTCATGGAAGATGAGGACCAACATGAAAATACCTCGTTGAATACAGCACTTGGGAGACTGGAAATAATGCATCATTCATTCATTCAGCACTATTCTGTGATTACTTACTGTATGTCAAGTACTGGGCCAATTGCTGGAATTTCACTGCTTGGGCCAAACCTTTCAAAATTAATTTTGGACAATTTCATGCATGTGCATAATATAATATTTCGATCACATTCACCCCCATTACTCTCTCTTATCCTCTCTCCCTCCTACTGAATCCCTTCTTTTTCCTACTTGGACCCCTCAGTTCATGTTTTGTTTTCTTTTGGAACCCGCTGAATTCAGTTGTGTGAGCATGAGTGTGTGTGTGCATGGGGGCTTGGGGAAGGATCTACTGGACAAGTTATCAGTGACTACTTTTAAACATCTATAAATAGATTTTTCTTATCATGTGCTTAGTGTATGAAAGTGATAAGGTTTTGTCTCTATTGTTCTCTCAGTTCCCTAAAAGTCCCATGGGAAAGGGACAGATAAGGAAACCATGTCACAGAGTGATTAAATGGCAATTACTGCCATTTAAAGAATAGGTAGTTTCAGTTCTAGCTTCTCCACTCTCTCATGACATGGCCTTGGGCATTTCACATTACCTTGCTGCATCCTGCTTCAGTGTACACAAAACAGGATAGATGTTGTCACAACTATTCAATGAGGCAACATTAGGAAAAGCCTGCCACGTGTTAGGCCCATAGCATGGATTTGAGATTTCTCTTGTCTCTCTTTCCCCCCACTAAAGGAAAATTGAGGCAGTATGTTCATCCAAGAGACATGATACTACATGGAACATTTTTGTGATACCAGCTGCCAGACTGCACAGAGATGTCAAGATTTCTAGCAACACTGAGCACTTCAAAGCTGCCAGAAGCTGCAAGATCCTTCTTACATCTTTGACAGGGGACATTTGCAGCTCCCTGTATATGCACTGTAATACACACTTTCTATGGGGCACATCAATTATGCATTCACTTGCCTCTATTAATATTTCAGGCTTCATATCCATAAATAAAACATACATTAATTAGAAGTTTGCAATTGGATTTCTTTCCTAATCTTCTGTCCTCATCACCGGGGTCTGTGGTCCACCGACATAAATCATTCAACAGCATCCTCCCCGGACCGGATGGATGTCTTCCTTGGCCAGGTCAGAACAATTGGTTTGAAGAGTCTTGGGATGCAGTCACTGAGCAATGACACTGACCAAATTCTTTTGTTCCTCCTTTGTAGATGAAATTAAAATTATTCATGAGATGCTGCTCGGATGTACACTTGGATCCTTTCCCCCCTGCACTATGGGGACAGATTTCCTGGCCAGAGCTTGTTGCCCAAGAATTGAACATTGGTTAAAAGCAAGCATCTCCTCCGGGGGGGGGCGGAGGCACATTAATACACTTAATGTTCAGGGAGTCTTGGCGTCCCCTGCTGCCAGGCTGCCAAACAAATTGCATTAGGAAGATGCCCTTGCTCTTGATGGCATTAACAGGTGGCCTGACTTCTTGATTCATTTGGGTCACATGCAAGCAGGTGTGTGCCACTCATGTCTTCAGAGCAGTGGTTGGTAAGGACCTTCACTTGGTCTCTTGACAGTACAGCTGTGAGCCACCCGAGAGCAGGGGAACTAGGGCCCTGTTCTTGCTTGTGTCGACAAGCCGCGTAACCGGGTGCTCCACGTCATTTTGTCTTCCCCAGTTAGTGCACTTGGCAGAACGCACAAGGGTGGCTGATTCTTGGACCATTGAAGGGTCGCTCGCTCAAATGTGCATTGTCACACGACGTGAGTGAGCAGAGTGAGCCCATGGGAAACTGGAGAATAAGAAAATAGGATGGAGGCAGAGAAGCAGGGGCACTAATAATGGAGGGAGGATTTGAACGCTGATCTGTGCGCCTCCTAAAGAATGCAGGTCACAAAGTAAGAAGAGCTTCCGGAATCCACAAATTGGTTTGGCACCATTCGGGTGGGTGGTCATCCTCACCACTCTAGATGGATACAGCCCGTGACTGTGGAATTTACCTCATGTTCCTCTGTTTCTATCTTTCTTGCTTGTCCAAAGCATTTTGATCTGGGAATTCAAACAAAGGCAACTCTGCTGCCTGCCATGTTTTCTCCCCATGGGACACTTTGTTTGAGAGCACTTGGCTTCCCACCTCCTTTGTGCCTAGACCTCCTCGGCTTTAGCAGTTCTAAACCACAGGAGTGTTAGATCAGCCTCACAGACCTTGTTCAGTTCTGAGGGTTACCCGTGGAGTCACTGACACCCTTTTTATACACCATTAAAGGGAGAGTCTTTAAATGTATCTAATTTACAAATCATAATCAAACTTATTCATGAGGTACAGTGAGATAATGTAATACATACATAAAATGTGTGATCATCAAATCAGGGTCATTAGCAGTTTTTGTCTCCTTAAAGGTTTATTGTTTGTGTTGAGAACCTTTGAACTCATCTCTTCTAGTATTTACAAATATATAAAGAATTGTCATAAGCTATAAGTAGTTACTCTACTGTGATGTGGAACACTGGGACTTATTCCTCCCATTTCCCGGTATTTTGGTACTTGGTTATGCAACCTCCACTTATTCCTCCTCCTCTCTACTCTTCCCAGCCTCTGATATCCTCCAGTCTACTGATGACATCCATTCTTTTCTCTCCTAAGTGTGAGTGAGACCACATGACCCTTGTCCTTCTGGAGAAAGCTTCTGACATTCTCTTTGCCCTTGGTCCTAAGTGACCTATGTGTGAACCTCTTAGTCCAAAGGCCGATTGAGTCCATGTCTGTGATCCTAACACCAACCTCTAGCCTCCACATGCACATACAAACATGCATACACCACATATCTACATATGAAAAAAAATATAAATCTTGGCTACAACTGTTAAGAGGAGGTGGAACTGTGGGAGATGGAGTCAAGATAGAGGATGGAGCTTATTGGGAATGTGTGGCTGGGTAACTTGTCATGGTGAACTGGGGAGTTGTGGGTTGGGTGAGAAACCCCTCCCAAAATAAGGTGGAAAGTGATTGAGGAAGACATCCAGTGTTGATCTCTGGCCTCCACATGCATGCACATACACATGCAGACACATATGCTCACACACACACATGAACATGCACACACACATGTAGACATGCAAAAAATAGAAAAAGTTCTGACTAAAAACCTTTGTAAGATAGGTGGTTTTGTAACCTGTTAATTGCTAGGAAAATTAGTGCTGTCCTTTATGGAAAAAAAATGGGAATATAAATCAAGAATGCTGAAGATCGTTCCACGCAATTATACTCAGTGATGTAATTCCTGATCTATCCTATGGGATCCATTTTGGATCTGTTACCTAGAACCTTCTGTGTTCTAGATCTTGTGATAGCTTACACAGATGTCTCATGTGTACTCTTGATACTGCCAAGAAGCACATATAAATACCAACCCCACTTAAAGACAAGGAACTTGCAGTTCAGAAAGGTTGAGTCATTTGTCCAAGTTCTTCAGCTTTTGGGCCAGAAAGGACCCAGGTTTCACACCAACACATTTTTCCTTCAGATAAATTACCCATGTAACTGGCCACACTCCATAGCAATGCTATTTTAGAAGCTCTATTTAATAAGTTAAAATGAATTTTATGGGCAGCTGAGTAATTATCTGACTTGAACCCAATTAAAAATTGAGCCCATTCTGCTTGAGTTCAAGAACTTCTTTTGATTAATGCTGGACAAATGGATTTCTCTTTTTAACCAGAACTATGAAATCCAGATGGCTGGGCTGGCTTCTGTACAGAGCACCCACATCGAGGCTTGCACGTGGGACCCACATGTGTCCGCTGACCACACCACTGTGTGGACAAGGGACAGGACTATTTTATTTTATTGCTTCTTTGGCAGTCCTAGGTATAGAACCTAGGCCCTCAGACTTGCTAGGCAAGTGGCATGCCATTGTGCTATGTCCCTCAACCTTGTTCTTTTTTTTGGATGTGTTCACACGTGTGAGTGCAGGTGTGTAATGCCACAGTGTGCGTGTGGAGGTCAGAGGACCACTTTTGGATCTTGATCCTTGGTTTCTACTTTGTTTGAAGCCAGGTTTCTTCCTCTCTTTCCCAATGTTGTTGAATGTGTTGTTCACTGATCAGTGACCTTCTGGGAGATTCTCCTCTTTCTGCCTCCCCATCTCTCTCACTATTAGTGTGCCGAGATTATAGAAACCCTCCACGGTTCCCACCTTGTATGTAGGGTCTGGAGATCTGAACTCAGATACTCAGTCTTGAGTACTGTATTAGTCACGTTCTCGCTGCAGACAAATACCTGACCAGAAGCACCTTACGTAAGCTGATGGTTTCCAGGGTTGGTGCGTCATGGTGAGGAAACCATGCAGGGAAGAAACAGAGAGAGCAATAACCAGAAGGGGGCCAGGCTGAAACTCCTCAGGACCCACCCCCAGTGACACACTTCCTCCAGTAAGACTCCACTTCCTAAATATTTCCCAACCTTCTCACACGTTGTCACCAACTGAGGGTTAAGTAGTCAAACACATAAGCCTGTGGAAAGATGGGCATTTTACATTCTAAACACAAGAAGCGGGTTGTTTTATTCACTGAGCCATCTTCCCAGCCCCACCCCACCCCTTCCTAGCTTTAATTTTGAGGCATGTTCTCATTTAGTAGTCCAGACTTGCTTTGAACTCATTCTACAGCCTAGGCAGTCTTTGAAGCTGTGATTTTCTTGCCTCAGCTTCCCAAGTGCAAGGACAGGCAGGAATGCAGGGATTGCAGGTACACACCAGCAGGCGTGGCTGGGAATGGACTGCTGATGCTCCAGAGAGATCTTGAAACTTCTGCAACCAAGTGGTTTACTTAGGACTACTTCCTTTTGGAAGCCCAGTGCGGACAGGCGGCAGGACATGAGCTTCAGTGTCCACGTGGGCTTGAAATCTGGCCTTGACACCAAGCTGTAACACATCAATATGAAGCTGTAGAAAGAAACAAATTAAAAACTATGTATCTGTATCTATCTATGTCTATATAGAGAGAAGTGTATTCTCTCTCCTCAGCCCAACAGATTCAAACTCAGAACTCAAGAGAGTATACTTTCTTGCTTTTATATATACATACATATACATACATATATATGTATGTATATATATGTGTGTGTATATATATGTATATATATATATATATATATATATATATATATATATATATATATGGAGAGAGAGAGAGAGAGAGACACCAGTAAGTTTAAAGAATCAAAACATGGAAACCTGATGGCTTTGCTTAAATGCATGATGTCAGTTACTGGAGCTCAGTCAGGGAGTTGACAGCTGCCTAGCAGGTGACCAGTGAAATTAAGGGTACCTGTCTATTGAAGCACAGCTTGAAAGGCTCTCTTTCTTAGAGACCTGGGTCATCTGTCACTTGGCCCCTCTCCTGTGCTAAGTTAAAAGATGTAATGAAAGACAGGTTTCCGTTTGCAGAGTGATGGACTGAGCTGGCTGTGAGGGCCATGTCATCCGTCATCCGAGCATGTTGCTTTCTTGTGGTCTCTTCTGAGGTCAGGTTCTCCTAGGATTACTACCACCAGCCCCGAGAGGAGGTGGAGCTCAGAGTGTAGAGCCACACGCTGTTCTTTCTGGTTACAAGGGAGAAATGAAGCAAGTGCATTTGTCAAAGGGGAGAGAGAAATGAAAACTGGTGAGGTATAAGGGAGAGAGGTATGGGTGTGGTCACGTCTAGGAAGGCAGGAATGCCTGGAAAAGAAAGGATGAGGATTTGGGACCTGTGTTCTGAGTGTGGTCTTCTCTAACTCCATAAATTCCCCCAAGACTCCTTCAGCTTATTTATACATTGTCACAAAATGATAATCTCATAGTGGATGAAGGACTTGTGTGAAAGGCCGCTGGCAAAGTGGCTGGCTTATAATATTGTTGACATTACATAGCAGCTGCTAATTACATTGTTAGTAATGGTGCAATGATCTCAGCTTTGCCACTTGTGTGATTTGAAGCAAGTCACTATTCCCATCTGTGACTCAGTTTCCTCAACATTCACCAGAGACACCTTCCCCGTTCCATCTCACTGGAACACAGAGGACAAGCAGAGAGAGTTCCTCTGTAGTTTGATAAGATATGAAGGGAAATGCTGTCTTCCACTGTGTACTCAAAGCCCGCCAGTTGGCAACTGGGATCATTTCTTGCTTATTTGCAAAATGGGATCCCTGCCTACCTCTAAGATCTACAATGAAGACGAGTTTAAAAGACGCATGAGAAGTTCTGTAAACCACTGGGTGCTGTATGAAGAGAGGCAAGGGGAGGTCTGTAGGCTCTGTCCCAGATCAGCAGTCCCCTGAGCCAGCAAACCTTCTAGCAGCTTCACATATGCCCCCTCCTGCCTACACTTGGCTTCTTGATCTTCAGAATTCAGCCACTGGTCACCTACAAAATCTCATTCATTCTCTATTATTGACCTTGCTTAGTGGGCTCCCTAAGTCCCAGGAGCCCCACTCCAAGATCACGTTGACTTTCCTGAAAACACAGTGTCTGCCCTTTGCATCTAGACAGTGTGGGCTCCCGGTGATGATGGCCTTTGCCAGATTCCCATTGCATTCCCAACCAGTGCCATCTCCATCACAGTGCTGACTTTTGGGGTCTCCTTAATCTAGAAAATCCCTCACAGACACGACCAGAGATTTGTTGCCATGGTGATCATCAATCCTGTCAGGTTGAAAGAGATTAACCATCACATGTATCACGCATGTGTTCTGGGGAATTGAACTCAGTACTTTCTGACTCCCTAAGGCCCTCCTGTTTGTGTAGGAAACATGCTTAACCACTGAGCCACCTCTCAGGCCCACATGCCACATTCTGAAAGATGGCTCTAGGTACAGCTATGGATACCTTTCTCTTCTCTTGCCCCTTGTCACCTGTTATAGTCGACTGAGTGATGAACCCCCCAAGAACTCCAGGTCCTGAGGTAAGGAAACGGAAAATGTGACTTTGTTTGAAGAAAACATCTCCACAGAGATCACTAGATTAAGAATCTTGTGAGAGGGGGTTCCTGAATATTCAAGTGGACCCTGAATGCAGTTGCAAATGATCTTACCAGAGAGAGGCAAGGGAGGTAACATGTTCATGGGTAGAGGAAGAGGCTATGGGACTACACAGGTGGAAGGATGTCAGGACATTGGCATTGAACATTAGGGTGATGCAGCCACAAGCCAAGGATCCCTGGCAGCCCTCAGCATGGGAAGAGTCAGGGAAGACCCCCCTCCAGAACTCCTATTGGGAGCATGGGCCTGCTCATTCCCAAGAGACGGTTTTGAGATTCTGACACTCTAAACTATGAAAGGCATATTTCTTCTTTCTTTCTTTATTTTTTTCTTTATTAGAGAGAGAGAGAATTGACATGTCAGGGTTTCAGCCACTGCAATGGAATGCCAGATGCTTGCGCCACCTAGTGGGCATGTGTGGCCTTGCACTTGCCTCACCTTTGTGAGTCTGCCTTACATGGGATCTGGGGAGAGAATGAACATGAGTCCTTAGGCTTCTCAGGTGAGCACCTTAATTGCTAAGCCATTTCTCCAGTCCTTAAAGGCATATTTCTACTATTTTTAACTATTTGGGTTGTAGTAATTTATCATAGAAATTGTAGAAAACTAGTATCTCCAACCTGTAGTCCTCTTTACCTTGGCTGCATGTCTGCAAAGACATCTCTCAGATGCATCTGAAACAAAAATGAGAGTGCCTTTCTTCCCACTAGAGTGTGCATGGGAAGGGAGGGTGAGGGCTACCTTGTAGAAGGAAGACTTTCTAACTGAACCTTTCTGACTTCATAGGGATGTCAGGTTATGGCCACGTGGCTGGTATAAAGCAGGACTTACATTATCTGGAGGGAGCTGGAGCCCAAATGAGGGTTCTTGGGTAGGACACACAGTCACCTGAGCTGGGATGAAGGGCCAGAGCACCCCAACAAGAAGCCAAGGTGCTTACAGAATCCAGCAGGACCCATACTAAGGATGAAAGAATTCACAAGAGGCAAATCATGATGGGGAAGTCAGCTCTAGAAAATGCAGGGTGTTTGAAGAGTCCAGGTCTTCTCATTTTGGGGCTCTGAGGTAAGCTTGTGGTATAAATTCCAGGTCTCAGGTCCATGGTTCCAGAGCTGGAAGGTTGTATAGGGACGTCACCCATGTCTTTATGGTTTCAGTCATTGCTCTTGATGTTGCCTGAAGACCAAGGAGAAGGGATCAATCCAGGTGTGCTGGGCTAGAGGTTCACTTTCCCAACTGCCCATATGTTACGCCTTGTGGGTTTGCTTGTTGCTCTGAGCCTGGTTCTAATGCTAATGTGTTCCAGTATTTCTTTATGTGAATTCATGCCCACTCAGAGACCAAGTGTTTTTTCTGTTTAGGTTGATTCAGTAGACTAAGCTGAAGGGAGGAAAGGGAGAGAGAGAGAGAGAGAGGGAGAGAGGGAGAGGAGCAATGAGAAAGAGGAGAGAGACAGTAAACAAGTAGTTGGTCTTATCAGCTCATTTTTCTGGGCTGTGCTAAACCACTTGGATGAGGTAAGAGCAACACTGTGGTTGGGTGGCAAGGTGATTAATTCCTATTGCTGCTCTAATGAAAAACAAACCCATATTTCTGTCCCAACCTTGTTGCATTCAGCATTTCCTGTGATGTTTTCTTAATCTAGCTTCTGGATCTTAAATGCTTGTGTAATCTTATGAAGATTCTATATGGCTTTCTGTGTGACTTCCTCTGGGGAAATGAAAACAAAAATTATATTTCCTTGACTTCTCACAGATTCTCAGACGTTGTACGTAGTTCCTCAAATTATGGGCCATTGAAAAGGCAATCGTGATTTCCTAAATCTTGAGTCTAATTCTGTCGGCTCCTGACACATTTCATGGAGAAGACTATTAAAGAAAACACAGTGCTTTATTCTAGGCACCAATGTCTGTGTTCTATGCATTTCACACATGTAAATTCACTTAAGCTATAAGCAACTCTATGAGGTTGACGGTATTATTATCCTTACATTAACAGTGAGGCAACTGAGGTTCAGAGAGATTAAGAAAGTTTTCCAAGCTCATCGAACAGTTCACAATTCAAGACTGGTTCAAGGGTATCTTCTGTCTAGTGACTTACTGTGCTCTGAGGCTATTTGGTTAAACCACAAAGCAGCTGACATTAGTTGAACAAATTTTCAGAGTGCTCTAGATGTATTTTTGAGTGCTTTTCAAACTTGATTATTACCTCAGTTTTCTAAGGTTACATTGTGTGGTGGTTTGAATGTAAAAGGTCCCCATAGCCTCATGCATTTGTGATTAAGCCTCATAGTCGGTCCCCAGCTGGTGGAGTTTCTGGGCTGGTGGAGCCTTGCTAAAGGAGGTGAGCCACTGGGGAAGGACCTTGAAGTTTAGTAGCTCAGCTACAAGCCCAATACTATGGCTAGAAGGTGTGAGTCAACTTACTGCTTAGATCATGCTTTCCCTACCATTATGACACTTTCCTTTAAGATTGTGAGCCAAAATAAATGCCTTACTTCCATACGCTGCTTTTGGATAGGTGCTGTGCTCTAGCAATGAGGTGGTAACTGCCACATCAGTCTGTTTGTCTGTCTATCTACCTATCTGTTGTCCATCTATGTACTCTCTCTGGAGATACAACATAGAAATATGACGGATAGATGATAGATAGAAAAGCTGATAGAAGATTGATAGATGGGTGGAAAATTGATTAATAGATGCTAGATTGACAGACAGAAATAAAGAAAGATGACCTCTACGACCTCTCTTGTGCTGTTGGCCCTCTCCACTATGGGAGTTAAAACTGATGAACAGACCCCCAGCCTTTGGACCTGCATTAAGCTTCTACCTCCCTTCAGCATAGCAGAGGTAGAAGATGAGCACGGATACCTGCGCCATCCCTCTATCAAGTTAGAACTTAGCCGGGCGTGGTGGCGCACGCCTTTAATCCCAGCACTCGGGAGGCAGAGGTAGGAGGATCGTCATGAGTTCGAGGCCACCCTGAGACTACATAGTGAATTCCAGGTCAGCCTGGGCGAGAGTTTCCTTGCAGATGCCATGACAGATGCTCAAGTAACTTCAACATCCACTGAGTGAAAAATCAAATGAGCAGCTCCAGGACTTATCAGCTGTCCTCTTGGTAGTGGGAAGATGTCAGGCGTCAGACACTGGCTCTGCCTCAAAAGTAGGTAGACACAAGTGACAGCTTGGCCACCGCCTGACTGTGGTGGCGGTGGTGATGAAGATGATGATGGGCTTTCTCTCTAGAAGTGAGCAAAGTTTTATTGCATCTTTTCTGTCCTGTAAGTAATTTGCAAGACTTTTAGAAGCTTTGAGTACTATAGAACAAGGAGATAAGAAAATTTCCCTCAGCTCAAAGCCCCATCAGCTCTTAGTAACTAGATGACCACTTTTGGTGGTTTAAAGAGCATCTTTCCAATATCTTCCTAGCGCTTACAAAAGCCACACACACCTATGTAACTCATATACATGGGGTGATACGATACAAAATGTTACGCAACTTGCCCATTTGCTCAGATGATGGTAAAGTTAATGGATAAGTAACACAGAATCACAATAAGAGAAATATGTCCTGTGTTAAAATGACAAGAGTAGGGCTGGAGAGATGGCTTAGCGGTTAAGCGCTTGCCTGTGAAGCCTAAGGATCCCGGTTCGAGGCTCGATTCCCCAGGACCCACGTTAGCCAGATGCACAAGGGGTCGTACGCATCTGGAGTTCCGTTTGCAGTGGCTGGAGGCCCTGGCGCGCCCATTCTCTCTCTCTCTCTCTATCTGCCCCTTTCTCTCTGTCTGTCACTCTCAAATAAATAAATAAAAATGAGCAAAAAAAATTAAAAAAAAAATGATGAGAGTAATCTCAGGGCCCTGGGCTTACATGTAGGAGCAGAGCCAGGGGTCTGTGGGAGAGGCAAGTGAATCTTCTTTCAACTGACTGTCAGTGGCTCTGATGAAGGCACTCCCAGCTGCTCTCTCCCGTGGTCCATCAAGCCCAAAGAATATTAATGCACAGTGCAAGCACGGATCATTTTTTCTTATCAGGTAAAACAGCTTCCAGAATTGATCTGGACCATCAATATCTGGCATCTGAGACAAAGCCTTAGAGGTGCTTGGAGTCCACCTGACTCAGGTGAAGGCTCCCTGTACAGCATTGTCTCCAAGTTTACATATGGAAGGTCAAAATGACATGGGAAGACTGTTCACTTAGGCCAGTCTTCTGTCATGGAATTCCTCCCTGCATGTTCATTCATTCCTCTCTGCACAAACAAGGTTTGGAAATCTCTCTCTCTCTCTCTCTCTGTCTCTCTCTCTCTCTGTGTATGAGTGCACAAAGAGGTCAGAGGGCAACCTCAGGTGTCATTCATCAGGTGCCATCCACTTTTTCTTTTTTTGATGTAAGATCTCTCATTGCCTTGGAACTCACCAAGCAGGCTAGACTGGCTGGCCAGCAAGGCTCAAGGATCCAGCTGTTCCTACCTCCTCAGTGCTAGGATTACAGGAACACACACACACACCAGGCATATTTCCTACATGAGTTATGAGGATCCAAACCAGGTCTTCATGCTTGCAAGGTCTTTGCTGAGTAGGCATCTCCCTGGCTCTGGAAGCCTCTCTTACTTGCATTTCAGGAAGCGACTGTTCTTAGGCGTTCAGGATGATCTCATGCTGTGCAAACTGGAGCGACTGCTGGCTATTGCCCCTTGCCCCTTGCTTTGCCCAGCCGGACATCCCGGGTGAAAGGTGCCATCTTCATGCACATGAAATGCTACAAGATTCTGAGAGCAATGGGGCCTTTCTAGGCCCACGTGCGGCTAAACTCCAGTGACTAAAGCTTTGACGTCCACGTCACAAGTGAAAGAAGAATTAAAGAATGGGGGAAACTGAGGCGTGGAGGTAAAAGTAGACTTTTTCAAGAAAGATGTAGAAAGAGACTAAATAGTCGGAGGGTTCCTCACCCCCAAAAAGAGAGAGCGTTGCTGGATCGGGGCCACGGGGCTGGGGATATAAAAGTGCAGAAGTACAAAGCGTCAGGGATAGCATGCTCAGGAGCTCCACCTGCCTCCAAAGAAGTGAAAGAAAAGAAAGTCAGGTTTGTTGAGTTTGTTACGACTCGGGAAAACAGGCAGACACAGCAGTGAGGGTGTGTCAGCAAGCGCACCGAGGGAGGGTAGGCTGCAGGCTTTAGTGCATGATCTTACATAGGGAATAACTGTTCCTCCTACGTCTTTAGCTTGTCTGTAGGTGAGGGGGCGTCTCTTGACCAGGTGAGTGATTGACAGGCTCCCAGGACCAGAGACTTTGTTCCTTTGGTGAGGACAAAGTGTCTTTTCCCTTTCTAATGTCACCAAGGAATCAGGAGTTGGGTTCTTCCTTCTATGACCTATAAACCTAATGTCTGCCAGCCCACAACACTCCTCCTCAGGAGTTAGGACCCTAAAATCATTCAGGTGAGGGTGGAAAGCCAGTCTATCTCCTCCAAGCGGAAGCGGGGCAGAGGAGGGGTTGTGGGCCTGCATCGTCTGTACACCCCACTTTATCTTGCAGGGCAGGTTGGCATCTATGTTCTTTTGGGTCTGTGTCCCTAACTGATTACCTTCAAAAGAAGCTTACCTCACTCCTAATTCCCATGAGGACTGAGGTAGAGCGGCTGATAACTGGGAACAGACAGGGTCTCCTCTAGTCACTGGGTAGCAGGAGTCAAAGTCAGAAACTGGATCCAGGCATGTGTGAGTAGAAGGTTCCTTCTTTCTTCACTGCTGGGTGGGAACACAGCAGTGACACCTTCTCTTCCTCTCATTGTTGCAGTAAGGGCCATTTAATGTCATGTCCTTGCTGATCTGATTTATTCTATCTTGGGAGCCCACTCATTAGTGCATTAATTAATTAATTAATTAATGAGCATTGTGCATCTACTCTGCGTGAGGCACTAGGATAAAACAATGGACCAAATACACCCTCTTCCCTCCGTACTGTCTTGAGACTTGCTTTGCAGGGGGCAAAGGTAACAAAACACAAACAAACAAACAAAAATAGGATAGGGCTGGGTAGGTAGAGTGCTTGCCTTGCAATTATGAAGACCTGAGTTTGAATCCCAGCACCATGTAAAATGCTAAAACTGGTGACAGGCACCTGAAACCCAAGTGCTAGGGAGTTGGAGACAGAGGGACCACTGAGACTTGAGTAGCTTGTCTAGAAGAATCAGTGAGTTCCGTGTTCAGTGAGAGACACTGTCTCAAAAAGTATAAGATGGAGAATGGTTGAGGAAGACACCTGACATTGACCTCTACTCTCCATATACTTATGCACACATGTGTTTATAAGTGCAGCCCCACACATAGGAGTGTTCTCACACGTATGAACACTCATGCACACAGACACATGCACCACATACTCATACATTGTGGAAAAAGTAAAGAAGTAACTGTGCACCTTTTCAGGGTTTATGAGAAAAAGTCGAAGGCACAGTAGGGAAGATGAGGTTATTTCACATCTGTGGTCACGGAAGCTTTTCTGATAAGTTTGGCAGCAACCTTAAGGAGACAGCGAGGAGACGCCAAGCCCAAAGATATCTAGAGAAAGAACATCTAGAAAGAGCATGTGCAGAGGCCCCGAGGAGTGATGCTTGGGAATAGCGGTCTGGAGCTGTCTGGAGATAGTAAAGAGAAAATGGCAGGGAAGATGAAGTTGGAGAGGAACTGGGGAGTGTGGGGAGATCACATGGGGCTTCGTGGGTCATTATGATGGAGGTGGGAGCTGCCCTCAGTGGGCTGAGGTTGGAGGAAGTGAGGATGTGAATGGATCACATCTCAGTGGGGCTGTTCTCGTTGCTGCGTGTTTGGGAGGGGGCAGTAGAGATGGAAGCAGAGTCACCAGTGGAGAGGCAGTGTTACAATCCAAGTTAGGGACCAAGGGGTTTGGGGCCACAGGTGGCTAGAATTGGCTTCATTCTCTTTAGGTTTTGTCAGAATAATCAATATTATTTTTTAAAAAATAAATCGAGTGTGAAGAGAGAGATGAAGAGAGAAGAATGATGCAGACCCCAATTGTTATGCTGGGCTTCACCTTGGATATATAAGTCACCTAAGCGCCGCTGGATAGCCTTGGTCATGTGACCAATGCTTGTCTCCTTCCGGACCAAGTGAACAGTTCTGATTCAAACCCACATTTATCCGCTGGGTTCCCCTGGGCAAGAAATTTGACCTTTCTGGCCCACCTTTTCTCCTGTTAAATTGGGGAAAAAACATCAGCACAACCTCCGCACGGGCGCATCACAGGTGACTCACGCATGTGTAGCCCGGGGACTCACGTGTAAGCCATTGAAAGAAAGCCAAGGTCACCGTGGCTGGACCACTCTGTCAACGCATGTGAGCCCTCTGTGCCTCAGTAGGGCAGTCTTTCGTAAGGTGGAGAGAGAAAGAGCTGCTGGGGTGCCTGCGAGGAATGAGAGAGAGCGGACCCAAGGGTGCTGACCCAGGAACCGTCCTCAGTCATGCCGACATCCCTCTTCCTCTCCGGCTCCTGTTCCTAGCTGCCAGATACCTGCCTTGGACTTTCCCTCATTTGTGCTTTGTGTCTGCTTGGGGGTCACAGACACTGCGTTCCTTTCATCCTGCGTGCCAAGATGCGTGAGCAGGGGACTTATCTTTGTACATTGCTTGATCCCGACATTTCCTGTCCTCTGCCCATCCCAGGCTGGTGTATGTACAGAGAGACCACCGCCCACTTTCTTATGAGCAGAGACAGTGTTGCCGAGGAAGGACCGGACTTTATTGTTACTGTTAGTAAGTAAGGCAGCTGAGTATCGGTGCTGGCTTCCACTATTTTTCCTCCGGAATTTTGTAACCAGCCCATAATTTCTCCACTGGCTTCAAGACGTCAGCCAGGACCCTTAAAAATGCCCACACATATCATAGCTGTCTTGATGCCCTCTCTTTCTCCACAACGAGTCCAGCCACACTGCCTGCAATCTTCGTTACTTAATTTTACATCCCCTCTTGTTGTTTTCGCAAGTGCGTGTGTGGTAGTGTGGGCGTGTGTGCGTGTATGCTTGTTCATACATCTGCAAGTGTCCGTGCCCATGTGTGCGTTTGCATGTGGAGGCCAGAGATCAGCCTCGGGTCTTCCTCAAGTGTTCTCCAACCTCATTCTTTGAGGCAGGGTCTCTCACGGAGCCAAGAGC
Source organism: Dipus sagitta (assembly GCA_036346955.1). Lineage (NCBI taxonomy): Eukaryota > Metazoa > Chordata > Mammalia > Rodentia > Dipodidae > Dipus > Dipus sagitta. The sequence continues at coordinate 104,060,922 of CM070781.1, read as the reverse complement.
TCACTGATTTAGCTGGGTAAGCTAGCCAGGGGTCCTCCTGTCTCCCCTCCTCACTGTTGGGAGTAAAGATGCACACCTGACATTTTACTGGGGATTTCAACTCAGGTCCTCATGCTTGGGCTTCAAGCACTGTAGCCCCTGAGCCATCTGGCCGGGAACTCATTCCCCTCCTACCCTGCGTCACAGCGCCTTCCCGTGCGCCGTTTTCTCTTCCAGCAGAAGTGCACTGGAGCACGGAGTGTCAGGCAGCAAGGGCAGCACAGTCAACAGACGACAGACAGCACCTCCCAAAGCCCAGCCTCGTGACAACGTCACCCTGCTCCTGCATGTCATTTAGGATGGAACAGTGTCGCATTTACGCAAGTCACGTTACTTTTCAAAGTCACATACATTCACATCGTGCTGAAAATAAGTTAGTGCTCTTACTTGCTGGCTCTCACTCTCTTCTTTTGAGGGTTTTCTTAGGTATGTTCTCTTTCACTCTGAGGTCCTGCTCTTCGGATACCCCAAGCTTGTACCTAGTTTTCCAAGAGTCGAGGATGGTATCGCTGTTTGAATAAGAAGCATCCGTCACAGGTTCATGTTCTGACCACACAGTACTCAGGTGCTGGTGTTGCTTTGGGAGGCTGAGGAACCTCGATGCAGGGAGGCACAGCTGGAGGAAGAAGGCCACTGGGGACTGGCACGTGGCGTGTTCTCCTTGCCCACTTCCTGTTCAGCCCAAGCGAAGCAGCTGCCAGAACTGCTGTTCTGTTACAAACGAGGGCCATTCCCAAGCGAAGCTCCGGCTCCTCGAGAGGACATGGCCATCCGAAGGCCTCCTGTGGAGGACCCTCTGAGGCTCGGGAGGAAGGGACAGATGTGAGGACAGTTGAGGTATGCAGAGGGCGAGGCGTGCAGAGGTGTGGGAGAAGGATTCTAGTGGCAGCTCCCTCTGACGGCACCTGCTGCGGTTACCATGGTTGACTGCTGGTCTCCTGCTTCAGCACTGCACCCCTGAATGCCTCACAGTGCTCATTATAAAACCGTGTGCTCTTGGGGTCGGGCACCAGTGCCAGCCCATCCTAGCTGGTGCAGGATTACTCCAGCAGAGACAGGAGCTCGAGGCTCCACCTACCCCTGTACAGATCTCCCCATTAAATCCTCCTCTCTTTCTCTCTTCTGTCCTTCCTCTCTCTTCCCCGATGGTGTCAGACCTGCAGCATGGTCCAAAGGCAACCCCTCCCCCCGGCCTCTCCCTTAACTCTTTGGTTTTGTTTATTTTTATTTACTTATTTGAGAGTGACAGAGAGAGAAAGAGGGAGAGAGAGAGAGAGAGAAAATGGGTGCGCCAGGGCCTCCAGCCACTGCAAACGAAATTCAGACACATGTGCCCCCCTTGTGCATCTGGCTAACATGGGTCCTGGGGAATGGAGCCTCGAACCAGGGTCCTCAGGCTTCACAGGCAAGTGCTTAACCGCTAAGCCATCTCTCCAGTCCTCCCTGAACTCTTCACAGCCACTTCCCATAATGCTTCTCTTTGCATATGAAATTCCGTCTTGGCGTCCACCCACATCTCTGAGGATTCAAATGGACGTGATCAGTCTATGAGAACAGAAACAAACTCAGTGTTTGTGGAGTGCCCCAGGTTCTCAGAAGTCCAGAACACGGCTCCTTGTGCTTCTGAGGACCACACAGACGGACACTTCCACTCCATGGGGAGGGAGCATCAAAGAGAGCTCTCTTCACCCACACATGGTCCCTTGCTTCTTCCACAACAAAGCCTGGAAAACCAAACGTCTATGTGTCTGTTACATTTCTCATCACCTGTGACCTAATACCGACAGGAGCAACTAGGAGAGGAAGAATTTATTTCGGCTCAGGTCAGAGGGTCTTGTCAGTCATGGTGGGGAGCACACAGCAGCAGCTAAGGCGGCTCTGCCTGTGCTGGCAGAACCGCGAGGGACGGCTTGTTTGCGTCTTGGTGGACCAGGAAACACAGAGCTGCAAACCAGAATGGGAGATGAGTGAAACCTTCAAAGGCCACCACTAGCGGTCTGCATCTACCAGTTAGGCACCATTTCTCCCTCCTTGTTTTCCTGACATGGGTCTGAGAGGTGCCTCAATCCCAGGGAACTGCATGAGAATGTGGGGATAAAAATCACGGAGGAAGCCTAAGAGGACCATAAACAGCGGCTCTGACCTACCTGAGTCCGGAATTGTTCCCTAAGAAGAACAGACCCTTCTCTGCGTAATCTACTGGGTGTCCCTTGCAGGTTAAAATCAACCTAGAGGATAGAGATGATTGGACTTTAAATAAGTGCTTTGTGGACTGGGGCCCAGGGCCCAGGAAAGCCCAATAGCAACCTGGCTGCAGATAGAATATCACAGCAGAAGGGTTGGTACTATCACGTGAATGTTGAGTGTCCCCCGAAGGCCCATGTGTAACACAACGGCTTGTTCCCCAGCCCATCACGCTATTGTGGGTGGTTCAACCTTTCAGCGGCAGAGCCTGGAGGGAGGTCTTCTGCTTATTGGAGGAGTGCCCATGAAAAGGATAATGGAGCCATTCCCCTTCCTTCCCTCCTTCCCTCCTTCCTTCCTTCCTTCCTTCCTTCCTTCCTTCCTTCCTTCCTTTTTTCTTCCTTTCACTCTCATTCTTTCTTTCTTTGTTTGTGGGTCATAGTCATGAGCTAAGTCGTTCTTAAAAAAATTATTTTATTTATTTGAGAGAGAGAGAGAGAGAGAGGCAGATAGAAAGAATGGGTGCACCAGGGCCTCTAGCCACTGCAAATGAACTCCAGACACATGCACAACCTTGTGTATCTGGCTTATGTGGGTCTGGGGAATCGAAGTTGGGTCCTAAGGCTTCACAGGCAAGTGCTTTAACCTCTAAACCATGTCTCCAAGCCGAGGTAATTGGTTTTGCTCTTCCCCCATGATGTGTTTCCTTACCATAGACCCAGGAGTTATATGGTCAGTAGATTATCAACAGAAACCTCAAAAATGTGAGTCAACATAAATCCTTTTCTCTTTGTAAGTTTAGAAACTTGTACTTGTTATAGTAACAAAAAGCTGGTTAATACGGGCAGTAAGTAGTATTGCCCATCTATCCCTTGGAGACTGCACCGAATGGAGGTGTGTAACTGGGCTGGAATTCATTGTTAGGCTGAGGAGGACTTCTCCTCTGCCTCCTCCTGCTTTCTGTTTAAGGAATGAGTAAGAGAGCTAGGCCACAGTATCACTTCTCAGCTTTATTCGATGAGCAGAAGTAGGTTGCAACAATGAACATTTGCAGAAAACAAGGCAAAGCGTGACTTAATCCAAGTGACAATGGGACTCAGAGAGGAGATGTCTTTAGATTATCTGTGCAAGGGAAGATGCCAAGAGAAACAGATCCCAATATTCACTCATATATATATGCACACAAGCATGCGCATAAGCATATGTATATATGTATATGTTTATGTATATATATATATATACACATATGTATATATATATATATATATATATATGTTTAAAATTCAAGTCCACTTTCCACATGCCCCCAAGCCTGCATCCCACCAGCTGAATGTGAGTCACCCCCACACTCAATGTAGGAACACGTGTCATGTTCTGTACTTAACAGCAGCAGCAGCAGCAGCACAGGCGCTCCAAAAAAGCCCAACTAATTATAAGCCTGCTTTCACTGCTGGTATTATTTGCAAGTAACAAAGGCACCTGCCACATTAATTATCCCTTCTAATAAACAGTTCCAGCCAGTCAACCAAAAATGAGTTTGGGGGGGAAGGGATGCTCATTAGGAACAGAGGTCTTTCCACTGAATCTTCAAATTCTCCTTGAGTCCAGTGATTCACTCATTCATATGAGGTAACCTCCATAACCTTCACCCACATCAGGGAAGATGACTGCCTACTATTCATATTCTGTTTCTGTCTCTCTCTCAAATAAATTATATATATATATATATATATATATATATATATATATATATATATATTCCAAAAGTATCCTTTTAAGAGGAGAATCTAGAAGGAATGGGCTCAACCTCCCTGTCTTGGGTTCAAAGTCACAGCATCACACTGAGAATGAGCCTTGTAGAAAAGATAGGAAAAAGAAAAAGGTAATATATGTATCACAGCTGTACCTTCTAGACATAATCTTTTTTATTGTTAATATATAGAGGCAAAACATGCTGTCAGAGGCACACCTCTGATGTACACAGCTTTTTATTTCCCCTGGAAAAATTTTATTCTGGTAAAATACATTACTTGTATACACCTAATGATTTGTGGTGATTATTTATTGTGACATTTTAGCTATCTCTAAATGTAATGTTTAGGGGCATTCATTATAACTGTGGTGTTGTGAAATGCTCACCTCTGCTATTCCAAAATCCTTCATCACTGCCAATGGAAAAATGTGTAGCAACCACACACCTTGATCAGTGTTTACACATAGGTACAGCATATTGCAAGAAACCCAGAACAGGAAGTAAATCATTTCTGATTACCACCAGGACCCGTTGCATATATTCCCAGAGGTACCCACCATAGTGAACTCTAGAGTATGGGACAGCTTTGCCTGAAGTGTATAGATGGAATCAAACAGCACGGACTCCCTCACATCTGACTTCTTTCTTGCGACCCAAAGGTTAGTGTTATTGTTGCATGCATTCACAGCTCATCATTTTTCTTGCTGTCATGAAATATTCCATTGTATGACTTTATCACAGGTCATTTCCTTTCTCTGACCTCCTGTTGATGGACATTTGAGTTGCTTCTAGCTTGAGACTGTTGTAAACAAAAATTGTTGTGAACACTGTTGCTCACGCCTGTTTGTGAACACAGGTACCTCTTTCTCTTGGCCAGCATAGTAGTTCTCCAGGGTTGCCATATCCAAACCCTAGACAGTGGGTGGCTTGACAGCCTTTAAGGTAGAGGTCTGAGGTTAAGGTGTTATGAGGGTTGATGGACTTCTCATCATGGCTTGTGCATGGCCATGTTTCTCTGTTGTCTTTAACTGTTCTTCCTCTCTGGATGTCTGCCCTAATTTCTTCTTCTTACCCCCAAATCTGTCATATCCTGTTGAGACCCATCCCAATGACCTCATTTAGCATCAATCACACTTATAAAAACTCTGTCTCTGGGCTGGAGAGATGGCTCAGCAGTTAAGACACTAGCCTGCAAAGCCAAAGGACCCAGGTTCAATTTCCCAGGACCCACATAAGCCAGATATACAAGGTGGCACATGTGTGTCTGGAGTTCATTTGCAGAGGCTGAAGGCCCTGGTGCACCCATTCTCTGTTTCTTTCTCTCTCTCTTAAATAAATAAACAAAAATAATCTTTAAAAACCCTTCTCTAAGCATATCTTGAGGTTCTGGGGTTCAGGATGTCAACCTATGAACTGGTGGGGCGGGGCTGACACATGCAGACACTGCTTAGAATATTTGGAACATAACCCAATGGGAATATGACTCATATGTAATAAGTTTATACAATACAGTTTTCAATAAAACCATAAAGCCATTGCTCTTTGTCATAAGCATGTGTTTATTGTTGACAGACATTGCCAGCTTCTTAAAGTGATTACATCAATTTAAAGTCCCATCGGCCTCTCAAGCATTCCAGTTCCTCCACATCCTGGTCACCACTTGATGTTTTCAGTCTGATTTTCATCCTAGTTACTCTGCTGACAATATCTGTTTGTGTTCTCAGGTTCTTCTGAGACACTAACTCAAGGTTTGGTCTGTAACCTGACCTGTGATCCACACACCATTGTGTGGCCACACCTTGGAGGTTGCTACGCTCATCATAAACCCTCCAGCATGTTGGTCTACACCCTTGGGTAGGTGAAGAAATTGTGAATAAACCTTTATATGCAAACGAAATTTATTAAATACTTTCAATGTGGGGCCTACTTTTTAAAAAAAATAAATTAACCTTATTTTAAAACATCATACAGCATGTCTACTTAGGCTTTCATTGTATGAACTCTGGAGAGATGACTTTGGGGTTCATTCAGTGGTGTGATTTTTGACTGAAACCTATTCAAAGAGCTCACTCATTTCAGCACCTTGGGGTCATTCATGTATTGTTGGGGAAGCCTAGAAGAAGACAGAAAAAAAGCTTGGTCTGATTGTTTGGAATTGGGGTGAATGTGCATATATGAAAACATTTGGGAGTATAGATAAACCTAGTTACTTCTCAATTTAACTGTACCAGATGCCTTGCTGAGAATTTTCTTAAATCTTTGCAAGCATCTTAATTTTATTGGTGGAGGTATATCAGACACTTCAATAACAATAATAATAGCTATTACAATTATCGATATTCAGAGAAGCCACAAGACTCATCCAAGGTCACATAGCTTGTAAATGGTAGTAGGGGTTTACTATGAAAACAAATTCTACTGACTCTTCCCTGAGGCCATTTAGTTACTTCTGTGATATTTTGGTAACTCTCACTTGTTTTATTTGCAGAATATCTAATACTCATGATGCTGCATCGTGGATGCTGCTTAAGCCTATTTTATAGATGAAGAAACAAAGGCATTGGCTCAAAGTCACATAGATGTTGGACAGGGTCAGCATCCAAACCCAGGAGGATGGCTTTAATTAGATGGATTATTTGAAATCTGTAATAAACTACGATGAGATGAGAACTGGCTTTCTGCCCATCTTGAGGCCATGGCTCCATGCACTAGAAATTTCTGCCTTCCATGGAGCTGGAATTGGCCTCTGAAACTTCACCCGGTTGCTTGCTTCCAGTCCCAAGCCCAGCATTTAGCGGTTAATTATATCTTGTCTCCTATCGTGCCCTCACTGTCTCCGTGACTCCTCCCTTCTCTAGCTCCTGGAGGCCTAGAGACCAAGTTGTGGAGGCTGAACACCTTGCAGAGAGGCAGTCGGAGCTTATTAAATAATTATTTGCTGGTTGAAAGTTCCCACTGGCATCTTCCCCTCAGAGCCTCTTTCCTGTGTGTGACAAAGCAGTGTAGGACGGTTACAAGGGCTTTGCAATTTAAATTTGTATACAGTGTTTCAATTCTAATATGTACACAGTGTGAGTATAATTTGCATACCTTTTCAACATACAGTGTAGACACTACTTGGAAACTTTACATTTAAGGCGATACTGCTGCCCCCAAGACTGTCATTTCTACGTCTCTCTCTCTCTCTCTCTCTTTTTTCTTCAGTATTGTGTACATGGCAAATCAGGAACTGGGGCATTTACACCCAAGTTGCACAAAATAAGGTCGTGGGGAGGTTGCCTGGTTGCAATTTTTAAATGTGTATTTATAACTGTGTGTGTGCATGCATATGGAATCCTGAGAACAACATGGGGTGTTATTTTGAGATAAGCTATTCACCTTATTTTTTTTTTTTTTTGAGTCATGGTCTCTCATTGGTCTGGAACTCACCAATTAGGCTGGCTGACTAGTGAGTTCTAGGAAATCATCTTTTCTCTGCCTCCTCAGAGCTGGGATTACAAGCAGGCATCACCATGCCCAGCATTTTGCATGGCATTGGGGCTCAAAATCAGATCCTCCTGCTTGTGAGGCAACATTTTACTGACTAAGCCATCTCCCCATCTCCTGCTTAGTTGAAATTTATTGGCTCTTTCAAGGGTAGCTGTCTCCATGTCTTGTTCTCAGATGCAATCACTTTGACATGACTTTGCTCATGTCCCCTGCAGTGTCCTCTGCCACTCACTGTGTCTCCTGACTAGAAATCAGCCAGCAATTATTCAATAGTGAGTGATATAGACCCCACCCAAGGCAGCATAAACCAAGGAAGGAAACTTGGATTTATTGATTTATATAACTGGACCATCTGGGGACTTCAGTTATGGCTGGTTCTAGAAATGTCACAAACAGTTGGTCGCTTGTTTGCTTTCTCCCTTCCCCTACTCTATTTATGATACCACTGATAGAACCCCACTGGCCAAATAGATGAGGTCAAAGTCTTGTGATGTCTCACTGAATAGCATACCATCCCTACACCAGTCAGTGTGGGTGAGCAAAGCACATACTGATTAGCTGGTGCTTGGGTGATCTCTACCCAAATGATGTAGTCCTAGAGGTGAGGACAAGGTGTTCCCAGGGAGAAGTCTGGAGACATCTCTCGAGGAAGGGTAAAGCAAAGGATGCCACCCTGCACCAGACAGTCCTGTATTATAATTAGTCTACCTGTCTTCCTAGACTGAGGGCTTCCTGATGGCAAGAAGCTGAGTGATTTCTCATGAATCTGAATATTTAAAGGGATAGGAAGTGGCTGGAGAGATGGCTTAGCTGCTAAGGTATCTTGCCTGCAAAGCCTCATGACTCAGTTTGATTCACTGGTACCCGTGTATAGCCAGATGCACAAAGTAACGCGTGTGTCTAGAATTCATTTATAGTGGCTGGAGGCCCTGGCACACTCATTCTCTCTGTCTGTCTCTCTTCTCTCTATCTCTCTTTGCTTGCAAATAAATTTTAAAATATATATTTAAAAAATCCGTTAGGGCTGGAGAGATGGCTTATCAGTTAAGGTGCTTGCCTGTGAAATATAAGGACTCATGTTTGACTCTCCAGATCCCACATAAGCCAGATGCACAAAGTGATGCAAGCACGCGAGATCTTACAGGTGCACAAAGGGGCGCACGCATCTGGAGTTTGATTGCAGTGGCTGGAAGCTCTGGTGCACCAATTCTCTCTCTTTTGCTCTCACTCTCTCATGTTATAAAAAGGCCAGTTTGTTGGGCTTGCCCCAAATAAAAACAAAATAAAATAAAATAAAAGTTAAAAAAATCCTTTAAAGGGATAGGAAAGACAAATCTTCAAGACACTAGGTATTTCTTTATTTCCCAAGTGTGTATTGAACGCTGAATGCTGGGATGATACTGTGAGCAAATGAAGAAACCGTCCCTGCAGACCACTGGGCTTAGGGTGAAAGGCAGACAAATGACCATGATGGAGAGCGATGCACATTTATTCTAGATGTATGTTCTCAACCTTGAACAGTCAAGACAACAGGAATGTGATAACAGTAACACCTTACAGACCCTTTCTACACATTCACAGTGACTTCACAGATGAGATGCAATGGGATCTTATTTTTTAGGAAAGACGGTGGAGATTTTAAAAGGGCAGTACATGCACACCACCCCATAGAGATAAATCAGTTTTATTAATCTTAAGCCACAGCTCTGTGAAGTTCCATCTTGTTTTATAAATGGGAAACATATTCTTGGGGTGAAGAAATTGGTCTACTAGTCACCAAATAGAGGAACTTGGAGCCCAAGTCAGCCGGTGCCCACTAGGGGACCATCATCCAAACCCAGTGGCTGGGTCTGAACTCACTCAAAACTCATGGCTCTAAGCCTAATGCTCACTCTCATCCAACTGGGTGATTTTCTCTGCCCCAAGGCCACACCCCTTGCTAGAGGGGCACTCTGATTGGTCATTAGGTAGTGACTTTTGCAACCAGACAGGTAGCTATTTAGTGACCTAGGCTTAGGGGGAAGAATAAGATATTTATATTGCTCTTCTCACTAGAGCCTTGATATCTTGCCCCAGAAGTGACACTCTGCTTTTCCAGAAAGTCTTTTTGTCCTCCATCACTCATCACTCACCCTGTTCCGGACGCCGGGTGGTACTTGGGGCAGCGACATTCATCCAGCTCCTCCAGATCCTGGCTGAGAGTGCGTGGCAGCTGAGAGATGGCCTATTTTGTTCCTGTGATGAGCATGCTGTTCTGCCAATGAGGCCCAGCCTTCCCCACAAACAAAGGCACTGTCTTGTGGTCCCAACTGTTAAAAAACACCAGGCTCAGAGTAGCACAGTGCTGACATGAAAGGTGCCCAACAACCATAACAAATCTGGTCAGATGAAAGGACTTCAAGGCCCTCATAATAAAGATGAATAAATGATAGAACTTGAACACCCACATCAAAGGTGGATCTTTATCTCCCTCGTTATTAAATATATTATTTATTTATTTGAGAGAGAGAGGGAGAGAGAAAGAGAATAGGTGCACCAAAGCATCCCGCCATTGCACACAAACTCCATGTATTTTCATGTGCGTGTGTGTGTGCATTTGTGCATATGGGTGCATTCATTCAGGTTCATGTAGTGGCCAGAGGACACCCTTGGGTGTCATCCCCCAGGTTCTATTTACCTTCTCTTGGACAGGATCTCTCAGTGACCTGCAATGTCAGGACTTGCCATGTAAGCTGGACAGCTTGATTAGTGAGCCACGGGGATCCACAACCTCCCCAGTGCTGGGATCTAGCACACACCACCATTTCTGGCCTTTTTTGTTTTTAAATACATGGTCCTGGGGATTGAACTCAGGTCTTCATGCTTGCAAGACGAGCACTTTACCCACTGAGCCATCTCCCTACGTAGGCCCTACAGTCCCTATATTTTTGAGTCCTTCTCATACTGAGTTTATGTGGACACCTATATTATTGATAAGCTTTACAACATTCATTCAAGATACATAACAAATATGCTGATTTTATAGTTAAACTGAGGCTTGGAAAAGAAAATGAATTTGCCTGAAGTAACACAACCAGAGTTTAAATTTAAATTTCATCTGGCTTTCACTTATTTTTTCACAATACATATTGACTGCCTACTGTATGTATCTGCTGTTTTGAGTCTAGGGGAGTAGGTATGAATTCCAGGTCTTCCAAAGTTTATAGTATAATTGTATATTGTGAACTACAATATATAAATAATTGCAAGTCAGGGGTGGTAGGTACTACAAAAATTAAGTGGCTGGGGGATTATGGACTAATTGATTTATGATGGTAGAGAAGACTTCTCATAGAAGGTTGAACTTGAGCAGAGATCTGAAAAAGGGAGAGGTGGGTCATGCATTTATCTGGAGGAACAGTGTTCCAAACGGAGGGAATAGCCTACTGCAAAGCCCTGAGATGAGATGTCTTTGTTAAGAAGGGGAAGTCATCAGAGGTGCAAAGGGATTCATGGCAATAGCACTGTATAGCACTGTATAGCACTGTATAGCACTGTATAGCCATTGTGAAGACTTGGGGTGACAAATGTGGAAGGAGATGGGGAGTTGCTGATGTGTACTGGTGAGAGCTATGCCTTATCCAACATGTGTTTTGGATGGTGTGGGTTGTCTGTGGAGGGGCAAAGGTAGGGCCCAGGGTCCCAGTTAGGAAGCCACTCCACTGGTCTACGTAAGTAAGGTGGAGCCTTGGGCTGGAATATCAGCATGAGTTCACTTCACATGGATTCTGAGGGGAATGGTACAGGATTCGCTGATGGCCCAGATTTGTGTTGTGAGCGAGAATGGCTCTAGAGATTTTTATTTGAAGATGCCACTGAAGAATATGGCAAGACTTTTGTCCAAAGCAGGTTTTGACCACAGTGGAGTCCAAAGTTCAGCTTTGTACCTGGAAGTAAAGGGGAGGTACTAAGGGACTATTTGGACTGAAAAGAGGACACTGGGGATGAAAATGTCAGAATCCTTACCAATAGCACAGGATGGTTGAAGCCACTGGGGAGTATGAGTAGAGAAGAGAATTGGTTAGGGGCAGTCCCAGAGCACAGAAGACTGAAAGATAAGAACCAGCTGAGAAGGCAGAGGGGGCATAACCAGTACGCAGGATGATGACTAAATATTAGCCCACAAAGGGCAGTGCCTCACAGCCCATTGCTACTGCACTGGGTCAGCTTAGAGCTTCACCAACTGTTACAGCACCTCTGACACCTTGGCTGACCCTGAAGGAGGCACTCTCCTTCCCTGGGGAGGAAGAAAGCTATAGAGAGTGGGGAGAATAGAAGTGAAGGTTATTTATCTATCTATCTCTCTGTTTGTCTATCTATCTATGTATCTATGTATCTATCTATTATCTATCTATCTATCTATCTATCTATCTATCTATCTATCTATCTATTATCTATCTATCTATCTATCTATAATCTATCTATCATCTATCATCTATCTGTATCATTTATCTGTGTGTGGGCATGTGAGTGCATGCCAGGGCCGAACTCTGCAAATGCCAGCCAGATGGTTGTGCCACTTTTTGCATGTGGATTATGTGGGTGTTTAAGGAATTGAATCTGAGCTAGCAGGCTTTGCAAGCAAGACCCTCTAACCACTGGGCCATCTTCCCAGTTCCAAGATAATTGTTTTGCTTGTTGATAGGAAGGGAGAACAAAGAGTGGGACAGTATCTGGGTAGACCAAAAATGCTTTTTCTCCGAAGGTGATAAACAGCCCAGCACGCCTATGTTCTGAGAGGAATGATATAGCACACAGCGGGAGACTTTCATGCCACAAGAAGAAATGAGGGGAGCTGCAAGAGTGGGTCCATGTGTTAATTGGAGGGTGTGGGACTCACAGCACAGGCAGGCCTCCAGTCTGTGTTGCCTGAACTCTGCCAGGTAGCATCTCCCCAACACGATGTGCTCTTGACTTCCTCCCTCAGAGTCACTTCCAGCTTCCCGAAGAACACTGCTCCTTAGAAGAACAAAGCCTAGGATGCGATGCCTGCTATTTTTGCTACGGCAACCATGAATTAGAGAGAAGAGAGAAATAGGAGGCGACAGGACTTCCTCTGAGCCGCTGAGTGTAGGTGTGTGAGTGGTGAGCATGCTTGTGATATCACCTTGCTGGGGTGTTTTCAAGGTTGGGAGACTATTTTTTAAAAGGAAGTTAAGTCAACATGAACAAAGACCACTAAAGTACAAGTGTGGAAGTAATGTAAGAAGTTGACTCTAAGGAAGTAGTGTTGGTTTCTCTTAAGAGCATTCAAGCAACAAATGTCGTGGTGATAGAAGGAGGAGGGGGCAGTGTGGTCTCAGTGGACCCAAGGTGCTTCGGCATGTTTGGAGAGTGACTCACACAGTAAGTGGGCATGCAGAGGGCAGGGTGGGTCAGCCCAGGTTGAATGAAGCAAGCCTTGGGAAGGGCTTCAAGGAGGAGCAGGCTGTATGCAGGGGAATGCGCTTCTGACAGAGGAAACAGAGCCGTGAAACAATGGTATGTATCAGGAGACACTAAACACCAAGTTGGTTGGAATTGGGACTATCCCTGAGTGCTGGGGTTGAGAGGATTCTTTAAAAGATTTAAAAATGGAGCTGGAGAGAAGGCTTCAGCTAAAGGAGCTTGCTTATAAAGCCTGCCAGCCTGGGTTTGACTCCTCAGTACCCATATAAAGCCAGATGTGCAAAGTGGAGTATGCATCTGGAGTTCATTTGCAGTGGCAAGAGGTCCTGGTGTGCCCATACGTTCTCTCTCTCCATCCTCTCTCTTTCTTTTCTTGCAAATAAATAAATAAAAATATTGTAAAAATAAAAGATTTGAAAGCTTTTTGTTAATTTATTTATTTTGTTCATTCTGACATCACACACACACACACACACACACACACACACTTTTACTTTGCTTATATTCACCTCCCTTGCTTTCCATCATCCCTCTCCTTTCTGCTTATTCCCTCCTTAAATAATCCCCCTTCTGCATCCATGTAATGTATACTGTTAAGTCTATACTCTGCATATGAAAGAAAATTGATATTTTGTCTTCTAGCTCTCTCTTTGTTGTCCTCTCTTGACTCCCCCTCTTTTAGGCTGGGAATATAGCTAAGTGGTAGGGTGAATGCTTGCTCACTGTTGAAGGATCTTCTAAATTTTCTTTATTGAGAAATCCAATATAGGAACATATTGGAAATCAGCCACATTCCTATCCATTCATACTCTTAGGTATCCTCTCCCCTGCACCCATTCCACTGAAGTCCCACCTCAGCGGGGCCATTGGCCATCACTGTGAGGTCCTGAGTGTACCAGTTCAGTCCTTGTGGAGGACGGGGCAATGCAAACAACAGGCGTGGACCCACATAAAGCCGAACCTTTTTGAAAAAGAAACCACTAGTTTCCCAAGCTGTCCCTCCACAAATGCAAAGGCTAGCGAATCCATCCGTCCCGTGACACCTCTTTCCAAAGTTTGGGGGTCTAGAGGCAAGTGTGGAAGAGGTTTCTACAAGTTGCCTGTGTACCAAGTCAGCGTCTTGTGTATAATTGTAAAGCAACTGTCCCTTAAATTTAATAATTGAGAACTTAAAATGTTTTCTGGGCATGCAGCTCTGACTGGAGGACTACTCACTTATGCATTTGGGGGGAACAAAAGGTGTCCCCATTCCCCTGGAGCAAAGCATCCCCTGTGATGACACCTAAGTGATGACTTATTTTAAGCAGCATGCAGGCAGGGGGTCATAAAACAATAGAGTCCTTGCATGGGAAAGTCCTCCCCTTTCCAACTGTCTTTCAATCAGTTTCCACACTTCAATGAGAACCTCTCAGTGTGATGCTAATGGATCCTTAACACCTCTTTACCATTATTCTTTTGTTTTTTAACACATCCGCAGCCAGCCAGCCAGCCAGCCAGCCAGCCAGCCAGCTTCAGGCTCAGAATCTCCTAGACTCTGGAACCCACTAGAAGTAAATCACAGCTATGAATTTATTTATATTTGTATGGATATATAAATCACAGCAGCAGACTTTATGTCAATGCTCTGCAGTTATCTTCTATTGCTATAAGCAGTACGGATTATTCCCTGGGTAGTACTAGTGTCTACTTTTTTCTTTTCTTTGTAGGGCTCTCTGGTATATAGAGCAAAGGACAAGATCAAGCATTGTTCCTCAGGTATGGCATCCACCTCTTTGGATCTCTCATTGGCCTGGAACTAACAAAATAGGCTAGACTAGATGGCCAGGGAACTCCAGGGATCTGCCTGTCTCTGCCTTTCTAGTGCTGGGGTTGCAGGCAAGTGCTACCATGCCCAGCATTTGTGCATCAATGTCAGGGGCAGGGGCGGGGGGGAGGGATTGAACTCAGGGCCTCATGATTGCAAGGTAAGCACTTTACTGACTGAGTGGTCCCACAGTCCCCTAATGTCTATTTTTTAAAAATTGTTTATTCATTTGCAAGCAGAGAGATGTACACACACACACACACACACACACACACACAAAAAAGATGTGATCACGCCATGCAAACGGCTGAAGTTTTGGAAATATTGGACAATATTGTGGGTTTGATGTGAAATGTCCGCCTCCCTTCCACCCTGCCAAGCTCATATATTTGAATACTTGGTCTCCAGCTGGCGGCCCCTGTTTTGGAAGGTCGTGGAACCTTCAGGAAGTGGATCCTTACTGGGAAGGGGGGAGCTAGTTGCTTGGGAACCCGCCTGGAGATTTTATAGCCTGGTCCCACTTCCTGTCTGTTCTCTGCTTCCTGACTGAGGAACAATGTGGCCAGCCGGCTTCCTGTGTTTGCCACCATGCCTTCCACATGATGGAGCGCTTTTCTTCTTAAACCCTTAAACCTTGAGCTGAAATATACCCTTCCTCCCTTGAGTGACGGTAGCAGTAAGACAGTGTTCAAACTGCGAATGCTGAAGCTGCCCAGAGGCTACATAGAAGGAGAGTCTGAGGATGGACCGCCAGGTCTGTCTGTTGCAACACAATTGCTACATGTTTCGGTTTGTTTTATAAACAGCTCATATTAGAAGCCTGGGCGCGTCTAGAAATAAAAATGCCCTAGAGAAAAGGTAGGTCCACTTAGAACCAGCTGATGACACGAACAGCAGGTGGGGACCATTTAAAGACTGGGTGTCATGGTTTATTTATGAAGATGACTCATGCCTTACTTATGATAAAAAGGTCAGTAATGCAGTTACTTTCCTGCTGCTGGGGCAAAACCCCCACCAGAAGCAGTGTATGGGAGGAAAGGTTTATTTCAGGCTAATAGTTCCCAGAAGAGGTTTCATCACGGCATCACCACAGTGTGGCAAGAAGTACTTGCAATAAGCTAACTCTGGCCAGGGGAACATGGGCTGTCTTAGCCCCGAAAAGACTACCCCAAGCAACACACCTCCTTCAGCAAGGGTCTGCCTCCCAAATTATCACCATCTGGGGACTGGGAATGAGGCTTAGTCACAAACACATGAGGTTTATGGGGACACTTCACATTCAAACCACCACAGTCCACATGTCACGTCTGAGGGCACAGCAGAGAAAACACAAGTCAGCATGTAGTCGTTGGGTGTATTGGATGGGCGTGCATTGGTCTCTTGTCCAATCTTGGAACCTTCCCGCAAACAGGGCCGTACAACTCTGTGTAGACTGAGAAGTGCCTGCTCAGGGTTCAGGAGACACTTGCTTTGGAGGAGGAGATCCCAGAGCTAAAAACGCCCAATTGATGGTGCAGAGGGTGGACAACCCCGTCACCGGGTTTCCTTCGGCTTTCTAAACTTGCACAAATTGAAATAATTACCACTTGTGATTTCCTTGACGGGGATGCAATTGAAGATTCTGAGATGAAGACATCTGGGCAAGTGATGGGGCACCACAGCCACCCGCATGGAAATCCCATCTGCGTGAGGCCAGCCCCTTCGGTGCAGGTGGAGAGATGGCATGGGGATGGATAGCTCTAGAGCCTTCATTCCAACAGCCACTGTAGCTACCTCCATGTGCCTTCAGGGCTGGGGCTGTTCCACCCTTCTCGTGTCATTCACGTGTAGCTTTTCAGACTGATCTCTCTGCCTCCTCCTTGGGTGCCTGCAGTAGAAAAACCCCCTAAAAGTCATCTGTTTAAAACCCAGTGCGCAAAGCCACACTCCCACTTGCGCTTGTCAGTGGCTTCCTACTTTATTAAGAATAAAGACCAAAGAACAATAACTGGGCAGAAAGGTTCACTCTGATCTCCGCCCATGCTGTCAACACGTGGCTCTAGAGTGCTTAAAGTACAGCTGGTTGGAAGACAGCCATGCTGTAGTGATGAAGTGCATTGAATGGATTTGGAATATCAATAGGTGGTGTGAGAAAAGAACTCACTCAATCCTCCGTCTCTTTCCTCCTCTTTCTCCTCCTCCTTCAGCTTGTCCCTCTCTTCCTGCTTCTCTTTGCACCCCTCCTCCTCTTTCTCCCTTTCCTCCTCCCATTTTTCTTGCTTGAGACAAGGTGCCTTTTGTAGCCCAGGCTGGTCTTGAACTCCCTATGCAGCCCAGGATGATCTTGAACTTCTTATCCAAGTGTAGAAATTATATGTATGCACCATCGTGGCTCACTTATGCAGTGCTGGGAATCAAACCCGAGACCTCAAGCATGCAAGAAAAGCACTCTAACCACTGAAATACAGCCCCAGCCCCATCTATTTCTAAGCAATTTGAAGTTAGAGTTTCCATAGTTTCCAGCTGAAAGCATCCTGAATGTGACATCTGTCTTAGTAATTCATATAAGATGTCAAGGGTAGCTTCTTCCTTAGATCCAGTTTCCTGGGAAGTCAGCCTGAGATGGAGATTTCCTCATAGGATGCTTTTCTGGGAGGCTCCTTAGAGATAAATATCTGTTGGGGTCTGATGGAGTTAGACGAGGCAAGATGAGAAAACCATGACGCAGTTACAGCAAAAGCCTCAACTCATCCCATAGCTAGTTCTGGAGCCGGGGCACCCACAAGAGATAGCCAGAGAATGGTGGTTGAGCCTAAGCATGCAGTATGGCTTTTGGTGGGGCAGGGAACTTCTGCTAGAGGCATTTTGTGGAAACTCCACTGGGAGGTTCTGTGAAGCACTGAATATCCCGTGGTTGGAGCTGAATCTGGGTGGGACTGCATTGCACTCATCCAGGAGCTGGAGCCACACGAGAAGGTGATGTTTGAGCTTTGACATAGCAGAAGGAGTCAGATGATCCCAGGGAGGGTTAGGAGAATGGGAGTCATACAGAGGAGAGGAGACATTCCTTGTAAACCCCGAGAGGACAAAGAACATGCCATTTTTAGAACAGAGAGGTGACCGTCTCTTCTCTCTGCCCTGTCAGTTGACTTTTCAACCCTTGCATTCAACAAACCCTACTTGGTACATATAATTTATTAGTTATTTTACTCGTTACTGTGTCCAGATACCTGACAGGAAGCAGCAGGCAGGGAAGTCATGGCAGCAGAAGGCTGCTGGTCACATTGTCTTCACTGTCAGGAAGCAGACAGCAAACAGAGAGTGAGGCCAGCTGTAAAGCTTCAAGCCCCGCCCCCATTCAGCCATTTCCTCCAGCAAGGCTCCACCTCCTAAGGATCCCACAATTTTCCCCAACAACACCACCAAGCTGGGGACCAAGTGTTCAAACACTCCTGTCTGTGGGGGATATCTCACATTCAAACCACTACATATTGGTTCCTGGTCACGGAGTCATGATTAGTCATCTCTCTGCAGTGCAAGAGTTCACGACCTAATCGATATCTCCTATGGTATCTCCAGCTAAGCGACATTGCATGTGAATTGTTTGACGTGTCCTTAGGCAAGTTCTTAAGATAACTGAAAGTTTGAAAATGAGATTGAAGATGTCAGGTGTGTTGAGTCCATATGCTCGCACAGCAGTGTTCATCCCACTTCCTCTACCTGCAGTTCCTCCAGGTACCTTCCTTTCCCTGACCAGGTGCAGCAGGAGCCACAGGAAGGAGGGGGGGAAAGGCTGGGAGGCTGGGCACTCAATCATAGCAAACACGCCATCGACTCAGCCTACAGGTAGAAAGGGATGTCAATCAGTCACTGTCAGCAAAGCCGTCACCACCAAAGGCCAAATGTGTTTTTGGAGTGAATTTATCACACACAAGTGGTACCCAGAGAGCAATCAACATAATGTTGCAGGGAAAGCATACAGCCTGGCTTTTGGTGCCCAGCCTCAGCAGCAAATGTGAAGCTACAGAACTGCCTGCAAGCTCTTTGGCAGAGCACTTCTCCCTCATGTAGAGGCCATTGTGTGACTTCTCCCATGGAAACCCACGTGTCTATTTACCTAGGAGTGGGCACCGACAACAGACCAAAGAAATGATTCCCCCCAGGTCTAACTTGGGGGAAGGGATGAATTGCATGAGCAAGGGTGACCAAGACAGCTGTGTTGCTGAGCAGTCCACCAGAGGGTGGGCAATGACTCACAAAGCCTGGTTCTCTGGCACTCCCTGCCCAACTTGCAGGCAGCTCCACTGAAGAGTCTCCTCTCCTCGACAATTGGATGCTTTTCCTATAACCCTAAGGAGGGGACTTGTGAATCTTGTCACTTTCTGAGTTTTCTGAGCCTTGTGGTTTTTGTTACCTTCCTGAGTCTTAGGATTCCTCTTTGCAGGAGGGAGTTCAGAGGAAACAGTTACACAACACTGGCTTGTGCCAAGTTACAACTACTGGGGAAAAAAAAGCTGACATCTTTCATATGCACCAGGTTATAACTTTTCAATACTTCATAACTCTTAATTTTAATTACTTGTTGCATGTGTATGTGTGTGTAAGCATGTTCGTATGTGTGTGGGAACACATACTTCCACATGTAGACAATGTGCATGTAGAGACCAGAGGTTGAAGTCAGGTATCTTCTTTGGCCACTCTATTTTTGCTGAGGCGGAGTCTCTAACTGAACACAGAGCTCACTGTTTCGGCTAGTCTTAATAGGCCTGCTTGCCCTTGGGATCCCCTGTCTCTGACTCAAGAGAGCTGGGGTTCCAGCAAGGCTGCCTTCCTTTGATGTGGGCGCTGCAGATCTGAACTGTGGTTCTCACACATGCACAGCAAGTTTCCTAACCCACCGAGCCATCTCCCCAGCGATGATTTCTGGACTTTCACACATGCTGTTGCATCTCTTCAATGTGTTTCTTTTTCTCATGCCTGACAAATTCCTGGTCGCTGTTTAAGAGGCAGCTTGGATGTCACATCCTTGTGAAGCACTCCCTTGCTTCTCCTAAGGAGGAGGCCGTGCCTGTCTCAGATCAGTGTCTGAGCCTTGTGCGGACCTTTCCTCTGCCCCCTTCCCTGTGGAGTTTGATACAGTGTGCTGTAGCATTGTGTTTAGTGTTCCATTCCTCCCTGGTCCATGAGCTCCTTCCATGGAGCAGCCCAGGCCCCTCACCTCTGTCACACCATTGTGCAACACTCCTGTTGTGTACTTGGGAAGCATTTGAAGAATGCTTACGTGACCGGGAGTGTTAGCAGTAGATGGGTATGTATTGCCCAGATGGTGAGTGAACAAGGTGGCGGGTGGTAGCGACGTGTGTGTGTATGTGTGTGTGTGTGTGTGTGTGTGTGAATGAGAGCAGTGTTAGTTTCTGAAGGGACAAATGATGCTGAGTGAGTGAGGCCAGCGTGTGAGTTATGAGCTCAGCACACCGTCTCTCCTGAGCTGTGACTAGATCCATTCTCTTGTCACAAGGCTCGAGTCTGCCACATGCCTGCCACCACTGTCACTGTGTGGTGTGTGGCTTAACATAATGAAGGCAAAAAAACCCCAAAAACAAAACAACAGTCTTTTTCTCCAAGCATGGAAACAGCTTGCCTCCAGGCAGTACGCTTGGAGATGGACAAGAGCCTTACGAGGGTTGAGACTGATGACGGACTTGAAAATGGTTCTTGGAGTCCTAGGCTGTGACTAAACCCTGGAACTCATGATCTGTTCTTTCTGGTGGTGGTGTGTGGAGTCTTTGACAACAGGATAAGCAACACAAACGTGCTGTTACGGTTTGGATGTAAAATGCTCGCACCCCCCTCCACCACTGGCTTATGTGTTAACAGTCATTGGCACTGTTTGGGGGAGGTTGTGGAACCTTTAGGAGGTGAGGCTTACCTGGAGGAATTGGCTTGCTGAGAGGTGGGCCTTGGGGTTTGTACTCAGGCCCTGCTCTCTGCCCCTCCTCTGCCTCCGGATCCTCCCAGAGATGAGCAAGAATGCTCCCTTCCGCACAGCCAAGAACCACCTCTGCTCTCTTGCCTTCCTTCCTGTGATGGGCTGTGTTCCCTTAAACTGTGAGCCACAATTTAAGTCTCCCTCAGGTTGCTTTGGCCAGGCATTTTATCGTAGTGACAAGCAAAGACAGATTTTCACACACAGACATGTGCAATTGCACGTGGAATTTTAGACAGTTAATAGAAACCCATATGTCCAAGTAAAGGATGCAGGTTCAGAATCCTTGGTATTTGCATAAGTCAGTATGCCTTACCACTGTGATCTCAGGATGTATCCTAGAACAAACAAACAAACAAACAAACAAATAAATAAATAAATAAATAAATAAATAAATAAATACATGCCATATTAGGGCTCTGCACCTTTCTAGTGAATTAAGTTGAATTTTTGTTAGATTGACTTGGATGTCTGTTGAATTGGGTTGAATTAAAACTCTCTAGCTTGAGATACAGGGGCACCCACCAGCTGACTTTCTCAGAATCTCACATATAGGAGACTCCTGTACCATTCACCACATAGCCCCAGAAATCTACACTGCTGACCACATAAATCTTTCTAGACACTTTCCATCTCCAGGCCCCCATCCAGGCATGTGTGTCTTTCCTTCCTGAACATCTCATGGGGGACAGCAGAATTGCACAGAATATGGCTCCCATCTGGGTGAGAGGCATGTGGAGTACCACGGTGGAACTGTGTAACTAGCGGCCGTGCCATGCCTTCGGCCTTGTTCCCTCTGGTGCCATATGCTATGCACGTGACACCGGCTCTACTCCAAGCAGGACTCATGAAAACCCAGTCCAGAGGGGGGGGGGCAGCCCCCACTGTTGAAAAGTGTTAATAGCTGAGGTGGAAATGAATTAGAATTCAATTCATCCCGAAACTGGCACTTAATAAAAAGGTGTTTAATTTCATTAGCACAGCTCAAAGAGTGTCCCCTGTTCATGGGATTCCTACAAGGGCGAGATGAGGAACCGTCGGGTCACTAGGAAAGCAGAATGGCACAGATGGAAAATGCCCTTCACTGGGTGGCCTCCCTGAGGCTCGGGGAATGGGCATTTTTATGTGATATTGGAAGGAATGTCAGCTATGATGACACTTGGAAGAACTATTTAGGAATGTCCATGGAAGCAAAAACAGCATCCATCAGCTAGCCCTGGTACACGGTGATACTTCCAGTGATCTGGTAGCTGTTCACAGGGAAGGTGTCCACTGTTCACTGCAGAACACTCTGGAAACAACCTGTGTGCCCAGTGATAGGGGGACTGGCTTGATAATGAATCCATTTACATGATGGTCCACATTGCAGCTGTTGGGAACAAGAAAATAGTTCAACATGCTTTGATAAGGACTCAGATCCATCGTCTATTTTTTTTTCAATGGAAACAAGGGATTAAACAGTGCTCAGAGTATACTTTTGAGGATTGAAAAAACAGGTATATAGGGGCTGGAGAGATGGCTTAGGAGATAAGACACTTGCCTGCAAAGCCTCCTAAGGACCTAAGGACTCAGGTTCAATTCCCTAGTACCCATGTAACCAGATGCACAGGGTGGCACATACATTTGGAGTTTGTTTACAGTAGCTAGAGGCTCTCTATCTGTGTCTTTCTCTCTCAAGTAAAAAAAAAAAACAAATAGATAAATTGAAATATTTAAGAAAGACAAGTATATGTAGATATATGGGATATCAGTGGAGATCTAGACACAAGCACATACTCAAGTATGCACTTATGACAGCTATTTCCAGAGGGAGTTGGGAGACGTGTTTCATATTTGCTTTCATTATGTATACATTACTGTTTGAATTTCTGTCACACACCTATATTAATTTTTAAATAATTTAGAACTACACTTTGCAAAAATATAAAGAAACTCATTTATAAGTAAATGCCCACTTCTTAGGCTCATTCGTGCGTTTATTCTCTCAAGTCCTCAGGGACCAGCGCCAGCGCTACACTTGAGGCTGTCCTGTGAGCAGCAGGGCAGGGCGATGCTCCCGTCCACATGGCCCCTCAGCCGCCACCCTGCGGCAGGCCCGCTATCTCCCCAGATTTGCTTCAGGAAGAAGAGAGAGGGGGACATTCTGTGAGCTGCTGCTGCCTCCCAGCCACTGTACTGGGCTCTCTGTGTCCCGCCCCTCCTGATCTGTTCTCCAGAGCTGAGATGAGAGCCAAGTGCAGGACTGAGTGAATGTATAAGTAAAGGAACAGTCGAAGGGTGCTGGCCTGTGCTGAAAGAGAGCTCGTAGTCCGTCATCAGAGGGAGGACCTGCTCTGAGCTGAGCTTGAGACTTTCGGCTGTAGGCTGCTTAGGCCAGGACTGAGAAAATTGGTGTTTTTTGCTGCTGCCGGCTTGAGGGTCTGTGTGAGTGATGAACACCCAGGATTCATGCCCGGGGTATGAACCTGGTAGTTACAGACAGTGAGTCCCCAGGAGGCTTGCTTAATATAAAAATTGTATATATATATTTTTTAAAATATAACTCCAGGAGACACTAGTCCATTTCTTTCTACTTCTGTTATATTCTTTGAATCCTGAGGGACTTGCCTACTCTCTGAGGCAGTTGCCTACCTGAAAGAAAGTTTCATTCTTTCTCACTACCTCTCTCTCCATATATATACATATACATACACACACACACACACACACACACACACACACACATATATATATATACATATATGTATGTATGTATATGGCTTTTCTTTAAAAATTTTTTTTATTTATTGATTAGACACACACACACACACACACACAGAGAGAGAGAGAGAGAGAGAGAGAGAGAGAGAGAGAGAGAATGGGCATGACAAGGCCTCTAGCCACTGCTAATGAACTCCATATGCATATGCCACCATGTACATCTGGCTTATGTGGGACCTGGAGAATTGAGCCTGGGTCCTTAGGCTTTGCAGGCATGCACCTTAACCACTAAGCCATCTCTCCAGCCTGAAAGTCTCATTCTTCCAACATATCTGTACTTCACACGTTTTTTGAATTTTAGAGAGTGAGAAAGAGATAGAGAGAGAGAGAGAGAGAGAGAGAGAGAAAGAAAGAATTGGCATGCGAGGGCATTAGCCACTGCAATTGAACTCTAGATACTTGTGCCACCTAGTGGGCATGTGCAACCTTGTGCTTGTCTCACCTTCGTGTGTTTGGCTTATGTGGGATCTGGAGAGTCAAACATGGGCACTATTTTAGAAAAAACAATTGACCCTACCAACCCTTTAAGGAATCCTTCTACCCTTTCAGGTCTCAGGAGTTATTCTGTGCGACTTCCTGCTTTGCTTCTTCCTTCCTTCCCTTCATTCCTTTCACTGTTTTCTTCCTCTTTATTATTTATTTATTTTTAAAGATTTTCTGTTTTTATTCATTTATCAGAGACAGACAGAGAGAGAGAGAGAGAGAGAGAGAGAGAGAGAGAGAATGCCAGGGCCTCTAGTCATGGCAAATGAATTCCAGATACATGTGCTACCATCTGCATCTGGCTTACATGGAACCTGGAGAATCGAACCTGGGTCCTTAGGCTTCACAGGCATGCACCTTAACTGTTAAGCCATCTCTCCAGCCCTTCCTCTTCTATTTTATCTTTATAGACAGAGTTGCATTTAAAACATGCTCGTCTCAAACTTGCTGTGTAGACAAGCATGACCTTGAGCTTCTGATTCTCTAACTCTTCAGTGCTAGGATTACAGGTGTTCACCACCACGCCCAGTTTTATGGTGCTGGGGATGGAACCCAGGGCTTCAAGCACTCTGCAAAACGAAGGGAGCCACATCCCCTGCCCTGTGGGCTCTGTGACCACTCGGAAAAAGGTGCGACTTAGAAAGAAGGGTGTCAGTTTCTGCTTCAGCTCTATGGGTCTATTCAAAGATGGAACTGGCAGATGCTGTGTGTCCAGATTCTATAGGGAAGAGTAGCCGTGTGATTTCTGTTATCCCAGGATGTCCCACATACTGATCTCATTTAACTCTCCCCATCATTTTTGGAAGGTCCTTCTATGGTTGCTAACCCTAACCCCATCCCATAGAGGTGTGGAATCTGTAGCTTGGAGGGGATAAGCCATGCTAATGAATGAACTTGTGTGGTTTTTGAGGCATGGAACTAATGGTTATCTCTGATTCTTCCTGGAGTTTTGGTTCTGGGTAAAGTATGCCTCCAGTATGGACTGCAGTTTCCCTGTCTTCACATGAGAAATGGTAGATATCATGAGAAGCTTCTAGAATCCAATTGCTTCTGCTAAGGGCAAAGTGTAGGTCACTGTTGTGTCCCTCCAAAATTCATCTTTCATGTGACTGTAGTTGTACATAGAGCCTATGAGAAGACTATTACAGTTGCAGGAGTTTTCAAGGGCCACAGGTGTCTGGAACTATGACAGAGTAAATTTCTGTTGTTTAAGCTTCACAGTATGGTATTTTTCCATCACAGCCAGAACTGACTTATACACTGACTGCTGCTTGAGCTGATGGACCCCTCCTTTAGAAGTGGTATCTAAGAAGAATCTAATCTGGCAGGGCTATTTTGGGTCACATTTTGGATCTGAACCAGGGTAAGGTCCTGGATGGACCAGGGAGAAAGGCCAATATACATAGAATGAGACAGGGTCAAAAATAGCCATGACTTTGACATTTTCTCTAAGGCCATGAAGTCCTAGAAAGGCAATAAAATAAAATAAAATAAAAAAAAATAAAAAAAAATAAAAAAACCATAGAGTTCATGAGAACTGAAAGTGTCTGCATTCCTTCTCACCAAGCCCAGTGCCTGGTAGGGAGCAGGTGTGTGGGCTGAGTGGCTGGGCAAGTGCATGCCAGTCTGGGTCAAGGTGTGACAGTGCTTCTTGGGCAAGGGACTTTGTGAGGCTCATGACACATCTGTAAAGAGGGGCCAGGATGGCTTCCTTGATGGGCTCTGTGAACCTCACAGATGGTGTTTCATGGTGGGAAGTTTGGGTCTTGAGGTTGGACGTTTTGTTAGATTTGTCCATTTATGTGACAGTTACTTGAGAGTAACAGTATAAAGAAGGAAAGATTTACTTTGGCTCCTGGTTTCAGAGGTTTTACTCTGTAGTGGTATGACACTTCCTTCCTTCTTGTTGGGGCAAAAAATACACCCTGATCAGAAACATCTTATGGAAGAAAGGACTTATTTCAGCTTACAGTTTTGATAGGAGGTCTTTACTATGGTAGGGAAAGCATGAGCAGGAAGCCTGGGTCACATCTGCACATCAGCAGAAGGGGAGTAGGTTAATTACTGGGTTAGGAGCTGGGCTATATTACCCCAAAGCCCACCCCCAGTGACACATCTCCCCTAGCAAGATCTCACCTCCCCAAAGCCCCAGGCTTTCCAAAAGTGCCACCAGATGAGGACCAGGTGTTCAAAACCCACAAGTCTATGGGGGACCTTTCAGTCAAACCTCCACAGGCTGGCTGGCTCCACTGTTGTACGTCTGCGATGAGGCAGAACAGCATGACAAAAGGTCATGAAGAAGCAATGTTGCTCACCTCCAGGTGACTGGAAATCAGAGAGGACTAACAGGAAGGGTCCGGGGACCAGATATGATTTTCAGAGGTATACTCCAATCAGCCCACTGCCTCTAATGAGGCCCCACTTTCCACAGTCCACAACATCCAAATAGTATATTCATATTTTGAATCCATTGATGGTCACTAACCCATTCATTGGGTCAGAGCTCTCATGTGGATCATGTCTGGAAACACCCTCACAGACACATCTGGAGGTGTGCCTTACAAATCTCCTAGGTGTCTCAATTCAATCAGGTTGACGATCAAGATGAACTACCACAAGTGCTGTGAGTTCAAATCCTACCTCTTGTACTTAGTAGCTATTTGATTTTAAGCATGACCTCAGAATTCTCGTCTTTTATTTAAAGTGTATTAGTGATACATTGTCAGCAGAGTTCGCTATGATATGTCAGTAAATACAGACAGCATGCATTGATTCAATCAAAACAATTAGCATTTCTCTCTCCCATCACTTCTTTTTGCTTGGGACCTCTGAACTTTTGTTTTCTCAATCTTTCTATATGGGCCTCCACTTCCTTACCTATGAAAAGGAGATGATTAACGTTCATGAGATACAGAGAGGATAAAATGGGCAGTTAGTGCTTGGTACAGTACCTGACCTAGCACAAGTGCTCAGTACACAGTGGCTACCATTGTTTTCCTTTAATCTTCCCCATAAAGATTCAGTGTGTATGAACAATAGCTTTCCTACCTGGCCTTGAAACAGAGGAAGCATCATTCTCTTACGGGCCAAACCCCTGAGGCTCAGGATTCTCCACCATAGCTAGTGACCCTTCTGCAGGAGTAGGGAGGCTGGGTAACCCCATTTTCCTAAAAACCAAGGGAAGTAGGGTCTTTTTGAAATAGACTCACTTGCTGAGGAGCTCTCAGAAACCATTAACTCCAGTGTTACTGAACATCTGAATGCAATTTGCAGGCTATAATAACATCTCTCTCATTAGCACATGTTTATGCTGGTCTATAATTTTCTCTTCCATATGAAAATAGACCTGTCATCCTAAGGTGGTCGGCCAGCTGCCTCTGTAATATCCCTAATAAGCAGGAAGGTCCTGCATTCTGTTGGGAGAATGTGCATTTATGCTCCCAAGAAGACTTTGGGATCTTCTTGCCATGCATCATTCAGGAGGGAGAAATCATGGGAACTCCCCCCCCCAGAAGAAAAGAATTAGAAACTACCAGGCTGAGAAGTGTGGAACTAACATTTTATTAGAATCTTTGCTTTGTGCCAAGCCATACCCTAGGCACTCTCTATATATTTAATAATACTCCAAATCATATATATATATATATATATATGTGTGTGTGTGTGTGTGTGTGTGTGTGTGTGTGTGTGTGTTGCTGTCTAGATGTATACATCCAAGTCCCCCCCCCCCAGGGCATTTTCCAATTATGGCTTCCTGAGCCTCACTTACCTTGTTGAGTTGAAACCCAATGCATGGCACTTTAGCATCTCTCTTTTCAGTTCACTTATCTTTTTTTTTTAAACTACATTTTCATGTATTTTAAGGTAGAGATGGGCTAAAGCTTCATAGCATGGGGGAAAATAAATTATTTTTCTGAGGAAGTGTTCTTTTTTTTCAAAGGGCACAAACACTCTTTATGGAAATTAATTTTTTTTCTTATCACAATGATTATTACAGAGAAAGTGAACACAACATAATCCTCACTCCAGGGACTCATAATTCACTTAGTGTCTTCCTGTTCATATTTTCTGAGGCATGTACAGAAGGGTACACTTACACAGTTCTAAACTCTGCAACAGTAGTGGTAACTTTTGATAACTGTTCAGGTCAGACAACTCTAATCAAACTCCATGGGTCACACCCATACACAAGGAAAAAAAAAAAAAAAGAAAAACAGCAACATAGGAGAGAAACTAGTTGGGAAGAAGAAGGGGTTCAGTGAAAGGGGTAAGAGAGAGGGGACAACAGAAGGTAATGTGTGTGACGATGATCAAAATACATTGTATATGTGAATACAATCATTAACAAAATAAATAAAATAGGTTTGTTATTTCACATAGTAAATACAAATCACTTATATCACTTAAGCTTCTTTCAAAGGTTCATTTCCTACACAGATAATGGATAATTTAAATCCCCCTCCCTGCCAAACCAGGCTGTTAAATGATTATCTGGTGCATTGGCTTAGCAAGTATCACTGAGTGCTTACTGTGCACATGGGTATGGGGGTTGGAATAAAAGGAGACATCACTATACCCTTGTAGAGGCTCCTTTCTAGTGGGAGAGAAGACATAAGCATAACTGATTATAAGAGAAAATAAATGTTGTGGTGAGTAGGAATGGGGGAGTTTGGGATCCCAAGAAGTGGGAATAACTTGGTCTTGGTCATTGAGGAAAGAAAAGGAGGTGATAGCTGAGCTGAGAGGACAGAGGTCAGAGAGCATGGAGTGTTTACTGGGATTGAAGAAACAGAACTTTCTGAATAGCTTCAATGCAGTGTGAGAAGTGGGAAATGCTAAAAGGAGGTAGACTTGGCTAGAGAAGGTAGCTGGTGCCGTGCTGTGGAGCTCAGGGGTTGTCTGCAGGGCAACAGGGAGCTATGGAAGAGCTCAAGCAGGTGCTCAGCCTCATGGACATTCATTATGGAGACCTGTTACATGATCTCAAGTCTGCGGGCCCTGTTGGTGGGCAGTTGCTGTTACCCAGGTGAAAGGTGAGGGTAACTTGGGACTAGAGATGGGCGGTGGAGATGGAGACAAGTTTCCAGGCTCAAGATACACTTGTCAGTCTGTGAGGGGCAATGGTAACTGTATTGAGTGAGTAGGCAATGGAGTTGATAAGGAAGCAGAATATCCCATTCATTCGCCCCAAATTCCATCATCAAAGCAATTCCTGTTACCTCTTACTAGTTTTCCTTCTTTTTGTGTTCAGCATTATGACAAGCACATTTCTCATGCTGTGATTAACTTTCCATAAGCTTTATTGACAGTGGCTGCCTAGTGTTCTATTGTGCAGAATGCGCATAATTTATTAAAATAATCCTTATAGCTGGACATTGAAGGTATTCACATATACTTTTTTTTTTTAACCATCATAACAATGTTATAGTTATTTTGACTTAAAGCTGTTCCCCTATCTTAGACTTTTTTCTGGAGGAAAAACTTATACAACACTGGGGGCTTTTTTCAAAAGGGTAAGCTGAAGCAGGGACTCATCACTGGGTTTATTGATCAGCATCCCCCCTCCACCCCCACTTAACTTCATACATAGTTTTCTTGGCCGTGGGTGAGTTCTGGCTCTGGACATCTCTCTGCACCGTCATTTGAGCACAGTGTGACTTCATGCACCCACTGACCCCAGCTGGTCTTTCTCTGCAGTAAGTGGTCCATGCCCAAAGGGGCGCCAAAGGGGATGATCTTTCTAGCCTTCACAATAACAGAGTTGAATACATGGATGGTAATTCAGACAGACATGGATCTAAATGCATTCACTAGCTGTGAAACCAGCACCAGGCTATATACCCTTCTGGCTCTCAGTTTTCTCACATGTGGAACGACGGTGATGGTAGCCCATAGCTTACTAAGTTATAACAGACACTAATGAGGTAAGTATTTACACAGGCTGATCTCAAATGTGAGGTGAATATTCCAAACATGATGATTCAGGCTTCAGAACACAGATCCTGGGACCATTTTGTCCAAGTTCAGTCTACCATGACTGACACTGTGACCTTGGTTGACATCTGTAAGCATCAATATTTTCCCCCCCCCCGTGCAACATGGGGGTGATAATATGCCCATCCTGAAGGGATACTGTGAGTTTGCAAATCAGTTTGTGTATGAGAAGTTTAAAATGGTGCCCGGCATGTGATGAGTGCCAGAGGGGTGCTAACAGAAAGGAACCTGAGACCTCCAGTGGATGTGGACCCCGCCTTTGTGACTGTTACTCTCTGACCGAACATCATCTGTGGGTCAGGGACATCATCAGACACCCTCTCACGTGTACAGTACTGGGAACTCCCACAGCAGTGAGTCGGGAGATATGATTCACTCTACATCCCCGACTGGAAAGGTGAAGTTTAGGGTGATTGCCTGGCATGGCTGTGATGCTAGATGCAGAGGAGAGAGTTCTGTGTGACCTGCACGCTCCCTGTCTCCACCGCACCACGCGAGGCGCTCCTGGCGGTTCTTGACCGCTGGTGAAGGTGGCTGGAGAGCTGCCCTGACAGTGGTGTCCTTGAAGGCCTGGTGACAAATGATCCCTTTTCACAGCCCAAACAGCTTCTTATTATATTACCACCTCACTTTGCCCAAGGCTGGCCCAGGATGCTGGCTTGGAAAGGGGCACTTTCTGGTGGAGGGTCAATGTTGGCTTGGAATATGTTCTCTTGAATCAGTTCCAATAGTCTGATGGGCTGTCATGAGCCACCTAATAAATGAGCTATTTTACTCAATTTCCCATAAACTTGCCAGCATCTGGGTGAAAAAGAAACTATGAAATGGATCCCACTCCCATGTAAAGTCAGAGGGGCACTTCCTAGTATGTCTTTCATGAAGATAGAGAGAGAAAAAATCAGCAAGAGATATAGCCAAGCACAAGCAAACAGTGATGAGGGAGGAACAGTAAGACAGTAAGACAGTAAGAGGAGACAGTGTGACATTGCTTATCACTTTTTTTTTCTTACAGATTTGCTATTGGAAAATCCCAGGTGAATTTACCCATAAGGTAACTGGTATGGGAAAGAGTTCTTGGCAAAAGAAGTGTTTTGTTATTATAAAGATAAAGCCATGGGCTACGGACATGGTTCAGTGAATAAGAATGCTTGTCTTACAAGCCTGAGGACCCAAGTTTGATCCCCAGAACCCATGTAAAAAAGCTGAGCATGGCTATGCCTGCCTGTAACTCCAGTCCTGAAGGGGAAGATACAGGAGAGGCACCGGGGCTCACAGGTCAGCCAGACTGACAAAAAAGAAAGAAAGAAAGAAAAGCAAACAACAACAACAACAACAACAACAAAAAAAAACAAACAGCAGCAGCTCAAAGTTCAGTGAGACCCTGTCTTAAAAAGGCCTGACCGTTTACCCTGGTTTCTGCACATGTGTGCACAGGTCATGTGCATCTGCACATACCTGTGTCTATACTATATATATATATCACACAGCACACCACAAACATACACACACACACACACACACACAAACACACACACACAACAGAGCAGCCCTTAATTTGTCTGCATTTACCCCACCACTTGGTGCTTTAACCAATCAGAGGCTCAGAATTAAAAAGATGCATGAATAAAGTTTTTGGTCTGTAGACCACACAGAGTAGAGCTTTGGGCTCAGGCGGTCTGGGGTTAGGAAGTCAAATTCTAGCTCATCATTTACTACCTATGTGGCATTGGGCAAGAGCTTAGTTGCATTTATATTTTCTCCTTTGTGAATAATATTTCTCACCACAGATATTGCCACCAATTCTTCTGGGTTGCTTTAAGAACGGCACAAGTTAGTGTGACCAGCCTGTGTGGCATGGCAAGTGTCTAATAAATATCAAGAAATGTCAGGGTTCTTGTTTAAACGGAAGGCGTAGGACCAGAAGTTCTCAAACACTAGCTGATCCAGGCTTCACAAATTTCATAACTCCAGGGTCTCTTAGCTCAAAGATGTCATTAAATATTTATCAAAAGGTAGAAAGTCTGTATTTCCTGCTTCCCCATCTCAACATAAGACTCTAAACATTTCTCTGGAAGATATTAATCTTCCTGGGCCTGGGGCACAGGACTTGAAGGTCAGCAAATGGTTCTTTTACAAATGTGGCCCTGAGCTGACCCGTTCGGGAGGGGAGAGCACTCTCGGCTGGCTCTCACCCATCCCTCAGGGTCAGACAGTAAAAGTATGATCACATGTGTCATACCCACCACGGCTCAAGCAACGCTGTGGAAGGCGGCGGGGGCGGGGGGGGGGGCGGAGAATGTAAAAGTCAGAGGATGGGGAGGAGTGCTTTAAAACTCCGTCTTCTGGACACCAAGTAGCCATTTGCATTCATAACCTCGTAGTGGACGTTGTTCCCTTCGCAATATTGCATCTCTTAACATCATCACGGATGGCAGAGGAAGGCAAATAAACCAAAACCAAAACAAAAACAAAAACAAACCAGACATTAAACTAGAAAAACTAGTTGAAAAAGAAGGGGTTATGTGGATCAGGTATGGGGGTGAAGGGACAAAAGAAAGTAATGGGAGGGGATCATGATCAAAATACATTATGGAGCTGGGGACCAGCACCACGCATACACGGGGTGCAAGTGCAACATCTCATCCCACCCCCCAGCACAGAGTCAGAACCTGCGTATTGGCAAGGCGATGCAGGTACATTTGAAATTGGTTGAGGTGGAGCCCAGAGCTCCAGTCACAGTGAAGCTTCTTCCCTGGCAGCAAACCCGTCCGTCCAGCTGCTTGTGGCACTCAATTCTCCTGCAAATAATTAACTATTACACCTTTTCCCCACCGCCATCTTTCCTCACTAGAGTACGGCTCCCAAGAAGCAAGGCTCATGATTGTCTTGATCCATTCAGAAACCTCAGGCTGCAGAACAGTTCCTAGAACAAGATAGGAACCGCTCAATTAGTATTGAGGTGGTTTCGATGTAAAATGTCTCTCAGCCTCAAGTTGTTTGTGATTAAGCTGCCTTCTTAGTCCCTAGCTGGTGGAGCCTTTGAGAGGCAGAGCCTTCCTGGAGGAGGTGCTCTTCTGGGGGCTGGTCTTGGGCTGGCATAGTCCAACCCACTTGCCAAGGCCAGCTTGCTCTCACTGCTCTTTCTCGGTGGCAGATGTGTGATGTGGTGAGCTAGGCTTTGTGTTTTTCTCTGCCAGGATGAATCTCTCCTTGAAACTGTAAGCCTGAAATAGATCCATTTCTCCTGTAAGCTGCTTCTGGTCACATTATTATTATTTTTTTTAGGCAAGCCCAACAGACTGGCCTTTGTATGTGTGTGTGTGTGTGTGTGTGAGAGAGAGAGAGAGAGAGAGAGAGAGAAAGGGAGAGAGGGAGAGAGGGAATTGGTGTGCCAGGGCCTTTAGCCACTGCAATCAAGCTCCAGATGCGTGCTCCCCCTTGTGTGCATGTGCCACCTTGCATGCTTGCTTCACTGTGCATCTGGCTTATGTGGGACCTGGAGAGTCAAACACGAGTCCTTAGGCCTTGCAGGCAAGTGCCTGAACCACTAATCCATCCCTCCAGCCCCTGACCAGATTTTCATACCAGCAACAAGAATGTAACTGCTACACGTACTGTGAGATGGACGCATCTAGGAGGAAGACTGAGTTTCCCGCAGTAACGGAGGTGCGCATGCTCAAAGATGCTTTGCCATCTGGCCAAGTGGGCTACAAAACAGTTGCTGAGCTAAAGGAAAAGAAACCTGAACGTGTTTGTTCTCTCTGTGGCCCCAACATAAACATAACTGAGATCCTTGTGGTCTCGAGGATCCAGTCTGAGCTATACATGGTGTTACTGGAACAAATATGAAGGCTGGGAGAGAATTTCACTGTCCCAAATTACAGAAAAGACTAACTTGTTGATTTTGCTCAAGGAGAGACATGTAGTGATAATACTACAGGCTTGGGAAAAAGAGAAGTCCAGGTTTTGTGAGATTTGGGGTATATCATGTGTTTTGAGTTTCTCTCCTGTTGAGCCAGCTATGGTGGCTCATGCTTACTATCTCACCACTTGAGACGTTGAGGCAGGAGGATTGCCTTGAGTTTCAGACCAGCCTGAGCTACACAGTGAGTCCTTGGATCAAATGAAAATGAAGGGCCGAACCTGTGCTCCCCAAATTTTCACATGTGCATTGTGAGAGCTAGCGTTTAGCTGTGATTTTTCAATATTTACTGTTCAGCTCTAAAGAAGAGATGAGGTACTGTTGTTCAGCGTGGATGGACCTTGAAAACACCAGGTTCTTTTAATTGAAAGAAACCAGGCACAAAAGGCTGCATGCTACAGCATTCCATTTATATGAATTGTACAAAATAGGTAAGTCCATAGAGACGGTGAGCAGATTG
The DNA here is from genome assembly GCA_036346955.1 of Dipus sagitta. Taxonomy (NCBI): domain Eukaryota; kingdom Metazoa; phylum Chordata; class Mammalia; order Rodentia; family Dipodidae; genus Dipus; species Dipus sagitta. Next base: position 104,026,642 of record CM070781.1, on the reverse strand, counting down.
GTGGCTGCCAGGAGCTCTGAGAGGGAAGGGATGGACAGCCGCATTTAATGGGTACAGAGTTTCCCATAGGGGTGATGAAATGTGTCAGAACTAGATAGAGGCCACGGATGTGGAAGTTACACAGCATTGCACATGCGTTAAATGTCACTGCATTGCCACATGTTTGCTTTTATGTTAAATCAATTTCATCTCAGTTAAAAGGAGAATTCAAGCAATAGCTTTTTTTTTTCTTCAGAAATAGTTAGTGACTAGCCACTCTATCTCCTGTTGATTCTGACTCACTTGACCTGAAAAGTCATCCAGACATGGCATATTTTCAATAGTTCCTCAGGCCGACCATGTGTTAAATGCCAAAGGTGAGAGCCACACGTTTAGAAGAATGCATGGTGAGGGGCTGGAGAGATGGCTTAGCGGTTAAGGCTTTGCTTAAAAAGCCAAAGGAACTCAGTTCGATTCCTCAGGACCCATGTGAGCCAGATGCACAAGGTGGCACATGTGTCTGGAGTTCGTTTACAGTGGCTGGAGGCCCTGGTGTGCCCAGTCTCTCTCTCTCTGTCTGCCTCTTTCTCACTATCTCAAATAACTAAAAATTTTATAAAAAGAATGCATGGTGAGCTGGAGAGATGGCTCAGTAGGCAAAATGCTTGCGGTGCAAGCATGAGAACCTGAGTTCACATGCTCTGAACCCACATAAAGAGTCGGATATAGCAATGAGCATCTGTAATTCCAGCCCTCCTGTGGCAGGATGGGAGGCAGAGATAGGAGAAACCCTGGAAGCCCGTGGGCAGGTTGGTCTGACATCCCCAGAGGTGAACAACAAAGAGACCCTACCTCAAACAAGAAGGAAAGTGATGAGCAATGCTGGAGGGCATCCTTGACACCCACGTGTGCACCATGGTGCACAGGCACGTGTGCGTGCGTGCGCACACACACACACACACACACACACACACACATGATGCATGGCAGTATTCTTGTTTGTATCTATTTCCACCTTTTAGTTGTCAATTCTTCAAACCCCGTTCCTACTCTAGAAAAATGCAAGCTATAATACCACATCAACGCTGTTGGTAAAATCACATTTAAGTAGTGTTATGAATGCACTTGGGTTCAGCATCTATTAACTGCTAAATAAATTACTATTATTGAGAGTGAATGTCAGAATTGATTGTAAAGGTTTTAAAAGCCATTCAATTATAAGGTAATGCGATTTATTTTTACTATTATTGTAAGATATTGTACTTTGTAGGGGCAGAAAAGGCAAGAGAGAAAAAGAATACAAAATTACCTACAATTCTTTCATCACATGTTAATATAACCATGTCTGAAATACAACTCACTGGAATCATAGCAGTGAAAGTTCTTCTCAACTATAGGACTGCAAAAGGCTAATTCCTCATCTCAGAAAGATCCTGAAACTTTCTTTTGGGTCTCTGCAGAAAACTGCAATGCAGAGGGATCCTAGGACTTGTTGGCACCTAGTCAGGCTTCATCTTCTGGCATTGGGTTTGAGTTGTTCTGTTTGGTCTGCTCCGCCCTCTGAGAAGCTCAACTGAATCCCTGACATTTCTTCAATCATTATGCCCTGCGGTCAGAGGCAGTGGACCTTGATGAATTGAGTTTACCCCGTGGCTTCCATTTACTCCTTCTCTACTTCAGTTTTCTCATCAGCCCTCGTCTTCAGTGACCTATTCAGGTAATCATCCTCTCTCTCCATTGCATAGGGTCCTGAAAGTTGCCTCTGTGTGGCATGAAAGTCAGATCCTATGGATTCTTTCCCCCGTTCTGTCCCTCCAGCAAGTTTCTTGGCCTGTCTGTGCTTTGGTTTTCTCCTCTTTCCAGTGTGGATTTTAACAGTATCTGTTCAATGTGCAGGTAGAGGGTTTAATGAGACAGTGAATTTGCAAAGGACTCAGCATGGTCCGGAAGGAAAGGCTGAGAGATGGTAGCTCTTGTTATCCTCCCCTGGGCTCTTTGATTGCCTCCTGCATGCTTCTGGGGCCCAGTGATTTGAGGTGCATGGCCACAGGAAGGCCATCTTGCAGTCTCTTCTTGCATTCCTTTCTTCCTCTGAACATCTGAGGTTGCAATCATGACGTCTTTGAGTTTCAGTCTCTCCCATTCAGCAAGGTGCAGGTGCGTCCACGTCAGGGACCCTATGTGTGCTGCATGGCGACAGGGCTTCCTTTGGAGACCCCCTTCTCTGAGGAGCCTTCTTTCCAATTTTGTCTGTGTTTTGTTTCAGAGTCTCATGTAGCTCAGGCTGGCCTCCAACTCACTACGTAGCTGGATAGCCTTGACTCCTGATATTCCTGCCCCCACCTCCCAAGTGCTGATATTTCAGATGTGTGCAACCACACCCAGCTTTATTATTATTATTTTAATGCCTGCTCTCTTTCCTTTTGCTTTAGGCTAATTAATTGATCTCTTTCCATTCAGTGTCAAGTACTCAGAACTGTTCTCTTATTCTACAAGGTTGTTTAGTTTAAGATTTATCTATCTTTGTGGAAAGCTAAGACTCAAAGCCCCTTGAGATTAAAAAATATTTGTTTATTTGAGAGAGAGAGAGGGCCTCTCGCCTAGCCACTGCAAATGAACTCCAGATGCATGCATTACCATCTGTGTTTGGCTTATTGGAGGTACTGGGGAATCCAACCTGGGTCCTTAGACTTTGAAGGCAAGCACCTTAACTTGTTAGCCATCTCTCAAGGCCAACCCTTGAGATTTTGCATCTTAGAAATTAGATTCACCAAGATCCTCAGGGAGGTGTGTGTGTGTGTGTTCATGTATGCGTGTGCATGCTTGTGTGTGTGTGTATATGTGTGTGCACATGCGTGTGTGCTTCTGCATTGCTTGTGTGTGTGCATGTGTATGTGTGTGTGCATGTGCTCATATGTGTGTGTGTGTGCGTGTGGCTCATGTGTGTGGGGGTGTGTGGGGGGGTGTGCACATGTGCTTGTGGAGGCCAGGGGCTGACACTGAGTCTCTTCATCAGTCGCTCTCCAGCACTCTCTTGCTGAACCTCACTGGCTCAGCAAGTCTAACAATCCAGCTTCCCAGCTCTGCTTAAGGACTTTTCTAAGCAAAACATGGAGGGAGGCTCCATGTAGACTTAGGGAACAAACAAGAACAGGTTGTATGCATGTGTGTCCCCTGGTGTCAGTCTTTGCACTGGTCACCCTCCTCCACTGAGAAGCACTCATGAGTACTAGCCACAGTGCATGCGTTTGGTGCGTGCAGTCAGGGATCACACTAACTGCTGTACATTTTATATCCCATTCACATCCTGTGGTGGTTGATCTTGTTTCTTCAATGGTTAGCAAGCAGAGGCATAGGCAGTTAAGAAACTTTTCCCAAAGCCACAAGGTTAACGAGTGTTTGGTCAGGTTTGAACCTAGTCAGAACCCAAGCGCTTAACCACCAACCAGAGGAATCTCTTCAGGAAGTGTTTGTCCTTCTGAGACTGGCTCATTTCATTTAGTGTAGCGTCATCCACATTCACCCATCTTGTGCAAATGGTGTGATTCCTTTACTTTTAAAAAAATCTATCTATCTATCTATCATTGCATTTTCTTTATGTCACCTCTTTATGTCACCTATTAATGGGCATTTGTGCTATTGACATATGCTAGTTATTCAGAATAATGTTGGACTAAACATGGTCATGCATGTCTCTCTCTCTGTGAGATCCTAATGTCGAGCTTTCTGGACGCATACCTAGAGGTAGAATTGCTGAATCGTATGGTGGTTTTCTTTTGAGCATTTTGAGAACACTTCATCTCACGCTTCACAGCAGCTACGCCATCAGCGTTCTAAGCAAGCAGTGTTCTTGCTCCAACTTCTCGGCATCCTCACCAGCACTGGTGATAAGCCATCGCTTGGCTTTCTTTTGATAATAACCTTCATAACAGATGTGAGGCTGCCACCCCAACACTGCATAATTACACTTACAGGAAGTATCTAACTCCATCAAACTCATGGGAGCAGAGCACAGAAATAGGGTTGCCAGGGGCTGGAGGACGGGGAAATGGCTGCTTGCTAGTCAATAGATGGAAAAGTTTCAGTTGTGTAAGATGAATGAAGGTTCTAAATCTTCTGTACACATTGCACCCATAGGAGACAGTGCTGCATTGTGAAGGAAAAGACTCAGGTTGAGTTCTTAAAAGGGACACAAGTACATTTTTGGAGGCTAGAGACAGGGCGTTACCTTGCTGATAGCAATTGCACCCTAAGAATGGGCATGCAGGGCTGCCACTACAAACAAACTCCAGATGCATGGGCCACCTTGTGCATCTGGCTAACTTGGGTCCTTAAGTTTCATAGGCAAGTGCCATAACTTATAAGCCATCTCTCTAGTCCAAGGGTGTTTTCTAAAAATGTATTTTTATTTTTATTTATTTATTTGACAGAGAAAGAGGGAGGGGGTAGAGAGAGAGAGAGAATGGTGCACCAGGGCTTCTAGCCACTGCAAACGAACTCTAGACACATGTGCCCCCTTGTGCATCTGGCTAACGTGGGTCTGAGGAATCAAACCTGGGTCTTTTGGCTTTGCAGGCAAGTGCCTTAACCACTAAGCAATCCCTCTAGCCCCTCACCTTTAAAAAATGAGTGCTGGGGATCAAACAGGTCCTCATGCTCTCACAGCCATCACTCTTACCCCCTCGACCATTTCCCTGTCCCACATCCTAGCTCTTTCTTAAAAGCTTCTCATTTATTTACTTATTTGATTGATTAGAGAGAGAGAGAGAGAGAGAGAGAGAGAGAGGAAAGGGAAAGAATGGGCATGCCAGGGCCTCCAGCCACTGCAAATGAACTCCAGACTCATGTGCTACCTTTTGCATCTGGCTTATGTGGGTCCTGGGGAACTGAACCTGGGTCCTTTAGCTTTGCCAGCAGGTGCCTTAACGGCTAAGCCATCTCTCCAGCCCCCCACATCCTAGCTCTGAATTAACAGAGTGATTATCAGCACAGACCCATAGATTAACATGCCAGCTGTTGCTTTGAGAAGATAGTCACTTTCATTGCAGTGCCTGCCTTTTAGGGTTACACTGAGGGTTCAGTCCGGGGTTTGGCAGCTAATGAACAATCAATGCGGGCTGTTTATATTTAGCAGTAACACCGAGCAGATTTCACACGTTGGTGAAACTGGAAATAATTCTGCTTTATGTTCTGGGTCTCCATCTTCCATATTTCTTGTATGTTTCTAAACACCCGGCTGCTGGCAGTGGGGTGTCATGAGAAAGTGCTATCATGCTTCCTGCATTTACAGTCTACGTTTTCCTGAAGAGTAGCTTTCTGAGAAGTTGTGCATCCATGCATTTTATGACTTGTTTTTCTTTTCTATGTCCTGCTGCCTGGGCGTCACAAAAGCACTCCTATGACAGGGCCGCCTCTGGACCTGCTGAGGCGGGCTTAACATCTAAGAACAAGCGCTTCGCGGCACTGAGACTCCATTTTGCAGAATGATGGACAGCACACACCGCTCTTAGCCCCGCCTCCTCCGCCTCGTCGCTTGTCTCCAGATCTGCTCTTTGCCCAGCCTCAAGGAGTTGGCTGTGTAACTGTAATGCACCTTCCCAGGTCACCCAAACCCCACGCCTCACAAAAAAATAATATAAATTCAGATGATGGTATTAGGTGGACAGAGTTACGTGTCAATCATAAATGAAATGTAGAGAAAATATAGGATTAGCAACGAGCCCAAACTGAAAAACTTAAATCCGCTGGAGGCCCCCACTGTCTGCCCATGCTGACAGGCTAAGTGTTTGTGTGTCTGTGCGATAGATTTCATCTGCTTTTTTCGACCATCCAAAGTAATTGTTTTGGAACCCCTGCTATGACAAGTGTCCTCCCTAAAGGTCCAATCCGCTGATTTGTAAATTTTAGATAACAAACATCTTCAAAGGCCACTCCAATCATGAAAAAGACAAGTCACAGGATGAGACAAATTCACTACAGACTATGTCACGGAAATCTGCCCAGTCCCTTCCTTTGTCCTGTGGTGGTAGGAGGAGCACAATTTAAAAGCTATAATGGAGTTGGGAAGATGGCTCTGTGGTGAAACGCATATGCTTGCAAAGCCTGCTAGCCTGGGTCCAATTCCCCAGCCATCCTCAGGAAGCCAGACACGAACTTGCACATGCATGTGGCCCTTGTTTGCAGTGGCCAGAGACCCTGGAGCACCCACTCCCCCCGCCCATGCAAATAAAACAAATAAATACATAAATGAAATAAAAGCTACTCTGACTTTGATGCTTATTTAGCTTTCTCTGTCTCTTTAGGACACGGGCATCTGAGCACCACTGCGTGGGTGGGGCACCTTAGGGTCTCAGAAACCTGACAAATGGTCCTTGTCTTCTTGGATGCTACCCCAGTGAAGCCATGGGTCATGTTTTGGTTACTGCAGCATCCAGAAGCAAGGGCCCCAGTGTCGAGTCCAGGCACATCCCTGTCATTTATCAAACACACCTCAGCAGGACTTTCAGGACTGCTGAAGCGTTCGGCGACTCAGAGGTGTTCCAAACTGTCTGCGAGCTCCTGGGCAGGTGCTGAACTACTCGCTTTACTGAGAATCATTTCTCTTAGCTGCTCTCAAGAGCCTCCCAGGGTGGCTGAGCTTCTTGTCACTGTCTCTGGGCTCTCGATGGGAAGCCTGAGAGTGGTGAAACCCACACCTACACGCGGACTCTACTGAATTAGATGGCCTCACTCTAATCCCAGTTCCATCACATGTTGGCTGTGTGATCCTGGGCAAGCTACCTAACCTCCCTGCGACTCATTTCTCATACCTGTTAAGTATTTTCCTGTTTTGTCTAGATCATTTTTATTTTTAAATATTTACCAATGAGCGAGAGAGAGAGAATGTGGGTGCCCCAGGGCCTTCTGCCTCTGCAAACGAACTCCAGACACATGTGCCACTTTGTGTGCCTGGGTTTATGTGGGTACTTGGGAATCAAACTCAGGCCACCAGGCTTTACACGCAAGTGCCTTTAACCACTGATCCATGTCTCTAGCACCAAGGTGTAGATACTTTATTTATTTCACTTGTTAGTGTTTGGCTCATGGTACATAGGCAACCCTCAAATGTTGGCTGTGATTCCTATCCTCCGTGTTGAATAACAGTAATTTTATAGCACTGTGACAAAATTCCTGACATGAACAGCTTAAGGAAAAAGGGTTTATTTTACTTACGGTTTCAGAAGCTTTATTCACTGTCAGGGAGGGCATGACAGAGATGTGCTCAACTCCTAGCAGACAGGAAGTACCGAGAGGAGCAGGCAGGAGCAAAATACAGCCAAACATTCCCAATGATCTGCTTCCTCCAGTAAATGGCACCTTCCAGAGTTCCACCACTTCCTAAGAATCTACTCAGTTTTCTTTTTCGAAAATAAAATTATTCATTTGTGAGAAGGGAGTGAAGGAGAAGAGAGAAAGAGAGAGAGAGGACAGAAGACAGGAGAGAGAAAAAATGGGAACACCAGGGCCTCTTGCCTATACATTTCTTATACATGTGCCACTCTGTGCATCTGGCGTTATGTGGGTATTAGAGAAATGAACCCAGGCCAACGAGCGTACAAGCAAGTGCCTTTAACTACTGAGCCATCTCCCCACCCATAGATTCTCTTTTTTTTTTTGGCATGAGTATATGGTGTGTGCGTGCTCATGTGTGCATGTGTCTGCATGTGGAGTCTAGAGGTTGGTGTTGAGTGTTCTTAGTGCCTCTCTACCTTACTGCTTGAGCCAAAGGCTCTCACTGAGCTGGAGCTCACCTATTCTGCTAGACTAGCTCGTCAGCGAGCCCCAGGGATTCTCTTTCTCGACCACCCTAGCACTGGAACTGCAGGCACACACCACAAACACCAGCATATGTTTTATGTGAGTGCTGGAGATCTGAACTCAGGTCCTTACGCTTGTGTAGCAAACATTTCCCCCCCTGAGTCATCACACCAGCCCCAGTCTACTCAGATTTCGAATCCATCAAGGAATCAGACCACTGATCAAGTAAGAATACTCAAGATCTAATCATCTCTGGAAACATCTGGACAGGCACACCCAACAGGTGGCCTCTACTGGGATCCCAAGTGCTTTTCAATGAAATCAAGTTGACAAGATGAGCCAGTACCACAAACTAATTAGGCACTTAGGTTATCTGTAACCTCAGCCAGGGATCTGGAGCTACTTATCTTTACCATAGAAAAACCCAGTGTGTTTATACAGACAACAGACAACATGAAAAAGAATGCTGGAGTCCACCTGTGGAGGCCTGGCGGTCACTTGCTCCTGCTTTCTGCCCTCTTCTCCATGTGTACTGTCACCAGACCCAGCGTAGTGATGGAGCATTCATAGAGGTGACCATGCTTCACTGGACGAGGACTCAGGCCAGAGTGTCTGCTGGGTGACAGGGATCTTAGTGGATATATTAAAATGCTTTGTCTTGGGCTGGGGATGTACCTCAGTGGTAGAATACGTGTCTAGCATGCGCAAGGACCTACGTTTACTCTCCAGTACCACAAACAAGAAGAGGAGATAGAATTTTTTTTGGTCTCACTGAATAATCCCTATAATGACATGAAGAGGAAGGACTGCTGTCCCCGCGTTGCCAGCTGTCGCAGTCAGGTTCACATTGCTGGCAGAAATCACCCAGCCAAAAGCAGCTTGTGGGGGAAAAAAGAGGTTTATTTTGGCTTGCAGACTTGAGAGGAAGCTCCGTGATGGCAGAGGAAAATGATGGCGTGAGCAGAGGGTGGACATCACCCCCCTGGCCAACATAAGGTGGACAACAACAACAGGAGAGTGTGCCAGACACTGGCATGGGGACACTGGCTATAACACCCCTAAGTCCGCCCCCAACAATACACTGCCTCCAGGGGACGTTAATTCCCAAATCTCCGTCAGCTGGGAGCCCAGCAGTCAGAACACCTAAGTTTATGGGCACACCCGAATCCAACCATCACAGCCGTCAAAGAGATGTGGACACAGAGAGGTGACACAGAGTGCTTTCCGAAGATCACACAGCTCCTAAGCAGTGCACCTGAAACCAAAGGTGAGTCTTTTGCCCTTAAAGCCATTATATTTTTCGCAGCACCCTCCATCCGTCAGAAAAGTGAAATGAATTTTGCTGAGCTGAATAGTAGCCCTTCTTCCTCTTTGAAATAGAGGTATGGCAGTCAGAGCCCGGCTTTCAGTGGAATGCCGTTGTTAATGCACCTTATGACCCCACTTAAAGTCTCCCTCCTAGACCCGCCATTATCTTGAAGGCCAGGGGAGCAGCTCACAAAGCAGCCTTGGCCCATGTGACACTTCTGTCTCTGCTGAGGTCAAAGTCCTTGGACCCTGGGAAATGACCTCATAAAGCGAGTTGTCCTCCTCAAAGCGAGTGGACAATAAATCCCTTTTATTCCTTTCTACACTGCCTCCTCCTCAGTGTGAGTCTGATGCCAATGGCCCCTGACCCAGGCCTACGGGAGGCCGCTCAGGTCCTCTTGTGCTTTGCCATAGGGTGTGAGTAGGGGCGAGGGGAAGGCAGCGTAGGCGGCAGAGTCAGGAAGGCTTCGGCCTCAGCTTGCTGCGTGCTGGCTGGGCAACCTTGGGGAAGTCCCTTGGGTTCTCTGAGCCTGCTCTGTGATACAAAGGAACCTTATGCCTCTGTACAGGTTTACTGAGGCCCATCAGGTTCCGGGTGTTCTGCTAGGCAGAGATTCAGTGGTGACTAAACACAACCTTAGCCTTGCTTGATAACCTTTGCTTGTGACACTGGAGTTAGAAGAGGACAAAGGCGCAAGAGAAAATGACAACGGAGGTCAGTCCCACAGACAGAAATAACCTTACGTTATAGAACACATGAAAGGAAAATTTCACCTGGGTTTTAGAGAATATTATCATGATCCTAAGGATGGATAAGAGTTAGATAGCAGTTCAGACTGAGAACATGACATGTTTAAAGGTCCTTCCTTGATGTTTTTTTTGGTGTATATAAAAAATATATTAAAAATGTGTGTGTGTATGTACATGTGCATGTGTAGTATTGTGGTATGGAGCATATGTGTGTGTGAGAGAGAGATGTATGCACGTGTGTGTGCAGATTTGTGTCTACACGAACAGAGGTCAGAGGAGAGTGTGACGGACGGGTCTTCCTCTGTCGCTCATCTGCGTGTTTCCTCACAGTGGAGCCTCTCACCGAATGCAGAGCTGCTGTTGATTCACTCACACCAGCTGACCAGCAAGCCCCAGTGAGTCTGCAGTCTCCGCTCCCCACAGGACTGGAGTTATAGATGTGTGTGTGTGTGTGTCCATGGCCAACGTTTTGTGTAGGTACTGGGGAATCAAACACAGAGTGAATCAGACCCTCACACGCCCTCAGGCCTAAGCAGCAAGTGCTCTCACCCAGGCAGCCATCTCCCCAGCCCCCTGCGGTAGCTGTTGGAACATGACAGACCTGCAGTGCTCCCTGTTTCTTCGGCCCACAACACACCTTCCTCTGAGTCAGCACAGACGAGGGTGCTGCTATGACACCAAGATGAACAACTCCAAGTTGGGCAGCCATGCGTCTCATCTTTGGTGTCTGCATGGGATTGGTTGTAAGACCCCACCCAGTGGACACGGGAACCTGCAGATGCCTAAGTCCCCCATAGAAAATACTGTCATGCTTGCATAGATGTCACATATTGCTCTGGGTATTTTAAACCGTATCTATATGGCTTATAAGTCCTAATGCGATGTCAATGCTGTTTATACAGCTGATGTACTATATTGTTTGGGGAGAAATGATATGAAAAGAGTGTGTCTGTGATGGTTTGAATGAAATGTGGCCCATAGGCTCATGTGCTTTGAATACTTGGTCCCCAGATGATGGCGGTTTGGGGCCTTTGAGGGGCGGAGCCTTTGCTAGAGGAGGTGTGTCACTAGGGGTGGGCTCTGGGGTGACAGCTAAGCTCCGAAACCAGTATTCAGACCACTTCCTTTCTGAAGCTGTGGAGATGTGCTGTCCAGACAGCCCTGTCCTGCTGCTTCCCCCGGCTGACGTGACAAGGTGTGATGGCTGGCTTCCTCCACCATGGCAAAACCTTCCCTCGAAACCGTAAGCTGAAATAAAGCCGTTCCTTCCGTAAGATGTTTCTGGTGAAGTATTTCGTCACTGCAACGGGAAGGTAACTGCTACAGTCCCTGAGAAGTTGTTGGCACTTGATGGTCAATGGTTGCTGAGAGAGAGGGAGACATCTTCTGCAGTGGTATCCCCAGTGTCCTGGTGAGTGGCTCCCGCCCATGCTCATGCACGCAGTGCTAATTAAATTCCGTGCGTGCTAAAGTCAGGTTCGTTCACATTGCTGGCAGAAATCACCCGAACGAGAGCAGCTTGTGGGGGGAAAAAAAGGGTTTATTTTGGCAGATAGACTTGAGGGGAAGCTCCATGATGGCAGGGGAAAAGGATGGCATGAGCAGAGGGTGGACATCACCCCCTGGCCAACATCAGGTGGACAACAGCAACAGGAGAGTGTGCCAAACACTGGCAAGGGGACACTGGCTATAATACCCATAAGCTCGCCCCCAACAATACACTGCCTCCAGGAGGCGTTAAGTCCCAAATCTCCATCAGCTGGGAGCCTAGCATTCAGAACACCTAAGTTTATGGGGGACACCTGAAACAAACCACCACAGTGGGTCATACAAATACATAAGAAAAAATAAAGGCATCAAATTAGAATAGGGATACTTGGGAATAAGGGGTTCAGTGGAAGGGAGATGAGAAGGAGGACAAGAGAAGAAAGATACTGGGAGTACTTTATGATCCAAATACATTATGTACATGTATAAAATGGTTAATAACGCACGCCTTTAATCCCAGCACTCGGGAGGCAGAGGTAGGAGGATCGCCGTGAGTTCGAGGCCACCCTGAGACTCCATAGTGAATTTCAGGTCAACCTGGGCTAGAGTGAGACCCTACCTTGAAAAACCAAAAAAAAAAAAAAAAAAAAAAAAAAGGTTAATAAAAAAGGAAAAAAATCCTTGTGTTCAAGACACATGCAGGCCCTAATATTTATTGTGAAATCACAGTATATCATGAATGCTCCCTTAAAATGTGTTCATGAAGATAAGAACGATGACATAACAGTGACAAGGGGGCCACAAGGCTGGAGGTATGATTGATGCCACACAGAAAGTTTCCCAGGGAGCAGGACCTGGGTGGAAGTCACAGTCTCACCATTTCACCTCTGTCTTCCTTACACAGCACTAGAAATACTCCTTCTCACAGGAGAATGCCAGGAGGTAATTCAAGTTCCTCATCATGTCTCATAACTGTGTGCCCAGAAGCCATTTGCTTATCACAGCCGTTCTATCCATATTTCAATCGAGAACTCATCCAACAAAGACAGTCTCAGAGAAATGCTGCCTTGTACTTCCTGCAGAAATATTGTTGTCTTTCACCAGCCTGGGTTATCACAGCCCATTGTTTGGGTTCCGCGTACAAAGCTGCAGTTGAAGGCATGCTGGCAGAAGGCGTTTTGTCTGCACAGTGCCTTTCTGTTGTCTTAAATGGGTCGCAAAGGCTTTCCATTCAATGACATGAGCGGACTGTAAGACAAGCTCCGTCTTAGCTATTTTCAGAGTCTTCTCAATGAGAGAAAAGCCCTATCAACGCCAAACACCTTTGCTTTTGGCCCAGAGGAGGTCCAGAGACCTGCCCAGGAAGTCCAGCCCCAGCGGAGGATGGATGAGCTCTCACACAATCGCTCACAGTGGCCTGGGCACAGACATCAGGTCTGCAAGCTGCCCAGAGCCCTTCAGAGAAAGAATGGGAGACAGAAGGCATAGAGGAGACACAACCAACCTTGACAGTCATTCAGTACTACTTTTCCATCTATTTTCTGCGTTGTAACTCAGGGCGACTTGGCCATTTCATTGCTCTAAGACTTGGTTTCCTGATCTAGAATATATTATGATGTTAAATCCTTCTTGGGGAGTGTCTCATTTGATCCTCACACCTAGTCTGTGATGAGGTAGGGACTTTCATCAGTCCCATTTAGTGCATGAAGACGTCAAGGCACACTCAGGACTGCGGAACTCAACACCCAACCGTTCCCACCTTCACCCATCTTTGCTCAAGTGGGGTGATGCCTGTCAGTTACAATGTCCGTCACCTTCCCAGTGCTTGAACAAAATTCCTGACAAAATTCAGCTTAAGGGAAGAAGAGTTTATTCCAGATCACAGTTCCAAGTTGGGGTCCATCATGGCCGGAAAGGCATGAAGACGGGAACTTGAGCAGAGTTGGCCACATTCTCCTCACAGTAAGAAATCAGAGAGCAATGAATACTGCCACCTCTGTTCTTGTCACATGTTCAGGAGCCCAGCTCATACAATGGTGCTACCCACAGTTAAGTTGGGTCTTCCCTCCTCAATTAATCAAATATAGACAATCCCCCATGGGCTGCACAGAAGCTAACCTGATAACATAACATAAACCCTAGCTGGTGACTCTAGGTCCTATCAAATTGAGCATCAATATAAACAGTGCCAGTTACCAAAGCGGAGACTGCGATGTTGGATCAAGACATGGACTAGAATATGCCACTCAACCTTCATCTGTATGCTATGGGCCCATGGACAGAGTCAATAGGAGCCCAAGAAAAATGTAAAGGAAAGATCTTGTTAAGGAATATTTCAGAACAATACCTCAAGTTGACTTTATGTTTCTGTAATGACCAGTATGAAGTTAACTGTTGCATCAGATAAAGCCTGAAATCTCGGTCACCTGAAGCAATAAGATATGATTTCTAACTCACTAGAGAAGGTGCAGCAACACACGCAACCTCCATGGTTGGTGCGACAAAGAAAGAGAGGGCTGGGGCCACCTTCCTCTCAGCTGCTTCAGTCCGGAGGTGATGTCGGAATTCCAACACTGATGATCATCCTCACATCTCACTGGCTGACACGGGGGTCATGTGGTGCACTTCAGCTGCAAGGGAGGATGAGGCATGGAGAAGAATGTCCAGATTCCAGGCTACATAAACATTCTTTGGCTCACTCATAACCTGTCTTAGATCTGGTCCTCACAGAGCTGGTGGTTTTATTTTCTGTACTGGCAGGAGGTGGCTTCATGGGACATCCAGGACTGAGATTCCTCCAGAAGAGTTAAGTGGCCCAAAAGAATGAAGTGTAGGTTACTCAAGGCATCTTGTCCAGGAAGGAAATCAAGTCACAGAAGCGTAGCTTCTCACTTTAGATTATCTCAGAGACTTTTTTTTTTCTTTTAAATTTTTACTTTATTTTAAAATTTTGTACAAATGTATACTAAATGCTGAGCATAATCCCCCTCCTTGTTCCCCATCTTCCCTTTTCTTACCCTCCCCTGTCCTATTTTTCCCCATTTCTAATTGTTTACCTAAACAATTTTACTTCTACTTTAATATTATGTATACGTATAGTTCATAGGATTTTATAAAATCCAGGAATCACAAATAAGAGAAAACATAGTATATTTGTCTGAGACTGGCTTAATTTGCTTAATATGATTATCTCCAGTTGCATCCATTTTTCCTGAAAATCACATAACTTTGTTCTTTGCGGCTGAAAAAAATTCATCATGAATATGTACCACATTTTCCTTATCTATTCCTCCATTGTTAGACACCCAGGTTAGCTCTATGACCTGAGACCATTTCTTCCGGGAGTAAGTCACCATAGCATGTTTTCTCACCCACACCCTTACATGCATGTCTCTCCTTTGAGCCCTATGTGCCCTGTGGATGGTGGAAGCAGAATGAAAAACTGAGTTTGTGAACAGAAAGAGAGGTGGAACTTCTAGTGAAACTAAGAGCAATAGCTTTGACTCAACCATTTGTGTGTGTGTGTGTGTGTGTGTGTGTGTGAAGATGCACACATCCCATGTGCATGCAGAGGCCAGAGGAGTATGCCAAACATTCTTTTTGCTCATCTGTGTGTTTCTTTGAGATGGGAGTCTATCATTAAACCCAAGGTGCTGATGTTTTAGTCACATTGGTTGACCAGTGAGCTCCTGTGGTTCTTCAGTCTCTGCCTCCTACAAGACTGGGGTTATAGATGTGCATGACCATGCCCAGCTTTTTATGTGGCTGTTGGGAATTGAATTCAAGGCGAATCAGACCCCTTCAGACCCTCTTATTGTGTGGCCACCACTCTTGCCCTCTGAGCCACCTCCCCAGCCCTTCTCTTCCATTAGAGAAATGGAAAGATCCAGCTTCCTTCATTTCCCTCCCCCCTCATCCAGAAGAGAAGCCTCCCACTGTTAAGGCCATGGTCATCTGTAGCTGATCACACAACTGGTCTTAATATGTACACATCATTGTGATAGAACCTTCCCAACCCTGACAGCATCCCTGTGTATATCCTCAGAGCTTCTCCCTTCTATAATCAGAGGGTTGAGCAAGGACTGAAAAAGAAAACCCCCTGGAGACCTTATTGGGAAAGGTGGTATTACTCTTATGGAGATAAAATTCCAGGGATGAGAGACATGTAAACATGTCAGCTGGGCTTTTGTTGTCAGAGAACTAAAAATGCTTTTTGCCCTTCTCATTTTTTTTTAACAAGTCTTTCTATTTTCCTCAAGCAAGAATGATTCCCATTAAAAGAAGGGGAAGAAAACTAGAAAATGTCATTACAGATACCATCAGAGCCTTTATAGGATGATAAATTTTTATCCACTTTCCAGAAATCTGTTTGCAGTATATATCACAAGCTGTAGAAATATTCTAGCTATTGATGCAATAATTCCACTTCAAGAATTTATCACAAGGAAATAATCACAATGAAAATGAATTAGGCATACATAACATAAGGATGCCCAAGAAAACACTGTTTATTAGGATGAGACTTTGGTAATAATCTACATGTCCAATAGGAGAATAAAAAGGTAATTATAGTCTATCCATATGACAGGATTATGCAGCTACTGGAAATAATGTCTCAGATCCCTTTTATGATGCAGGCAGTGCTTGCTGAGCTTAGCAACTCATGAGCTGTGTGAAAAACACAAGCACTATTAAAACAGGACTGCAATAAGAGTGTTCAGATGATGACAGAGACGCAAGGACAGGTTGTGGCTAATGCTTCATTTTCTTCCATTATATTTGCCCTTATCTTCCAAGTTTTCTTCAATAGACATATATTGTTTTTATAATTTGAAAAACAGAAAATAAAAATCATATAGATTTGGGGGTTCTATAAATTTCCTTAACTGGAAAAATGCCAACTCTACTGTTTATTATGGTGCTGGACAGCAGACCTAGGGCTTGATGCATGATAGGCAAGTACTGCGCTGCTGAGTTAAGCCTCCAGCCGTGTGGTGTGTGTGTATACTGCATGCACGTGTGTACAGGTGTGTGCTCCCCATATGCACACGTGTGGAGGTCAGAGGAAGATATTAGGCGTCCTTCTCTATTGCTCTTTCACTCTATTTCCTTGAGACAGGTTCTCTCAGTGAACCTGGACCTCACCCTATTATTTTTTCCAGTTAGACTGGCTGACTAGCAAGTCCTACAAAAAACCTAGAGCAACGCAGCAGAATAGAGAGCCCAGAAATGAATCCACAAATCTATAGTCAACTGATTTTCAACAAAGGTTCTAGGAACACACATTGGAGAAAAGACAGCATTTTCAGCAAATAGTGCTGGGAAAGTTGGTTATCCACATGCAAAAGAATACAACAGATCCTGATCTCTCCCAAAGCTACCTTTTTAGACAAGGACCCTGGTCAGTGATGCAGGTAGTCTTGAACCAGCCTTGAGAAACTACTTTGAATCAGCTTCGGGGGGTGGGGGGGTGTGATGGGAAGCAAACCTTCCTTACAGAACTTTAAAGGCTGGAGGGGCAGACACATAATTCTTAAAATAAAAAAGTATAATAATATGAAAGTACCCTATCATAATAACATCAGTAAAATAATAATGATATTTATGGCTTACTAGGAACCCAGGATTATAGGAAACACTTTAATTATCCTAGTTAGTCCTTGTAGTTGCTGAGTTGGATAATGCTATTTCTATTGAAAAAGAAAACAAAGAAAAATTTAACTTACCCATAATACATCATTAATCTGTGCTGTATCCAAGGTACAAATTCAAAGTTACTAATGCCGCGGTTTATGGGTTTGTAACATCATCATCATCATCGTCATCGTCATCATCGTGTGCGCATGTGCATGTGCATGTGCGTGTGCATGCGGGTGCCAGTGGGGTTCAGAGGGCAGGATTTCTTGCTTTGGATTCTGTTTTTTTTTTTTTTTTTTTTTTTTTTTCTGAGGTAGGGTCTCACTCTAGCCCAGGCTGACCTGGAATTCACTATGTAGTCTCAGGGTGGCCTCAACTCTCAGCGATCCTCCTACCTCTGCCCCCGAGTGCTGGGATTAAAGGTGTGCACCATCACGCCCGGCTCTTGCTTTGGATTCTTGTTCTGCTGTTCTCTGCTCTACTTGCAACAAGCTTTCAGGAAATTCTCTTGTTTCTGACTTCTATCGTGCTGTCAATATCAGCATGCTGGGATCACAGAAGCCCACCACAGCTTCCGACTTTTTACATGGGATCTGAAGATGAAATATTCTAGCTTGAGCGGTGAGCACTTTATCCACTGAGCCATCTTTTCAGCCCCAAAGTTCATGTTTTTTAAAAATATATTTTGTTTATTTATTAGAGAGATAGAGGGAGAGAGGGAGAGAGAGAGAATGGGTGCTCCAGGGCCTCCAGCCACTGCAGACAAACTCCAGATGCATGTGTCTCCTTGTGCATCTGGCTTATGTGGGTCCTGGAGAATCGAACCAGGGTCCTTTGGCTTGGCAGGCAAATGCCTTAACCATTAAGCCATCTTCTCTAGCCCAAGTTTATGTTTTTCACTTGTTCAACAGCCTGTACTACAGATAAGGTATGGTTACAGATGGTTCCCGTTGGGCATTCTAGCACAGGTGAGTATTAGGGACTTTTAGGAGGGCATGTCAAATACCCAATGTGAGTCTTGAGGGTGAAGCCAGGACAGATGGGCAAAGAAGTAAGAGGCTGCATGTAACACAGCAATAGAGCACGACCTCTGGGCAGCGGCTGGATCTCAGAGATAGCTGCAGCCTGGTGGACCCAGAAAGGCACACAAGCCAGGATTGCAAAGGATCATGGGTTGCAAACAATGGGAATACGGAGTTGAAATCATTAGTTTTACGTTTTTGGTGGGTCGAATTATTTGGAGAGAAAACATAGACTATCACTGTTTACAAGTAGTACAACTCTCTAACCATGATAGCTACCTGGAAAAGTCACAGAGTTAATAAGAAAGGGCAAAAGAAGGGCTACACAGGGAAATACACAAAAATCAATAACCTTGTTATACATTAAGTAAACCAAAGATACAATGGGAAACACTCTTATTCTCTCAGGTCTGCAGACATATATATTTTATTCAATCTTAAGGAATAAAGTGAGCTCAACGAAGAAAATTGCAAAATTTTACCGAGGAAATGAAGAAACTCCTTGGTTTCATATCAAAAACATACCTTCTAAGAAGGCAAGGTGCCATAGTTTAAATAGGCTTTCTGTTAATTAATTTACTGGTTTAATGCAATTACAATATAAATCTCAATAGGGCAATTTTTTGGAAATTTGACAAAGTGATTTTAAAATGCATTTGGACAAATAAGTGAGTAAAAGGAGCCAAGAGAAAAAAAATACATTAACAAAGTGAGATTATGACATGTTTAATATCCCTGAGTGCTGGAGTTGCAATAAATCTGCAAGTTTGGCATGTTTTCAACAAGAAACAGATTAATACAGCAGAGGAGAAAGAGAAGAGGCTAACAGCACACATGAACACACTGAGTAAGGTAGCAAACACATTATGGAGGCCGGGAGCACCGTGCAGTGCAGACTGGTGTGAGAAATAAGGATCATTCAACCTATAATGCTGGGACAGTTGTTGACTATTTGGGAAAAAATGAAACTTTACCTTAAGCAACAAACTAATCAAAATCTCCAGTGGCTAAAATTGTCTTCATTACTTGGCTTATAATTTATTTCATACAGCACTGTGGATTTTATGCCACCCTACCTCATTGCCTTTCGTTCAGCCTTCCTTCCTTCCTTCCTTCCTTCCTTCCTTCCTTCCTTCCTTTCTTCTTACTTTTCTTCCCTTCTTCCTTCCCTCCTCCCTCCCTCCCTCCCTCCTTTTCTTCTTTCCTTCCTTCATGTATTTTGCTTTCTTATCTTTCTTTCATGTCTGCCCTTTTATCCACTTTCCATGCTCCACTCGTAATCTTTCTTCCTCTCTACAAGGAGACCATGAACTATCGGGAGGCAGCCACTATCTTCTCCATGTTTTCATCCTCTGAAATGTAGCAAGGGTTCAGTATATTTTACTGTGTGGTTGGGTAAATGGCCCTTCACCCACTGTCACCTTCTGATCCAAAAGCTCGGGGTAGACAGGATAGTTTCACTTTATAACCCCAGCCTTGTAAGCCATGCTTCACCCATACCCCTCAATGAAAACTAGTGGAGTGTGAAAATGTCAATCATGTTAATAATTGTTTCCTTTTCTACAATTTATTCTGAGCCTTTGGATTTTTGTTACTATTTGTATATTCACAGCCATTGCTTTTTAGTTTTTTTTTAAAATAATTTAAATTTTTTTATTTATTTGAGAGAGAGAAAGAGGGAGAGAGAGAGAGAGAGAGGGAGAATGGTTGTGCCAGACCCACCAGCCACTGCAAACGAACTCCAGATGCATGCATCCCCTTGTGCATCTGGCTTACATGGATCCTGTAGGATCAAATGGGTATCCTTTGGCTTTGCAGGCAAATGCCTTAACCGCTAAGCCGTCTCTCCAGCCTTGCTTTTTAGTTTTTTTGTGTGTCCAATTTAATTTAATAATGGATGGGAGAAAAAACCATTTCAGTACCTTAGAATATTTGCTAATTATTTTATTCAACAAATATATATTGAGTACCTAACCTGTCATAAGCATAGATCATAGGTGGTCTAAATTTCACAGGTTTTCCATGTAATATCCCAGAACTCTCTCTCTCTCTCTCTCTCTCTCTCGCTGATTTCAGACAACTATTAGCACCCTTGAGTCATACATGTGCTGCTGTTTTCCATGCCTGGAGCCATGAGAAAGAAGACATATACCACAAAAGGTTCTTCTCGCAATGATGATCATGATTTGAAATGGCCTTTCCTGGAAATTTTCCTGGGGAGTCTGAAGTTTTCCTCCAAGGAGGGAGACACCATGAGCAAAGCTTAAAATCTGGGCAGAAGATGCAAGCTCAGGCAGAGGGAGGCTGGGCCTGCTTTCTCCTCTTTCATTAGTAGATACTTTAACTTTAATCAGATTCCCATTGACAAGTCAGTCATTCTTAGAAAACATGGTGCTCACCTCTCCGCTTCAGGTGAAAAGACCCCTTCTGGCATCTTCTTTGGTGCCAGTCCTGCAGCAGGGTCTTTAATCAAATCACAGTGGAACACCCCCCTCTCCACCCCGGACACACAAGGGTGACCTTTGGAAACCCTGATTTTGTGCTGAATCCACCTTTAGACCCGGAGTCATGAAGTCAGAATTCTCCCAGCACGCAGACAACTGCATGCGAGCCTCTGTTTCTCTGACCAGCTCTCAGGGTGTAACAAGGAGCCCAAGGTGCATTCTGGGACATTTCTTCATTACCACCACCATCACCACTACTCTCCGTATTGTGCGCTTACCATGAGCGAAGCCTTGTGTACACATCACGCCCTTGAAACAGGGACCGTTCTTGAGACTGCTAATGTAAGACCACACAGTTGTGGACTCATTATCTGTATGACACATTCAAAGTCTTCCCACTTTTTCCACTGTTATTTTCATTTTAATATGTTTAATTTTCATCAAGACAGATGTTTCAGTTCCACCATGTGAAAGATACTTTTGACCTGTGGACATTTAACCTCTCCTTTCCCATCTGTAAATGTTTAACATTTTTAATTTTGGTGGAAATTTAACTTTACATTTAAAAAACAGATCTTCAAAAGTGCCTTCAAATGACACATTTACATTGGGAACATTTCTTGTATGACACATAGTAAGTCAATATATACAATTTTCTATATATTATTGTCTGTTCTCTCAAAGTGATTTACCTGCTACAGCTTGCCTTCCTCCCTGTCTTCCTCCCTTCCTCCCTTCCCCCATTTCTCCTTCCCTCCTTCACTCTCCCTCCTTTCCCTCTCTCCTTCTCTTCCTTTCCTCCTTCCCTCCCTCCCTCCCTCCCTCCCTCCCTCCCTCCCTCCCTCCCTCCCTTCCTTCCTTCCTCCTTTCTTCCCTTCCTCCCTCCTTTCTTTCCTTCCTCCCTCCCTCCCTATCTCTTTTCCTTCCTTTCTCCCTTCCTTCCTTCCTCCTTTCCTCCTTCCCTCCCTCCCTCCCTACCTCCTTTCCTCCCTCCTTCCCTTCCTCCTTTACTTCCTTCCTTCCTCCCTCCCTCCCTCCTTTCCT
Organism: Dipus sagitta; assembly: GCA_036346955.1. Classification (NCBI taxonomy): domain Eukaryota; kingdom Metazoa; phylum Chordata; class Mammalia; order Rodentia; family Dipodidae; genus Dipus; species Dipus sagitta. The sequence goes on along the minus strand of CM070781.1, from coordinate 104,005,173 downwards.
TCCTTCTTCCTTCCTTCCTCCTTTCCTCCCTCACTCCCTCCTTTCCTTCCCTCTTTCTTCCTTCCTTTGTCCTTTCCTCCCTCCCTCCCTTCTTCTTTTCTTTTTTCTTGCCTTCCTGCAATCCTTCCTTCTCTGCACGCCTTTCCCACATTCTCTTTCTTTGCTCTTCTCCCTTCTTTTGCCTGTCCTAATGACAAACGTGGACTAAACAAGGTGGCACGCCAGTGGTCAAGGGCAGCAGCAGCCTCCTGGGGGGTCAGAGTCCAGATGGATGAGGCAGGAATGGCAGGAGACTGGACCGCTGACAATGCTTAATGGAGTCCACAGACCACCCTACACATCTATCAATGTTAACTTCCTCCTGTTCATGGTTACTCTGGATATTGTCTAGGAGAATATAGTTGTGGGGGGAAATACTGAACTATTTGGGAACAATGAGGCATCACATCTTCAAGTCATTCACAAATTTAATTTTTCTATGCTTGCTATTTTTATTGTTTTAAATTTATGAAAAATATAAGTTCAAAAAATTATTTTGTCAAATAGTAGTTTCATACAAGCTAGTGGAGTGTAGAGAATAATTTTATAGGAAAAAAATAAAAACATTCCCCAAATTATTGTAAAATCAACTGAGTTTTGAGGAGCACAAACACTGCGACTGTTTTCTGGGCTTGGTTCTGCCATCTGCCTTTACTGGCTGTAGGTCAGTCCCATGGCCTTCCCATGCGTTTGCTTTATCCACTCAGGGTAATGTTAACGGCAACCTCATTAATGTCAACCTCTCAATCTTATTTGAGAATTAAATAAAATAAGCCATAGAGAATGTTCCACACTGAGGGATCCATAGAAAACTCTGATTCGGGTCTGGGGAGATGGTTCAGCGGTTAGATCCGTGGAGTGCTTGCTGCTGAAGCATGACAGAGACCCTGAGACTTCAACTCCCCTGGAACTTATGTAACAAGCTAGGTGTGCCCAAGCATGCCTGTCATCCAAGTGATGGGGGCGGGAATGGGGGTGAGACTGGAGAATCCCTGGGGTTTTCTGACACATAGTACATGAACAGGAAGACGAGAATCCTGGCTTGTAATATCTACAAGTATGTATCGCTGTAGGGCAAATGTGAGTAAAATCTATGAAGGTCAAATGGTAACCACATGCGAGTTTAAAGAGATGAGCAGGGAAGAGGGGTGAGGGAAGGGAAAAAGAAAACTTGTGAACAGAAGAGAGGAGGAGAACAGAAGAGAAGAAGGGAATTGGAGGAAGGAGAGGGGTTAGGAAGAGGGGTTGGGAAGAGGGGGAATGAGAATTAACTAAAACAAATTATCAGAAAATACCCGAATAAATGAAACTTAAATCTCTATATGCCAATGGAAGGAAGGAAGGAAGGAAGGAAGGAAGGGAGGAAGGAAGGAAAAGATGTAGGTCAGTAGGAATTAACTAGAAAAGTGTAACAACTAAAGGGAACATATTTGCCTTGTTATAATTCTAGAGGGACAACATTTACTTCCTGGCACTGGGCATGGTATTAGCTTTTGTTTTGGCAGATGTTCTTACCAGGTAAAATACATTTCCTTCCATTCCTTACTTGCTGAGATGTTTTACACAATCATAAATTCATAATAAGCTTTACTAAATGTTTTTAAATGGAGAGATAAGGACACTTAGCATTCTCCTCTGTCCAGTACATGCCTGCCCACAGGGTGTGCACATTTGCACACTCATGGGTGTACACTGCGCATCACACACACACATGCAGAAAGAAAGCTCTGGTTCATGTTAGGCACTTAAAAGACCTTATTACTAATTTATTTTAACCAAATCAGTTTTTCCCAGGTAACATTTTGTACGTCTAAACTTCCCCCAGAATGTTATTTTCTCAGCGGCTCCCAGTCAACAAGACTTTGCTGCGTACGGTTTCAGCTACCGTCACTTTCGCTTTCTGCTAATTATTCTACCAAACCTAATTCTCCCCTCGGTCAATTTATCTTCCCTTGCAATTTTGATGATCGTCAAACTGACTCTATAGGCAGCTTTTCTGCTGTGGCAGGTTTTATCGTGTGAGGATCTAATAGCTCCGGCTTATGCAGCACGTCTCTCTGAGTGGTGTGTGTTGTGAGCAGGTGAAGGACAGATGATGGTCAGGCTGGAGAGATGGCTTAGTGCTTGAGGTGCTTGCCTGAGAAGCCTAAGGACTCATGTTTGACTCTCCAGATCCCACATAAGCCAGATGCACAAGGTGACACAGGTGGTGCATGGTCACACATGCGCATAAGGGGCTGCACGTGTGTGGAGTTTGATTGCAGTGGCAGGAGGCTCTGGCATGCCAATTCTCTCTCTCTCTCTCTCACAAAAAGGCCAGTCTGTTGGGCTTGCCTCAAAATACAAGTCAAATGATGTTCTATTATCTCTTGCATTGGGAAACATCATTTGAAGACCCACTGTGGTGTGTAGGCACAGGTGCACCCAGGAGTCAAAATGACAAAGTGGAAAAGTTGTCCTGTATCCAACTCCTCCTCTGGGATGTAGCATAGAGGACCCAAACACTGGGTGAATGCCTGAGCTTGAAGGTGCTTTATCCCAAAGATTTCAGATGCCTGTGGTAAATTCCACACACACACACACAGAGAAATGCTTCAGGGACAAGCAGGTGACTGTGCAAGAAAGATTTGAATCTAACAGCTTTGATCTTGGATCTCAGTTCTACAGATCACTCCTAAGCAACACAACATTGGGTAAGCCTTGGACCTTTCAAAGCCCGTATTAGCTGTAAAATGGGAGCAACGTTCATCTCTGGGATTCTGAGGTGGATAATCAATGGAGCAGGTTCTCTCTCTGGTGGCTGATGATAATTAACAATCGAGAAAACCTGATGCCTGAGATTGCCTTGCACCTATTGTGTGCAATGGGACCTTCCGTGATGATCAAGTTGTGCTCCACTGATATTGTCCAGAATTGTTTCCATTGATGACAAGAAGGAGGCGGCAACTGTGAATGAGGAACTGGAATTTTAATTTAATTCAAACTTCCTCCCCTTGCCGGAGTTTTCAGAAAGTCCTGTGCAAACCAAGATCATCTTGCGCTTAATGGTGGGACGACACATTCTTTCTCACTTTGTGGCATTGTGGTCGACATACAAGCATCTGCAGATGCTTACTGTATACAACGTGATGTATTTGGAGGTAAGTGTACATCATCATAAGCAATGATATAAACACATCAGTCACCTCCTAACATCTCCTCTTGCTTTCCTTTTTTTCCTCCCTTCTGTGATAAGAACGCTTCACTGATGATCTACCCGCTTAGCAAATGTCTAAGTACACAACACAGCATTAGTAACCTTCTGCCCTATATGCCTAGTGGATCTGCGAAACCTGCTCATCTTGCATCATGTTTTTGTATTAGACTTTTTTCCTTTGTCTCATTCTCCCCACTGTCTTTTTCATAATTCCCAGGGTTATATCCTCTTCCCACATCATATTTAAGCCCTTGCCTTAGGGTCTGATTTTAAGGGAACTAACAGATATTATGCAAATAATTCATCAAATAGAAACTAACAAAAATTGTAGAATAAGCAAGAAATAAAATGTGTATATAATGGACAATGTAGGGCATGGAGCCTGAGCAGAGAGGCAGGCTGAACGCTGAGGATGAGGAGGCAGGTGTATGCCTCAGGATGAAAACAGCATGTCAGAGACCCTCTGGCCAGGTCCAGAAGAGCCTGCTGAGTTCTGGCACTGTATGGAATTCATGTGGATAGAAGAGAATGGTTGAGGTAAGAATGGAGGGGACGAGAAAAAAGAATGAGAAGATAGTAAGGCTGAAGTCTGGTCTCCATCTTATAGATACACGGAACAACAGCATAAATGATTTCCTTATTAATTAAAATATGCTTGCTAAAGGAGATCTAGATTTGTCTTTGGAAAGACATACTAAATTATTCCCCAAAGTGGACAACTTTGAAATAATGGAGCCAAGATATGTTTGGTTTAAAAAAAAGTCTGTAGGATGGATAATTGGTCAGAATAACTATCTCATTCATGACACAGCAAGCCAAGAAACCTCCCAAAGTTCTTGTTGAATCCAGAATGGATCCCCTTTAAATGGCATCAAGTGGGTCAAGATGAGGATGGAGAGGAGGGAGGACATGACCCTGGTTCTGTTGTCATGATGCTGCTATCAGTCCATTACTTCCTGTTACTCCCGGACCCTGAAGAGGAGTCCAGCCACGCAGTAGCCATGAACCCACACAACTGAAATATTTGGAAGCTCTGGTTCTCACCAAGTACCCCAGAAATGTTTAGGAACAATTTGTCCCACTGTCACACAGACCCAGAAACGTGAAGCCGCTTAGCCAAGGCCACACATGCAGCCAGAGTAGAGTGGGATTGAAAGCAGGGGCTTGGGACTCAGGAAGATCTGGGTTCAGAATCTGGCTTTGTCATTGTTTAGCTATGTGACTGTCACCACACCTCTTTAAGTCTCATTCTCATTGGGTAGATAGAGAAAACAAAATGCCTTGCCTTGTAAGGGTGCTGGCAGATCAATTGGGACAAGTTAAGCCAAGCCATTAGCAGCAGTGCCCAACACACAGTAGGTCCTCAGGTGGGCACTGGTAAGCAGACATTGCTTATAAACATATAAGACCAGTGTACAAAGATCTCTTTCCTGGTTCCCAGATGATATCCTCAGAGCTCAGAGAAGCAATAAGTGTATGCCTGGCTTACAGGAACTACCTCAAAATCAGATTTAAAAACTTAAGACAGGCTGTGTCAGCCCTCCCTTCTGTCCTGGTGCCTATTTTTGTTGAGAAGGGAAAACATTTCTTGACAGATAAGAGAGAGGGCATTCAACATCTCAGTATCCACTCGCATATGCTCTTGTGGTTTTACAAGTACATGCCACTATGGTAAGTAGTGGTTTATTACCATGTATGACCCACTATGTGCGGCTGGCTTCTCAGATGGTGCCTTTTGGATGAAGGACATTTCATATTTCTGCTTTATTTATTTGTGTGTGTGCATGCCAGGGTCTGTTGCCATGGCAAATCAATGCCCATCAGGCTTTCTGTAGGTGGCTGAGGAATTGAACTGGGACCAACAGGTTTTGCAATCAAGCGCCGTTAACCACTGAGAAATCCCTCTAGACCCTTGAGCAGATTGTCAAACCACATATTTAAAGAGGTTGTGTTACTGAGGAAACTAAGTCAGCAGGCGTGGGGGCAGAAGGGTGGTGTTGCACACAAGCCCTAGATAGCCTCTGTGAGTTCCAAGAGCTGGGAGAGATCACATGGTAGCTGAGTCACGTGGCTTAGTGAAATGGACTCAAACACGCCTTGGAAACACCAGTGCACAGTTCACATGCTGGATTGGCTGACATTCCAAGTATCCATTGTCCAGATAACATTAGGTTTCATCTTGGCCATTGGGAGACAGAGAATAAAACACCAGCCTAAGGAAGCCCAAGCTAGGGACTGCTCCTCATGAGCTCATGTGTGTCTAGTCATCAAGGAGAAGGTCATTACTAGTCTTACTCCTGCTCACCCCCACTAAATTCCCACCAGGAATTGAAAACTTAGAAAAAAGACCATTCTAAAAGTTGTATGCTCTTTTGAGAAAGATCTGATGGAATTACAGTGAAAAATAAACTATTTGATTTATTGATTCACTTACTTTTTGCAGTGCATGGATGGAGCCCTGTACCTGGGCATGCTAAGGAAGGTGCTCTAATACTGGGAAATATCCTTAGCCCAGAGAAATAAAAATTTTAAAAGCAAAACTAATTTCAGTCTTAAGAAGTTGGCTTGGGTTTGGATTCCACAGAGTTTGGCCCCGTGACTTTGCTTACCCGGCAGGAGTAGTTCATGAATCTCATGATTCTACAGACAACTCGAGTGTTCATGGCTGAGATCTCAGTGGGCAAGCAAAGTGGGTCATTCGGGGCCTCTCCCATCAACCTCAGACTTCAGAAGGGCCGGGTGACTTTCCTTGTTTTAGCTGAAGACTTCATTTGAAGCATGTTGTCCTTCTTGCAGCGGATTGAAAAGCTTGATGGATGTCAGCATGAACCGCAAATGTGCAAGCAGTACTTCTTAAATTTTAATGGGCGTACAAATCACCTGGGGATTTGTTAAAATGCACATTCTGTTTCAGCAAATGTATTGGCTTCCTGTGGCTGCCATAACAAATCACCAAGACATAGTGGCTTACAACAACAGAAATTTATTATTACCTACTTCTAGGGGCCAGAATTCTAAGATAAAGACATCACCAGTGTTAGTTGAGTTAATTAAGCTATTTGCATCTGCAAAGTTCCTTAATTGCAAATAAGGTCACCTACTGAGGTATGAGGTGGATCTATCTTTTGGGGAGACACGTTTTTACCCAGTACAATAGTGCTGGGGTGACGTCTGAGACATGGCACTGCTCACCAGCTCCTAGCTCTTTCTTGTCCATGAATCACACTTCGAGAAGCAAGACACAAAGGCCCAAAGACTGATTGCCTGCAGCATTTCAGGTTAATGATGGTTAATGCTGATTGTCAACTGGATTGGATTAAGAAATGACAAAACTTCAGTGAAACACACCATTAGTGCATCTATAAGGGCATTTCCAGGAACAATTAAATACTGAGGGCTCTGACCTAATCAATGGATTCATCCCGTGACAGATTGCTAATATGATCATATTGCTGGGAAGTGGGACAAGTAGGAGGAGGGCCTAACTTGAAGAAGTAGCTGATGGGTAGACATGCCCGTCAGTGCTGGTCCTCAACATCGCCTCTTCCTTATTCTCATTCTCTCCGCCCCACCTCCCCGCTGTGCTCCATCACACTCATGATAAACTGACATTTCTGAAACTGTGAGCCAAAAGTAAATAATTTTCTCCTTAAAGTTTTAAAGGCAGGTATTTCCTCACTGTACTGCAAAAACACCTAATGAAATCACCTAACACTGATATGTGCCCAGACCTCCTGTACATCACAGGATTATTAGCTCCAGTCTTCCAACTTTTCAAAAGTACTTTTATTTCTTTGAAAGAAAGAAAGGGAGAGACAGAGAGAGATAAAGTATGGGCATGCCAAGGGCCTCTTGCCCCTGTAAGCAAACTCCAGATGCATGCACCATTTATGCATCTGGCTTTATGTTGGTACTGGGGAATTAAAGCAGGGCCAGCAGGCTTTTCAAGCTTGTGTCTTTAACCTCTGAGCCATCTCCCTAGCCCCTCTCCAACTTTTTGAGAGTACAACATAATTTCATAGGCGGGGGTGGGGGGAATTGTCACCACATGGATTAGATAGGTGTTTGCCAGGTCCCTGATGACTCCTAACAAGATATATGGCTACTGATGACCATAGATGACCAAGGAGGTCACAGCCAGAATAAGCAAAGAGTGTAATCATCTCTTTTGTTCTTGGTGCTGGGAGAATTCTCACCTCCCACAACACTTACATTAATAATTATATAATATATATGTATATGTGTGGGGGGGTGTGCTTGTGTGTGTGATTCTTACAAATATCAGTTATTTAACCCAACTCACAGCAGCCAGACCACATATTTATCTGAGAAAAAACACAAGTGAGTCTCTAGACTCAAGATCATAGCCTGGGTTTGATTCCCCGCTCTGCCAATGGCTAGCGATATAAGCTTGGGGGAATTAATTACCCCCCCTTCTTTTTTCAAGGCAGGGTGTCTCTCTGGTCCAGGCTTACCTGGAATTCATTCTGTAGTCTCAGGGTGGCCTCGAACTCTCGGTGATCCTCCTACCTCTGCCTCCCAAGTGCTGGGATTAAAGGTGTGCACCACCATGCCCGGCTTAATTATTTTTTTTAATTTTAGCTTTCTCACCTGAAAGTATCTGGAAGACAATAGGACTTCTTTCAGAGAGTTGTTTTGAATATTTAAGAGGTAATGTATAGAAAGTATTTGGAACAGTGCCCAGTGTGTAATAAACTCTCAAAGCCATGGCCACTGTTAATGTCATATTTACTGTAATTATGTCCCAGCAGTCCACTCATGATTCTGATTTAAAGCCACCTTCTTATCTGGGTGTTTTTTTAATAGAGGGTTTGGTTCAGGGACCATGATAACAAAATCCATTTCCCTGTACCTTTTAATATTTCATTTCATTTTTTATCTGTAGATTTAATTTATAGCTCGGCTCATCCTCAGAGGGATAAGAGACAGAAAAGAGCTCTATAATACTTAACACTGACGATTCAGGGTCTTCTCCAGATTGTTTTTTGACCTGATTCCTTTGCATGTGTGCAATGCCTGTAGACATTTCATCTGGAGAAGTGTTACACAGATGAGATTTTAATGACTCCCAGTCCTCAGGTTGACAGTGAGAAATGAAAGAAATATGACCACTGATCCCAGAGAGGTAGTAGGATAGGGATGCTATGACAGATCTTCCCTGGAAATCTCTCTCTTCAAAGGAACATGCTCTGAGCGATAAACAGGGAGAGACCACGCTGTAGTAAGGAGTACCCAGGAGGCAGCTTGATGTCCCAGCATAAGTCTCTCCTTCCCTACTCAGGAAAGGTTGCATTCCCTATGGACAACAGTAGAGAACTGTAGGTTGTGTTTTTTCGTTAGGGGAATTACGATAATTTTATATACTTTAATGATTTTATATAATCATGTACATTTAATATTTTTCTAATGGTATTTTAAGCATATCCAGGTATACATAACTTTGTATCTTCCAAAACTTTAAGGCAACACATAGCCAGCTTCACAAGAGATAATGTAAAATCAGCTTCTCATAAAATTCAAGGCACATACATCTGAACTTACTTATGAATTCCAGAAATAATCTGAACAGGCCATTGAGTTTCATGGTCAGCTCAAAGTCAGGTCTCACAATGTGTGATGGATGCCTTTTTGTATTTGTTGTGTGTGAGAAATCAGTGACTAACTGGTGAGAAAATTACCTGTCATTTTCCAGAAAGAACTGATATAATAAGCAAACCACACTATTGTACGATTGTAACAACTAGAACTTATTAAACAGGCTTTGGTGCTGCCTTCTTGTGGAGCTAGAAGGTTTTATTCAACAATTTTTTCTATTTAGTTCAATTGGGTGGACAAATAAAAAGATAAATGGTATTTATTAACGTTTTATGTCAGGCACTTTCTTTGACTTCTTACAAAGCCTGTAAACCCATTAAGGTGGGTATAATTCTAATTCCTGTTTAATACATGAGAGGAATGAGGCATATGTAATGAGAATACTGTATTTTATTCCCTTTCAGGTGTGTTTTGACCCTTCTCTACTCTATTCTGTGGTCTGGACTCTGGGGAGTTCTCAGGTTTTAAGCTGATAGCAGGAAGAAGCTTTGCAATACTCTTGAAAACCCTGTCTTCCTTCGAAGGCTGACTGCCTTAAGGTCAGTGTCAGATAACTGGAAATGACTTTATTTCATTTCTCCCATTAGTGAAACAATTTGCTTGAGGATATATCTTTTTATAAAAAATATTTATTTATTTATTTGCAAGAAGAGAGAGAGATAATGGGTTCACCAGGTCTTCTAGCCACGTCCAATGAACTCCAGATGCATGTGCCACTTTGTGCATCTGGCTTTACATGGGTACTGCTGAGGAATTGAAGCACCTTAACCACTGAGCAATCTCTCCAGCCCCTTGGTGATATTTCTTAATGGGCCCTTTTGGTCTCTAATGTCTTATTTTCCTATGGGAGTCTAGATTTCCCTGAGGTGGAAGCATTAGAAACCCAAGATTTTCAAGGTTGGGAAGCAGACACTGAATCGGGTGAGAAGGGTGAAATCTGTGAAGATTCTGAGCGCAAAAGCAAGATGTCCTTACGCAATACTCCCTAGATTTTCTCTGGATAAGAAGCATTTCATCCAATACTTCCTGAGCCAATGTTGGTTTAAAAAACTCAACAAATTACTAGAAAAATGAATTCTACACAAAACAAGTCCTGTTATTATTTAGATCTACAGACAAAACTTACCTTGCAAACCACTGTAAGTTTTTCAATATTTGCTTTTATTTTTTACATTCACTCATTGTGGACCAATATTTTATGTTTAAAGTGTTGATGTCTTAAATATTCTAGGACTGCATATTATACAGACTTCTAAACCTACCTTCTGGATATAACCTGGATTCTCATGATGGATTGATGTCTGTATCAATATAGCTCCTTTGAGTTAGTCTAGGACATCACACTTCTCTCCTGTAGAATATCTTGACTTCAAAAGTATAACAAAATGTCAAGCAATTTACAATCATATTTGACTTTCTCTTGTCAAGGTAGCAGCAAGAGCAGAAGCATTTGTTTGGGAAAATGATTCTGGAATGACATATGTGGTAGAATTTCACAGAGGTAGTAAGTCAGAAGTTACATTAGTATAAGGAGGTAAGTAAACAGACCCAGGGAACTAGGCACCCTAAGATTGCAGTAGAATACTATTGAGTTATTAGACAAATGTGGCAATTAGGGAGTTTTATTTGTTTTGTTTGCTTTCTTGCTTATTTCTGTTTTAAGTTGAGCAGCTTAAGTATGCTTTTTTATATTTTTTATTTATTTATGAGAAAATACACACAGAGAGAGAGAGAGAGAGGGAGAGAGAGAGAGAGAGAATGAGCATGGATGCATCAGCACCTCTTGCCATTGCAGCCAAACTCCAGATGCATGCATCACTTTGTGTGGCTGGCTTTACTTTGGTACTGGGCAATTGAACTGGGGATGTCAGGCTTTGCAAGCAAGTGCTTTTAACTGTTGAGCCATCTCCCTAGCCCAAGGGTCCTTTTTTTTTTTTCCTCATTAAATTTTGTTTTAATGGGTCTCAAAATTCTGTGACAGGTTTTTGGTCAAGTTGTTTCCATTACAAAGTACTGAGTTTAAAAACTAATAACTTAAAACTGCCACACACACATACGTAAACTGCCACACACACATACGTAAACTGCCACACACACACACACATAAGCACACAAAAAAATGGTCTACAAAACATCCTCCTTTCCTTCTGAAGGTTTTTGCACTATTATCATTAACCAGTCTTTTTCTATTAAACTTAAATGGCCAATTGAGACAGACAGTTCTGAGATGTTCTTCCACCACTGATTACGACTGGGGTGGCAGGTGTCAGGGGTCATATTCGTTTAGCCTTCTGAGCTTTCTGGGCAGACGTGGTGAACTTGCCAGCTCCAGCAGCCTTCTTGTCCACAGCAACTGTCTGCCTCATGTTACGAACAGCAAAATGACCCAGAGAAGGGTAGTCAGAGGAGCTCTCCACACACACGGGCTTGCCAGAAACCACGTCAACCAGGGCAGCATTTCAGGAACTTGGGTCCCTCTTCCAGCTTCTTACCAGAACGACGATCAATCTTTCCTTTCAGCTCAGCAAACTTGCGAGCTATGCGAGCTGGGTGACGATCCAGCCCAGGACCACGGCCAGCACTGATTTGGCCTGGGTGGCTCACGATAATCACCTGAGCAGTAAAGCCTGCTGCCTGCACTGGTGGATCCCTTCTTGCTGTCACCAGCAACATTGCCACGGCGAACGGCTTTGACAGATGCATTCTTCACATTGAAGCCCACGTTGTCTCCAGGGAGAGCTTCACTCGGAGCCTCGTGGTGCATTTCAACAGGCTTGACTTCAGTTGTGGTGACTGGAGCAGAGGTAACCACCATGCCAGGTTTGAGAACACCCGTTTCCACTCGACCCACAGGGACAGTTCCAATACCTCCAGTTTTATAGACATCCCGAAGGGGCAGACGCAGAGGCTTGTCAGTTGGACGAGTGTGTGGTAGGATGCAATCCAAAGCTTCCAGCAGTGTGGTTCCACCCGCACTGCCACCCTTGCGGGTGACTTGAACCATGGCGTATTTGCACTTGGCTTCAGCACGTTGTCACCATTCCAACCAGAAATTGGCACAAATGCTACCGTGTCAGGGTTGTAGCCCATTTACTTAATGTAGGTGCTGACTTCCTTAACAATTTCTTCATGTCTCTTCTGACTATAGGGTGGCTCTGTGGAATCCATTTTTTTTTGACACCAACAATTAGCTGTTTCACATCCAGTGTGTAAGCCAGAGGGTCTGCCCATTCTTGGAAATACCAGCTTCAAATTCACCAACACCGGCAGCAACAATCAGGACAGTGCAGTCCGACTGAGAAGTGCCTGTAATCATGTTTTTGATAAAGTCTCTGTGTCCTGGAGCATCAGTGACAGTCACATAATACTTGCTGGTCTCAAATTTCCATAGGGTTGCTACGCTCACTCTCGGCTTTCAGTTTGTCCAAGACCCAGGCACATTTGAAGGAGCCCTTGCCCATCTCAGCAGCCTCCTTCTCAAATTTCTCAATGGTTCTTTGGTCGATCCCACCTCATTTGTAGATCAGATGGCCAGTAGTGGTGGACTTGCCTGAATCTACGTGTCCAACGACGACGATGTTGATATGAGTCTTTTTCTTTCCCATTTTGGCTCCCATTTAGTGGTGGTTTTCATGACACCTGTGTTCTGACAGCAAACCTGTTGCAAAAACAGCCCAGTATACTTTTAAAATGACAGGAGAGAGAAAAATGGTGGACAAAGTAGGTGACAAAGAGATTCTGAGGATGAGGATGGAGGTCAGCTAAGCCAGAGAGAGGCATGAGTTCACCTTCTAGGGTCCAGTCAGTCAGAAGATATGCACACAGCATTGGAGCTTGAGGTCAGACAGAGCATGGGGTTAGAAAGGAGGCTGGATGGAAGTGATAAAGAATATGCTGGAACCCAAAGGCATGAGTGAGACCTCATGAGGATAGATTTTTTTTTTTTTTTTTGTCTTTGACATCAGTGATAAGTGTCCTGCAAAAACCAGGGCTTCTTAGTCAATCAAATATACCTACCTGACCTGAGCCAGTGGAATCAAAGAAGGACTCAGGGAGGGAACAGTTGTAAGTCTGCCTGTTGCCTCCTGCCGAGTGGGGTGAGTCAGCCGATCCTCAAGGACGGGTGTGAACTACAAAGCTCTGACTCTCCCCTCTGTCTTCCAAATCTCTTGTGAAGCTCATCCTTGCTGGAAATAGACAAGGAAGAGAATTTTTTGTTTTATTTTATTTGTTTGGAAATGTACTTTAGCTTAGCCAAAGTACTAAAGTACTAAACTAATGTAGTTGGTTGTATTTGCTCTTATTCTCTATTCACCATAGAGAGGACACAGACGACAGACCCAAAGTGAGGGTGCATCAAAACCAGTTTTGGTGAACCAGTGAGTCTATTGGGGTGAGGGGTTGCTTACAGGAGCATGAGTGACTCAAAGGCAGCTGCAATCACTGAAAAGCCCACCCAAGCAGCATCTCAGGTGCACACTTCACAACCTGCCGACAGCATGGCTGGTCACAGAGTCTCCGGCACACTACCCCCCATTTGGTAGTTCTGCAAGTCAGGACAGAGAGTGTCTCCTGCAAGTACTTGGCCTGAGTCTTCTGAGCCCTCCTCCCTGCTCCTTGGGAGGCTCAGGAGGTAAACATGTCTGGGAGAGCTGAACCTTAACTGGTCATAAGAGCATCCCCACCCACATTACAGAAGCAGTAAATAGCTGCTGGGCAGGGGGTGGGGGAGGGTCCACCCAGCTGGCTGTCTGCAGGCTGTGCAGTGGGTGCTACAGAGACATTGCTTACGTGATTCATCACCTATGCATCTACTGACTTTTTGGTAATGCAGCAGCCTTTGAGTCATCCATGCTCCTGTAAGTAAGCCCTCACCCATGCTCTCCAAGTAACCCCAGTGAACTACTCGTTGTTCACCAAGTTGATCTTTGGTATTATCATGTTTTGTTCCATTGTCTGTACCCTACCTGGGGGTTTACCTCTCCCTTGGGAAAAAAAATGTTCATGCAAAGTAGTCAGTTTTTTTTTTTAAATCTTTTCTCACCTGGTTCTAATTTCTCTCCCAGTGGTAGTGTTGTGTGTTGGGAATGAGAAGAGAATGCTGGAAGATGTGCAGAATTGGAAGAAGGGATGATGTTGGTGATGATGAAAATGGACTAACGACAGCAGAAGGGTTTTAAAAATCTGCAGCACACAATGAGACTATGATTTGCTGTATCCAGCTTTCTTCATCCTTGCGCTGGAGTTCCCCGCCAGTGCAATAGGGCAAGAAAAATAAAGAAGTAAATTGTATTTACAGATTGCATAACTATTTATAAGAAAATCTAAGGCATCAGTAAAACAACTAGTGGAACTAATAAACTAATTCAGGGAGATCATTTGATATAATGTCAACACACACAAACAAATTAACATTTTAGGGGTAGGGATATATAGCTCCATGGTTAAAGTGCTTGTTCCAAAAACTTGCTGAGAAGAGCTTGGATCCCAAGGATCTATGTAAAAACTGGACACCCATTTGCACACACATCTGTAATCCCAATGTGCTGATAGCAACGGGAGGTGGAGTCAAGACAATCCCAAAGTTAGCAGGCCAGTTATTTTGGTCTCCCCACTGGCATAGTAACAAGAGAGACCCTGTGTCTAGAAAAGTGGAGAAAAAAAAACCAAACTCCCAGAGGGGGTCCTCATATGTGTCCACATATGCACAGTGGCACATGTGCATCCCCCCACAATACACAAATGCACACAAAATTTTTATTATGAAGCTCTGGAAATTGAACTCATAGCCACATACATATTAGGCAATTGTTCTATCACTGAACTGTAACTCAGGCCCTCAATTATAGTTTTACATACTAACAATAATTAGAATCTGAGCTAAAATAATATTCCTGTTGCACCAAAAATGTAAAATAGCTCTGACTACATTTAATGGAAATATATGTAAGATATCCACTGAAAACTACAAAATGTTGTTGACTACAATGAAGAATCACTTAAGTAGGTTGAGAAATAATGTTATGTTCATAGACTGAGGCGCCTTACATTAGAAAAATGTCAGCAATTGGTAATTTGATCGATGGATTCAATTCACTTCTGATCATAATTCTAGTGGTTTTTGTAATAAAAAGAAATTGGGACTGAGTAAATGGCTCAGTGGGTAAAGTATTTGTCATGCGATTATGAGGACCTGAGTTCAGATCTCAGCACACACGTAAAATGCTTGGCATGGTGGCATGCAGCTATAATTCCAGAACTGGTGATGTGGAGATAAGAGGGTCTCTGGAGCTGTCTAGCTAGCTAGTTTAGCTGAGACGGTGAAGCAGGACCTCAGAGGTTGCTGAGAGCTCAACACTAAAGACAACTAGTAGCACATCCTCCAAGGCTCAGGGAATGTTGTGGAATAGAGGGCAGAAAGACTGCAAGAGCTGCAAGGTGTGAAGGCATATCCTGAGGTGTTAGCCCTACCCCCAAACAGAGACTGACTGGTGCCTTCTTGACCCAAAAATGAACACTTATATTGAGAAGGGCCCTCAGTGGAATGGGGACAGAGAAGAGTGATCATGTGAGTGTAACCCAATGGGAATATGGTCAATATGCAAGACACTAAAAATAAGTCTACAAAGTGTTAGAATAAAATACTGTCTCAAAGAATGAAGTGGAGAAAAATTGAGAAAGACAATTGACATCTGGCCTCCACACACATGCATATACATATGCATGTGTATACACACAAACTTGTGTGTCCATACACACACACATACCACATAGAAGTAAGCATGCAAAAAAACATAATAGAATAAACTGGCAAAAATCTGATTTTAAAGTTGATATGGAAATGCAAAGCCATAGACTATCAAAGAAGTTGTCATGACATGGATAAATGTGAAAAATGACCAGTTCTTTGTCAAGAAAGTACCATACGTGTATAGTATATTGGAACACAGCAGAATCAATGGAGTCCAGCAAGAGACTCAAACTACATTGTTAATGATTATATACAAAGGTACCAAAAACAGCTTATCTTAGGCAAAGATGAGCTTTATTTCTTCCTCACAGCACACACAAAGAGGAATTTGAGATGGATTATGGGCCTAAACATGTAAGTCAAAAATATATAGATTTAGGAGAAAACGTAGGTAAATTTCCACACAACTGGATTGTAAAGATTTCCCAGATGAGACACAAGAAATAAAAAGAGAAAAGATAAATTAATTTCATCAAAATGAGCCAAGAAGCCATAGACAGCAACAAGAAATCACCAAATGGGGGTTGAGCAGATAGATCTGTGGGTAAAGAGCTTGCTGAGCAAGGATGAAGGGCCTCAGTTCATATCCCAGGTACCCATGTAAAAGGCAGGGCTCAGCAGTGTGAGCCGACAATCCCAGTGCTGAGAGGTGGAGATGAGAGAATCACTAGGGCTGGATACCTAGTCTAGCTGAATTTGTGAGCCTCAGAATCAGTGAGGAACCATGTCTCAAAAAAAAAAAAAATTAATGGATTTGGAAAAAAAGTATACTAAGTGAGGTAACCCAGGCTCAGAACATCAAATGCCATATGCTGTCTCTCATATGTGGATTCTAGATTCAAATGTTGAGAATTGTTTGTGAGTTAGAATAAAAGTCAGTAGTGGAGGCCAGGAAGCTAGAAAGAGGCCATGAGGGAAGGACGAGGAGAAGGTATAAGGGGAGGGTATAGTAGATATGTAAGTGGAGGGGCTGGGGGAAGGGTTGATAAATGGTCTAAGGGGAGGGGAAGAAGGGGGAGGAGTGTTAATCAAAATTTAAGGTGTTATGGAGGGCTGGAGAGATGGCTTAGCAGTTAAGGTGCTTGCCTGTGAAGCCTAAGGACTTAGGTTCTATTCTCCAGGTCCCATGTAAGCCAATGCACAAGGTGGCACATGAATCTGGAATTCATTTTCAGTGGCTAGAGGCCCTGGCACACCCATTCTCTCTCTCTCTCTCTCTCTCTCTCTCTCTCTCCCTGCCTCTCCTTCTCCATAATAAAAAATAAAAATAAAAATAATAAAAATGATGTTATGGATAAGCCATATGTAAATCCACTTCTTCACTACCTAATATATATGTTAAAAATGAGAGAGCTTGGGCAGAAGTATTCTGTGAAGGTAGATAATGTTGTGCCCTTAAGCCATAGATTGTTCTTAGAAAAATTTCAGTGTCAGCAATGGGATACCTTCCAGTGAGCTATTGGTTGGGGAGGCTACTGATGCCCCCAAAACATTATAGACCATTGCCAAGGCTCCTGATTGCTCATCAGAACTAGATGGTAAGACAGCAATTACAATTAAAAAATGAACTATGTCCCAAGTGTAAGGACAATATTTTTGAATAAGCATATAAAATGTGATCTATATAGTCAGCAGAAAAATGCAAAATAGCCCTATGCAAGAGCTAAGAATAATAAAGATTGACAACCCCAGGTATCAGCAAGGAGCTGGAATAGCAGAGCACTCAGACATCACTGCTGGTAAATGGTATAACTATGTTAGAAAAGTAACTGGCAGCTTTTATGGAATAGTCTTGCAGTTCCACTTAGTCCCTAGATGGTGGAGCCTTTGGGAAGTGTAGCTTTGCTGGAGGAGGTGTGTCACTGAGGGTGGGCCTTGAAGTTTATTAATCCAGCTCACTGTGTGTTCAGAGCTAGCTCACTCTTGCTGCTTCCTCTCTGCTGCTGTGACAGGATGTGACACCCTGGCTGCCTGATCTGCCATGCTTCCCCTGCCACGATGGAAGTAAGCTGAAAGAAACCCCTTCCTTCCACCCCCTGCTTCTATCTGGTGGTTCATCCCCAGAACTGTGCTGACAGAAGCTTCCTTATAATCACTTCACATGGGAAACAGTCAAGATAGTCATTAGCAGAAAAAAATGTACAAACAGCATATTTATACAATGGAATAACCAGCAGCAATGAACAGAAATAAACGATACATGAAACAATGAAGATAAATCACTTAGATGTTCCACTGGCTGAAAGAAGCCAAACACAGAGAACAAACTGCACAATTCTATTAATTTAGCTTTAAAATAGACAAAACTTGCCTATGGTGAAGCAGAAAAACATCATCACGAGTGGGAATTGAGACACTGGGAACAAGAAGAATTTCTGCTGTGCTATACAGATATTGATAGGGTTATTGATAGGTTACACAACTGTATTCATTTTCCAAAGTTCATGAACATTGCACATTGAAGATTTATACATCTCATATAGATTTTATCTGAATATAGAGCTAGAAATAAAATTTTCAACTCTAGTTAAGTGGTTTGCTTTTCACAGTAGAATGAGTTAGTGATTCCAAAACTACCTTTTGTGTATTGTAGGCTTGAGTCAAACAGAAAATATGTTGAAGATAATGAGATACAGGCTTTTCACTGTTAGAGAAGCAACTTGTAGATATGAAAAGGGAAGACACTAGGATGTTTGCTCTGCTATTTGATTGGAATTAAAGACACTAGTATACAACAATATTTTACAAGTGTGTGTGTGTGTGTGTGTGTGTGTGTGTGTGTGTATCCTAGTCTTATTTGCTAAAAGGGTGCAGAAAGAATGATACTATAACAATAAATGGATACAGTAGCAATGAATCTATAAGGACCTAGTCTATAAATGGAGTTTGGGACTCCTTTGGTGCTGTATGTCAGGGTTCTCTAGAGGAACAGAACTGAGAGAATGAATACGTTTTAGGGAATTTAATTGGATTGGCTTTCACAATACATGCTGGACAGTATCAACGACAATATACAATGGGTGTTTATAGGCTGAAGAGTCTGAGAACTCAGTAGCTGCTCATGAGACTGTGTGACTCGGCAGTTCCAATCTGGTGCTGGAGGTCTGGAGGATTCTTGGAGAGCCACTGTTCGTTAGTCCATGTTGGTAGGCTGAAGAAGCCCATTTCTGGTGTTGGCAAAGGATAGCAGCAGCAGGGTAGATGCACCAGGGAGAGGTGAAGGCAGGCAAGGAAGAAAACCACTTTTTCCTTCCCTGGAACCTCTTTACCAAGGGGCTGCCAGTAGAAGGGCTGCCCATGCTGGGGAAGGGTCGGCCTTGTTAGTTAATCCTTCTTAGAAATGGCCCCCTAGACCTGCCCAAGAGGTTTGTCTCTTACTGGTTTCCTTATCCAGTCAAGTTGACAATGAAAATACACCTTCACAGGTGAGAACTTGGGACCTACACAAAGGAGTTCCCAATGGTTCCATATGTCTGGTTCCATCGAGTATGGGAATGATGATGGTAGGTTATAACACATCTAGTAAGATCAGAAGCTACAAGTCCATACTGATAAAAATGATAGATGAGTCAGCAAATGGAGAAGAGAGAAACTTGCTTCCTCAATGTAGAATGTCAACTGATAAACAGAAGGATGGGTTGATGGAGATAGAAAAGCATCAAAGGACACCGAGAATTTGCTATCAAAGTTTGATGAAGGAACTGGTGGTCAAATTTCATAGAAGTCTATGTACGAATTATTTATTTATGACAACAGGAAAGTAGCCACTGTATGAAACCTGGCAGATGCTGCTTGAGCAAGATGATTTGGAGGGACATTCTATAAACAACTGGATCTTCCAAAATACCAAGGTCAAGAAAGACGAGGGAATACTGAGGAACATTCTAGAGATGAAGGGAACCTACAAGCCATTACAGCTAAATGTGTGACCTGAATTGAAAAATAGGTTGGATGGGGAGAGGGTCTATAAAAACATTGCTGGGAAAATCAGTGACATTTGGGTATAGACTGGATCGCAGGATGACATTGAATTAATGATAAAATTTCTTGAATTTGGGTTGCAGATATGGCTCAGCAGCTAAAGGCACTTCTTAGCAAAGCCTGACTGCCCAAGTTCGATTCCCTAGTACCCATGTAAAGCTAGGTGCACAAAGTGGCACATGCGTCTGGAGTTCTGTAGTGGCAAGAGGCCCTGGTGTACCCATTTCCTCTCTTTCATTCTTTTTGTTCCCCCTCTCTATTTCTCCTTGCAAATAAACAAATAATTTCTTTAAAAAATAGCAATTTCTTGAATTTGAAAAGTATACTGTGGTTAAGGAAGAGATTATTTTATTTCAAGAAATACGTACAAAACAGATAAACAAGTTATATGATATCTACAACTTTACAAATGTGTCAAGGAAATAACATCTAATAAATAAAAATTTAAAAATACACATGTATAATTATTAATCAAATGAGGGTAAATTGTAATAATTAGATAAAGGATATTGAGGTTTTCTTAAATTTGTCTTATAGATTTTATATAAGCTTGGAATTGTATAAAACTAACGAGGAAGAAGGGGAGGTGGGGAAAAAGTGGGGCAAGGACAGAGATCTTGGGCGTGTAATTTTTAAATTTTACTTTTATTAATTGTGAACTTTACTGTATGAACATATTGCACAACAGCAGCAGGTTTCTATCAGGTTACCTCTACCCCACCCCCATTCCACTGGGGGGGGCATCCCCAGAGGGATTCTCGGTACTGGCTGTGGGGTCATGAATGTACTGGTCAGCAGACGTGGTTGTTGAAGAGTATGCCCCCAGGCCAGGCTCCTCAGCATTGTGAGGTCTTGGCTAAGCGAGCTGAAGCTGTCCTTGGGTTGGCAGGTGCCAACAGGCAAAAAGTGATGATTACAAGTCTATAAATCAAAGAGCTGGTTTAGACCATAAAATTGGAAGTTAAAAAATGCATGTCAAGCTGTAGGAAATTTAATTCCTTTGCATATATTATTCCGAGGGTTACTTTATAATTACAAGCATAACTAATGCAAAGTTACATACTTTGTTATTAAGGATCTTGTGGGGGCAAGGACAACACATCCGGAACAGAAGCAGGCATCTCTCTCTCTCTCTCTCAGTGTGTGTGTGTGTGTGTGTGTGTGTGTGTTGTGCACACATATGGGTGCATGGTCCAGGCATATTAAACTTACCTGGATCATCCCAGTATCCCTCCCAGGCAGATGCAAACAGCTGCATTTTGCAGAGGGTAGGTAGAAGTTAAAACATAAAAAAATTGTTTTGACCAACATCATAGGCAAGAATGGCAGAAAGGGTAACTTGGAAGCTCATTGCCCCCATCCACAAAGCCAGCCGCATGAAGGGTGGGATCTTGGCCTACTGGTTCAGATGTCTACTAGAACCTTGACTAAACCCTCCTACAAAGAAATCTTCAAGATGTAGCTGCCTGGTCATGAGTGTTCAAGAACTAGCTGCATAAACTGGGTGTGGTGGTCTGTAAGCCCAGCACTCTAGAGGTAGAGGTAGGAGGGTCAGAAATTCACTGTCATCCTTGGCAATACAGTGAGTTCATAACACAGGGATGGAGAGATTGATCAGTGGTTAAGGTGCTTGCCTCCAAGGCCCAAAGACCTGAGTTCAGTTCCCCAGTACCCATGTAAAGCCAGATGCAAAAAGTGGCACACACATCTGTAGTTTGTTTGTGGTGGCTAGAGGCCTTGACATGCTTAATTCCCTTGCATTTTTTCTGTCTTTCTCTCTCTCCTTGTAAATAAATAAATAAATAAATATTAAAGCATAAGCATTATAAAAAACAGAAAGAAACCTCATGATGTCATTATGAAATATGCATTGCAGAACCCACTTTGTGAACTGGAGGGCTATGACAAATGTGACTTTCTATGTGCTCCATAGTTAGTAAGCTCACACAAGTGCAGTAGTGGCACATAGCCATGGTGGGTAAACAACTGCTCTTGATTTGGCTAACTGATATGCTCAGTGGAACTGGAGCTGGAGCTGGGAAATAAGTCATAACTATGTCCAAAAAACATTATCAAGCTCCCACCAATCGTGGGCTACAAGAGGGCCTACACCTATTAAATTCTCTCTAAAATAACAACGGTTATCCCATTTATCTGGTGCTGACCTCACTCTCCGCTGGAGATTCTGTTTCTCTTTTTCAGATGGATGCAGATCCTGAGGAAAGAATCAGCCCATCGCTCCTCACCAGGACCCCAGCTGAAACCGTAGAGTAATTGGGGAAATGAGCAAGAGTGCTGCCTTCTTGGTGAACCTGGTACCAGCACAAGGGTGAAGGACATAGACACAGAGAACACTCAACTCCTAACAAACCAGATATCCAGAGACACAGAGGCTCCCAAGACCTCATCACTGAAGTAGATCTAAAATGAACCCAACATGGCTCAGGGAAATTTGCAGGAGAGGGGGCAGAAAGATTGTTAGAGCCACATGTTAGGTAATTATGCACAGGGACATTGCCTCCTACCCATACTGATGGTTAACCCCACAATGCATGACCCACCTTCCCCAACGAGGAGGGTCTCTGAGGAGGGGGGAGGACAGGGAGGAGGCTAACAATGGTACCAACATGACTGTATACACACTGTGTACATAACTAATAAAAAACAAAAAGAGTAACTTCCAGGCACCTAGTCCTGCTAATCTGAATGGTAGTTGATACATTTCATTGCTCATCTCTTTGTGGCCATGGTAAGGTTTCTGGGGCCCAGAGAGTCCAGGCTGGAACCCATGCCCAGAGTGTGGCTTCAGACACCCAGTGCCAGCATGCGTCCCCAGCACGACTCTCAGAGCTGATGTCCTTTTCACCTTCCCATTTATGGACATAACTGAGGCCAACTCCTCAGGCACTGATGTCAGTCCGGTAATGAAAAGATGGCAAGATACAGCTTTTGCCTTCGCGAGACTGACTTCTGTTTCTATGGAAAACTCCCAAAATATGTGCATTTCCTCAATTAGGTTGTACTGTCTCTTAATAGAAGGGCTGAACAAACTCTAATATATTCATTCACAAAATAAACAGCCACTGCATATAAAAGCCAAGAAAGGCTTAAAAAGAACATGTTGATCCAAGGGGGAGACAAAAGCTTAATATAGTTTAGTTCTATTTATGTAAGAGGGTAGGCAAAGTGACTGCCTGGTGATAGGATACAGAATAGTGATCTGTACTGACTGGAAGGGAACATGGACTGTTTTTATGGTGGTACAGAAATATTTTCATCCCAACCCTCAGTGTTAGTTTCTCCTTACCAAGGCAACAGGAGGGAAACTGAATAATCATGTGAGATAGGGATATGCTAATTTGTTCTGATACAATGCAGTAACTATTTTATTATATATATATATACATATATATATTCATATATCTTATATATGTCATGTATATGTCTCAAAATATCATATCTACTTTAAATGTATACAATAAAATTTATAAAAGTGGCATGTTCAAGAATTATGTGTTCCATGGGTGAATTATACTGAAGTTTTTTTTTTTTTTAATTTTGAGGCAATCCCAAAAGTGCTGGGATTAAAGGCATGAGCCAATATGCCTGGCCTGGCACACACTTTTAATCCCAGCACTCAGAAGGCAGAGGCAGGAGGATCGCTATGGGTACGAGGCCATCCTGAGACTACATAGTGAATTTCAGGTCAGCCTGAGCTAGAATGAGACCCTACCTTGAAACAAAAAAAAAACTTAGTCAGACATGGTGGTATATGCCTGTAATCCTAGCACTTGGGAGGCTGAGGTAGGAGGATTGCCATGAGTTCAAGGCCACCCTGAGACTACATAGTGAATTTCAGGTCAGTCTGGGCTAGAGCGAGACCCTACCTTGAAAAACAAACAAACAAAGAAAGTCTTTATGATATCCATCACTGTACAATGAGTATACTCCAATAATATTTTTAAAGATAAATAAAAATATCCCTTTTGTGAAAACAGTCTCTGTGGAGAAGTGTGAATTTTGTTTTGTTTGAATTTTACTTTATTCAGGGTGGGAAAGGGGTGAAGAAAAAACAGTAGTGTTTTCAGTGGGGATGGATAAGATGGATCTGCACAGAAACCTGCATGCTCACAGGAGATGGGGTTTCTGGTAAAGGGTTGGAGGAAGGTACTGCCTAGGTATTCAGTTTGTCACTGGCTAAGCCATAACTCAACCCAGATCTTGGTTGTGAGAGAGTCTTTGGCTCTTTGTCCTTTTAAGTAGATAGAGGGAGAAATGGCCTGATGCCAGCAGTCCTTCCCAAAGCCTGTCCAAGGTCACAGCTGAATTTATACTCAGTGGCCTGTTCCTAAGGAGCAATGGAGCATGCCTGGAGCAGAAACCCGTGTTATCCATTGTGGCAAATGTGTGCACACATTGCACATCCTCACTGTCAGGCTCCTAGTCTCCTCAGCTCCCTTTCCACAGGGTCATCCCAGGCTGCTGCGGGCAGAGCCTGTACTGAGGGGTTTTCTCCCTCCACTGTTCAGTGGCCTGTGTGTGCTTTAAGAAGCATTTGTTTCCTCAGGGTATTTCAGTCTCCTTGAACAATGTAAGGGCCAGAAGAA